>JAMBLF010000235.1:0-341445 GCA_030578115.1 Leucoptera coffeella
CAGCCGACATAACCTTAGTGGTGAATGGCTTAATAAAAGTTAAGTGAAGTTACCTCAAGCATATGCCTCTGGAGCTGGTCCTTGGCTCGAAACTTGTTGTGGCAGATGTCGCAGAGCATCACGTGCATGTTGTGCACCTTCTTGTGCTTCGCGAAGTTACTCGAGTCGCTGAACGACTTCCAACACAAAGAACACTGGTAGTGCGGTAACCCTGGAATAAAGGAAAAACACATACATATACGAATAAGTTATACATATCAAAAATTAATTAAATTCTGAAATCGTCACACTAACAGGTAACCTTTCGATGACGAACTAATTACCAGGTACATACATACGCTTCGCGACTTGTGTATACACAGTCCCTTTTTTATTATGGCGGGGTAGTCAGAGGCTTGAATGCCCATCTCCGAAATTTCGAAGGCATTTTAGGTATGGGTCATTCGAAGCCCGCGTATCACTAGATAGACAGCACCCAACGTGATAGGTAGTGAACCGTATCGCCGTATGGTAGGCACTGGCTATTACCTATCCTGAGGGATAGGCAGGTTACCTCACGATGTTTTCCCTCACCGTTAGCGACTGTAAATTATGAACGTAAATGAAAAACACATATTTAAATTTCATTCATTGGTACATGCCAGAGTCGGGATTCGAACCTAGGACCTTTCCCATAAGAAGTCCGAGGTCTTACCCACTGGGCTACCGCCGAGTGTGTACGAGGTGTATGAGTGTCAATTAAGCGAAAGTGGTTGGTCAGTAGGACAGATGGGGATCCGTGATCTCTGCCTACCCCTCTGCAGGGAATCAGCCCGGCTAGCATGAATTTATCACCTGTATCGCCGCTGTCGCTATCGCTTTAGCGTTTACATCACCCCAGCGAGCACGAACTTATCGCGCGATAAAAGACGTAGCAGAGTGAAGAAACCCGTAACAGTGATAGATTTTCTAAAAGACAAAACAGAATAACAAAGTATGCATGTCAACTAATGTCAAACGTCTGTCATTTTTCAAACTTTTCGATGTTGTAAACGTTTTTAAATCAGCTGATCCAAAGAAAGGCGGCCATCTTTGGCTCACATCACGGGTATCGCCAGCTATCGCCTAGCTTTTGCTAGGTGACAAATAAAACAGACGGACGAGGTGATATAGAATGTTCATGCTCACCCTTCCATACAATTACATCGTTATATCACCCGGCTACGGGTTCCTCTCACTGCTATCGCCTTACTATCACAAGTGATAAAGTTCATGCTTAAGCGAGTGTTCAAATGATATAAACCCGGTGATAGTCTCTATCGCGGTGATAGAGCAATTCATGCTAGCCGGGCAGGCGTGATGTATAATATGTATGTATGTACACATAACTCACCGCTATGCTCTCGCATATGACTCTTGAACTGCCACTTGCTGTCAGTCTGACACTGACAGATCTGACAGATGAGCCTGTCACCGACTTTCTTCAAAATGGCGTCGCTCAGCAAGTGCTCTATGTAAGAACGAAAAGAAAGAAAACACTTTATTCACTGCACCACAAAAATATTGAAAATATTTAAAGACACACATATACACACCACTACAACACATACATCCATATACATAATACATACAATATAAACTCAATACCTATATATCTAGTACATCACAATTATCACTCAACCACACATTAATATATTTCATATACAGACATATTAAAACAAACACATTTATATAAATATCTGTATTTGCACCGACAAGGTTAGATATAGGTAGGATAAGCCTTAAACCTACCTATGTAATGGCGTTTCATGTCACTGATTCGGTTGTAAGTTCGAGCGCATATTATGCATGTTCTTTGCCATTTGTACAGTTTCTCCTGTGTGAGTTCTTTGCAGATGTACCGCAGTCTTTCAGTCGGGTCTAGTGAAAGTAAATCGCTTGTTGGCCCCTGAAATATAGTTTAGAGATTCGCGATTTATACTATAGTCTATTCGAGTTAAGTAAATAGTGACGTCATGATATACAAAAGTAAACTGGCCAAAAAGACGTTAGATAATGAGAAAACAAGTCTCCTCGACCAATGGCGGACAACCGTTGTCACGTCTCATTGGTCAAATCGTGCGGACATAGTGACGTCACTATTTTCTTAAAGCGAATATACTATAATAATATATCTTTATTGAGACATCCACGTCAATTATTACATACAATATTCAACATACAATAAAATTCAAAGACAATAATTGGATTACATAATACACAACACATAAAATTACATTTCATTCAATTAAATTACATTTCAAATATGGTATTACACAGCTAGTTGTGGTTATCTGAAAATGTGTCCAGCTACTCACACATATTATATACATATACTCATGATATATATTATATTCATGATTAATAACTAACGGGACTTATCGCGTAAGTTTTTATATAATAGGAATAAATTGCCTTGCTTCCATATAACAGTCAGATAGACGCTATATTGAAAAAAGGTGACGTTAGGAGTACCTATAACCGCCGAGAGTGTATGAGAGGATGTATGAATGTCAATGAAGCGAAAGTGGTCTGTCAGGATTGGGACAAATGGGGATCCGTGATCTCTGCCTACCCCTCTACAGGGAATCAGGCGTGATGTGTATGTATGTATGTATTTTTATATAATAATGTTATCTTTATTAACCCGACGTTTCGGCTACGTTGCAGCAGCCATGGTAAACGTTAAAGGTAACTTTATTATATAAAAACTTACGCGATAAGTCCCGTTAGTTATTAACCCTGAAATATATACAATATATACATACATTCACGTCCTCTTATCACTTTCGGGGTGGATAGAACCTTGGAGACGATAAAATCTCCTAAGTCCCTTTTTAGCAAGAATACTCGGGTTGTGAAGTTATATGGAACATTGGCGACAAGTTGCTAGTCTATCGCCCAACAGATTCCATTGACCCTAGTCCCTTAGTCGCCTCCTACGACATGCCATGTTAAACCTCAGCTAGTTAGCATTCTTTTTACGTCCCAGACTATCACAGGACATGGTAATTATGGATTTATTAATTAAACAAAAACGCATTCACGACCATTAACCCTTGCGGGGTAGTCAGAGGTTCAGGTTTCCATCTCCGCAATTGCGAAGGTAGTAATTCTATGGACACCTCGAACCCACGTGTTAACCAGATAGTCAGTACTCAATGTGACAGGTGGTCAACCATGTCGCCATTTATAAGCACTAACTATTACCTGTTCGACGAACAGGTAGGTTTCCTCACGATGTTTTCCCTCACCGTATAATTCGATGCATTTCGTAAATAATAAATGTGTGTTTATTACGAAAATGTACATAGAAATTCATTAAACTTTATTTCCATTGGTTTTTTTTATTAATAAATCTGACTGATATATTTATCCACTGCTGGACGTAGGCCTCCCCAAGAGTACACATAACACGATCACTCGTGGCCCTCAGCCAACCGCTACCAGCGACCTTTTTCAGGTCATCGGTCCACCTAGCAGGGGGCGTCCTACACTACGCTTGCTACGTGCATATATATATTCATGCATATATTCACGCTTCTACGTCCCCAACGGTATAGGCAGAGACTATTAGGCCACCTGGAACGGGTGACAAATCGCTTGCTTCACTCACACCTATTAACCTTCTTACATGCTCTTCTGTTCTTCACTACGTCCACCCTTGTCCACTCAAATCCATATTTCACCTAATAGCCAGAATCCAACGTGACAGGTGGTATTCAATATGACCTTGTAAAGACACTAACTAGTTATTACCTATTTTTTTTTATTTACTGAAATGGGTTCACTCTTGACCCTGTTTGCACCTCGAAGGAGGCGACAGACAGAGTCTAAGACGTAGCGAGCTTGTCCAGAAAATGCCTATGCACCCTAGTTTTGAACATCTGTGGATTAAACACCTCCGGAAACACAGAGGCAGGCAGGGAATTCCATTCCTTACCGGCCCGCATTATGAATGACGCTTTAAAGCGATTTGCGCGGGCACGCGGTAGCTCTATTCCAAAGAATAACCTTATTTCATACAATACTTCTGAATATAGTTTTAAGAGATTCGCGATTTATACTCATGATTAATAGCAAACGGGACTTATCGCGTGTTTTTAAATAATATAGTTTCCTTTATTAACCCGACGTTTCGGCTACGTTGCAGCAGCCATGGTCACGGGCAGACTGACGACGCATATTTCTTCGTCATTAGGTAACTTTATTATATAAAAACATACGCGATAAGTCCCGTTTGCTATTAATCATGAATACTTCTGAAATAATACGGGTATATATAGTGTGAAGAACAGAAGAGCATGTATGAGAAGGTTAATGGGTGTGAGAAAACATTGACTTGTCACTCGTTCCTGGTGGCCTAATAGTCTCAGTAACAGGGTTCAAACCCCGCTTGAGCATGTACCTATGGAAATGACGTTTAATCAATTTCTATGTACATTTTCGTAATAAACACACATTTACGAAATGCATTGAATTATATGGTGAGGGAAAACATCGTGAGGAAACCTACCTGTTCGACGAACAGGTAATAGCTAGTGCTTGTAAATGGCGACATGGCTTACCACCTGTCACATTGAGCACTGATTATTCAACACGTGGGTTCGAGGTGGCCATAGAATTACTACCTTCGCAATTGCGGAGATGACTGAACCTTTGACTACCCCGACTACTTCGCATTGTGATTTCTTACCGATTTCGCAGCGCTCCCATATAACTCGTTCAGTTCAAAGTGCTTCGTTCCCTTACTCTCTTCTTTAGTCTTTTGACGTCGATTACTCTTGGGTTGCTTGATTGCGTAGGTTTTGGAGTCTGTGAATATAATAATACAATAGTATTTAAATGCACATCAAGTGGTTTTAAGAGATTCGCGATTTATACTCATGATTAATAATTAACGGGACGTATCGCGTAAATTTTTATATAATAAAATTACCTTTATTAACCCGACGTTTCGGCTACGTTGCGATTTACTTTTTCTAAAGGCGAAGAAATATGAATCGTCAGTCTGCCCGTGACCATGGCTACTGCAACGTAGCCGAAACGTCGGGTTAAAAAAGGTAATTTTATTATATAAAAACTTACGCGATAAATCCCGTTAGTTATTAATCATGCACATCAAGTGATTAGAAAATGCACACCAAAATTATTGAATTGTACACCAAAATACAGTCCCAACCCAAACCTAACCTTTGCTGTGCGTTTAGCTATATTTTTGTGTACATTTCAGTATTTTTGATGTGCATTGAAATTTAGCTACTGGGTATCTTAAAGGTCTATATACATAATTAAGAAGTCTTTTTAACACCCAATTTACTAAAGCGTTACATGTCTTTCGCTAATTCGAATGGATTAATTAAAACGACTCTCTGTTTAAGGAGAACAGTAAAAGATAATAAACAATTAAGAGTAGTTAATACTGCTTCATAAATTTGTAAAAATATATCTAAATGATGTTATGTGTCGTTTCATCTTGGTGTGATTGCAGCCTCACGATGCATGTTCTTATTGGGACCCCTTTAATATATTACCAACGAATATTATCGATTTCGTTTTTCTTCGGTTGTAGCGTCTGGCGGCGTTGGTGTAACCATGGCGATGGAATAACAAGAAGTTCAAACGCCATGGCATCAGAGAAAAGGGGCGTGGCGCCATATGCTGGCCCCGGGCCCCTGCGAAAGGGATCCGTCTCAGTTACTTGCTAGCAGAATGGGTAGCCCAATCTGCCAGCGCTGATATTATGACAGACCCCGACACGTCACGCAAACGGATTTCCTTTCCTAGAATCTTAATATCATACACACAAGACGTCCCTAACCTTGGATGTATTGCATTTACATACATACACATTTTTATGGGTTCATACATACACACATATTTCGTAAATCACATACATATTGATACTTACACACTCTTAACCGCAAGTTCAAACCTTATTGCGAGAATTCGCCACATATATGTATGTTTGCGGCAATAAAAGAGACATACCTATATCAATAACATACATAAACACTCAAGTGCATAAAAGTGCAAAATATTTTGCTACATTTAGTATGTTCGACGTAAATTAGTAGAACCTGTATGGTTTTTCATTTTTACGACTCACCATGAATGTTAAATCATATTTCTTAATTTGATTTGTTACCATTTTTGTCTTGAAAACACTTCAAATACGTTAATTCTACCAACCTACTAAGAACAAGGTCTATTTGACATTACAAATGAAATATTTCAATTATAACCTCAAAAAACTTTCCACGAGTGTCAAAAGCGCTATCTAATGTTTCTTTTAGTGTATACATACAATGTTTTATATGTGTATTACGTATATATTGATTGTTATTATGTATTGTTGTTATATGTATTGTTATTATGTTTTGTATTGTTTGTGTGTATTGTGTATTTATTGTTTTTATGCGATGGATTATGCGTTGGATGCGAACGGCCACTGACAGGGAGAAGTGGTGTCATTCGGGAGAGGCCTATGTCCAACAGTGGATTGATACAGGCTGATGATGATGATGATATGCGTAATTGCTATTTGACGTCTACATGACTGAAGAACGCACTGACCTGTCATCGTGAGCTCCTTCTCCAAGAGATGGATCTTCAAATGCGTCTGCCAATGCAGAAACACGTCCCCATCCTTCACTACTCCTGCACACTGCCTGCACTTGTACTCCATCACGGACTTCGTCACGCCAGGGTATATCATACATCATACACACACTACCATACACACATGCATACGTAGTTACACTCGCATGGCCATGCAAACAGATATTACCTATACCAGTTATATATACACACTCAAGTCCATAAAAGTGCCAAATTTTGCTACATTTGTATGTTTCAAGCTAATTTGTAAAAACTGTAAGATTTTTCATGTTTACGACTTACCATCAATGTAAAATTAAATTCATTAATTTGATTTGGTACCATTTTTGTCTTAAAGACACTTGAAATACGTAAATTCTACCAACCTACTAAGAACAAAGTCAATTCGACATTACAAATGAAATATTTCTATTATAACCTCAAAAAACTTTTCACGTGTCCAAAGCACTATCTGATGTTTCTTTTAGTGTATACATACAATGTTTTATATGTGTATTACGTATATGTTGATTGTTATTATGTATTGTTGTTATATGTAATGTATTGTTTGTGTGTATTGTGTATGTGTATTTATTGTTTTTTATGTGTATTACGGCAAGGTGGGAAGACGACCTGCGTAGGTTGGCCGGCATCGAATGGATGCGAACGGCCACTGACAGGTAGAAGTGGCGTCATTTGGGGGAGGCCTATGTCCAACAGTGGATTGATACAGGCTGATGATGATGATGATATGTTTCATTGCTATTTTGACGTCTACATGACTGAAGAACGCACTGACCTGTCATCGTGAGCTCCTTCTCCAAGAGATGGATCTTCAAATGCGTCTGCCAATGCAGAAACACGTCCCCATCCTTCACTACTCCTGCACACTGCCTGCACTTGTACTCCATCACGGACTTTATCACGCCCGGCCTGATCGAATATATCACGTGATACGACCTCCCTATCATGGTTAGCACGTGTCTTATTAGACCCTGTTTTTGATGGGCCCCGCAGCAGGGACAGACTTTCTTCAAGAGGTTATGGTTGGGTAAATGGCCTATGTAGTCAGTTAGGTCCTTGAAGTTGGCTTTGCAGAAATAGCACGTAAATATGTCCACTTTACGCATTATACGCGGCATGTTACGCGGCGTTAGTTCTGTTGAGAAAAGGCATGTTTAGGATATATATACGCTTCACGACTTGTGTATACACACTCCCTTTTTTATTATGGTAGTCAGAGTCTTGAATGCCTACTCCGAAGTTATATTTTTTCTACTAGATAATAACTGTAGTTATACATACTCGAATCCCAACTCTGGCATGTACCAATGAATGAAATTTAAATATGTTTTTCATTTACATACACAATTTACAGTCGCTAACGGTGAGGGAAAACATCGTGAGGAAACCTGCCTATCCCTCAGGATAGGTAATAGTCAGTGCTTATATACGGCGATACGGTTCACTTGCTATCACGTTGGGTGCTGTCTATCTAGTGATACGCGGGCTTCGAATGACCCATACCTAACATGCCTTCGAAATTTCGGAGATGGGCATTCAAGCCATAATAAAAAAGGAAGTGTGTATACACAAGTCGTGAAGCGTATGTTATGTTTATACATACATAAGTACGCATCACGCCCGATTCCCTGTAGAGGGGTAGGCAGATCACGGATCCTCATTTGTCCAGCTGACAGACCACTTTAGAAATATTTGTATGAGTTTGACACTTACTTCGATTTTTCATTTTGACCAGAGTGCTTTCATGGTTTGATCTGAAGAAATAATCCTTTTGGCTGTTAGAAACAAAAAAGAAACATATTATAAATACAATCAATAAATATTAACATTTTAGGACACCATTACTGCAATGGAACTAGCCCCTTGCTAAGTACATTTGACGACCTCCGTGGCGCGATCGGTTAGACGCCTGAACGCTAATCTAAGGTCCCGGGTTCGATTTCCGGTGGTGGCAGAGTTAAGAACTACGCTTTTCTTCTGCTTTCCAGTCTGTTCGTTGATTATATTTGCTATATATGTATTTATCTATATACAATATGTATTTTGTTAAATATACGTCGACTAGTACCCTTAACTTCTTAAATGTGCTTAGCAAGGGGCTAGTTATTGGTGTAACAGTGCCCCGTATTATGTTTAACAGTATTTTTACCTATTACTAATATCGAATTCTTTTTCCATATCGACATCCATACATAGTTCTTCTGTTTGCGATATGAATGAGTCTATAGATTGAATCTCTGGTTCATTGGAATCTATATCCATTGATTCTGTAACATATAAAACATATACACATACGAAACTATACATATAAAACACATGCAACAGTCAGATAGACGCTTTATTGAAAAAAGGTGACGTTAGGAGTACTTATAACCGCTGAGAGTGTATGAGAGGATGTATGAATGTCAATGAAGCGAAAGTGGTCTGTCAGTGGGACAAATGGGGGTCCGTGATCTCTGCCTACCCCTCTACAGGGAATCAGGCGTGATGTGTATGTATGTACATATAAAATTACAAAAACCAACCAACAAAATTCGACGTAGCTCAGTTGTTTGGGGCTTGACTTTGTATCAGTGGGTACAGGTTTCAAATCCAACTTGAGCATGTACCAATGGAAATAAAGTTTAATGAATTTCTATGTACATTTTCGTAATAAAAACACATTTACGAATTGCATCGAATGATACGGTGAGGGAAAACATCGTGAGACAACCTACCTGTTCCTCGGACAAGTAATAGTGAGTGCTTGTAAATGGCGACATGGCTTACCACCTGTCACATTGAGTACTGACTATCAGGTCAACATGTGGGTTCGAGGTGTCCATAGAATTACTACCTTCGCAATTGCGGAGATGGAGACTTGGACCTCTGACTACCCCACAAGGGTTAATGGTCGTGAACGCATTTGCCTTTTTTGTCTTTGAAATCTAAATAGGATTAACAGTAAAGAAACTTACGTTTTTCCGTATTTTGTACTGATTGCATAGAAAAACAATTATTTTCGTTAATACAATATGTTAGCTATATAGCATTCAATAGTTATGTACATAATATATTATACATTAATGCGGTAGACATGAGGTCCTCAGGAAAATGTGTGATGTAAGTTTGTGTGATACGGTACGGAATATGATGGTTCGTGAACGTTGTGGTATGAAAGAAGTAGTGACGAAAATAGAGAAAGGTATGTTAAGGTGGTTTGGACGCATGGAGCGGATGGATGAAAGGAGGGTTACTAAAGGAATCTATAAAACCAAAGTGGAAGGTAGAGTTGGACGGGGTAGGCTGCGTAGAACTTATACAGATCAAATTAGACACATTCTGCTCAAGGCGGGTGTAGAGTGAAGAACAGAAGAGCATGTATGAGAAGCTTAATGTGTTAAAGTTCCAGGTGGCGATTGATAGTCTCCGCCATCCCGATAGGGACGTAGAGGCGTGAATGTATGTATGAATAAGCTCCGCAAGATGTTATTGCAATGGAACCTTGTCAAAATAACAGCTGCTTGACGTCATTCGGCGTAAAAAAGCAAAGATAGAAAAAAAAACATTAAAAACTATATTCTGTTATTATTTACTATGAGAGAATGGGTCGTATCACGATAAATTAATAAAGATATCTGATTACCTTTATTTTGCCCGACGTTTCTGCGGATGTGTCTTCGGATAGTGTGAGTCTAGTGTGTATTGCTATGAATTAAAAAAAAACCAATTGTGAGGGTAGACAGACATTAGCGTTAGTCTTCCCGCGACCATGGCCTATGCAACTGGGTCGAAACGTCGGGCAAAATAAAGGTAATCAGATATCTTTATTAATTTATCGTGACATGACCCGGTCTCTCATAGTAAATAAAATGAGTATAAATCGCGAGTGTTTAAAAATAACTTTAATATTCTGTTAATTTTGTTATGCCAATATCTAAGTTGTTTCTTTTAGATATTTTATGCGTTTAGTAAGTGAGACAGAAATGAAAGGCAGTGGAATCGAATAATAGCAAAACAGCTGTTCAGGACAAAAGGTATACAAAGTTCGAAGAAATTTCTGTACCACAAAAGATTAGTTTTGTATGCTGCTTATAAAATAACAATGATTACATCCATACAAACATAATAATTATGTTGTTGATGTGTCTTGCTCGTTTTAATGAGAAATAGATGACAAAACTAAATAATAAGACCAGGATAACAAAAACAAGAAGCTATATATTAAGTGACAAGTGCTCGATGCACGTAAGCAATCAAACACATCACACGGGGGCCTTACTTCAATTGTGCCTCAATAGCGAGTCAGTGGTGCTTCAGTGGTTCTTCAGTGGCAACTCAAGTATAGAAATGTCAATAGTGGAGTACCAAATGTAAGGCTATTGAACTGACATTGACGGACGTTTGATTAGTGGAGTAGCTTTTATGTATGGCAGACGCAGAAATACTTCAGTGTGAAATTACGACCGCTGAAGTACTGAAGTAATATTGTAGCTCAAATGCATTAGTGGAGTAAGGGTCCTGACCTTGACTGACTGATACTGACAGGCCGACATCGACTACACACCAAGATGGCCGCCAATCGCACTATCAATTCGCGGGGCCAGTATAAACAAGTCGTAAAGGACAACATCGCCAGGGCAGCATTCATATGGAGGCCGCGCGGGAGCAGACACCCAGGCCGGCCGGCGCACACCTGGGCCCTTACTCCACTAATTAACTTTGACAGCCACTCAACTGCGTCGCTATAGCGATACTTCTGTGTCTCGGCCGTAAAAGTGGCACTCTGCTAATATTTTGACAGCCACACTTGTGCCTCAATATCGATATTATGGCACTTCAGTGGCCACTCAAGTATGGAAATGTCAATAGTGGAGTACGAAATATAAGGATATTGAACTGACATTGACTGACGTTTGGATAGTGGAGTAGCTTTTTTTGTACTTCAGACGCAGATGTAGTACGATAGCGCTTCAGTGGGTAAAATTTGTTAGTGGAGTGCCAAAAGTGTCAAATTACGGCCACTGAAGTGCCACAATATCGATATTGAAGTAATATTGTGGCTAAAATGAATTAGTGGAGTAAGGGCCCTGGCAGCGCACAGTCGACGCTGAGTTGAGGGCGGCTGGGTTGAGTTGGAGGGACGCGGAGCGCAAGGCACAGGATAGGAGCGGTTGGCGACTTCTCACGAAGGCTCTTTGTACCACTGGGGTACCATAGGATGATGATGAAAGCGTATGTAGTTATGTATGTATGTACACTTCAGCTGGTTACATGAAAGAAGCCTCACCATCCAACTCAGGCTTCACCGGCATGTCGTCAACGAACAGTCTGACCTCATCATCGCTGGTCTGCGACTCCTCGGGCTCCTGCCTCTCATTGAACAGGTTCAGGAACACATGCTCATTCTGCAACATACATACACAAACATAAACATATCATACGCTTACATATAATACGCTTTTCTACTACTTTCCAGTCTGGTCGTTGATTATATATGCTATATATGTATTTATCTGTATATAATATGTATATATTTCTTAAATTTACGTTGACTACTACCCTTAACACAAGTCTTAAATGTACTTACCAAGGGGCTAGTTCAATTTGTGTAATAATGTCCAAATATTATTATTATTATATCATACGCTTCACGACTTGTGTATACACACTCCCTTTTACCCTTCGTGGTAGACAGAACCTTGGATATAATATCCCTAGGTCACTTTTTAGCATGAATATTGGGGTTGCGATGTCATATGGAACATTGGCGACAGGTTGCTAGCCCATCGCCCAATAGTCCCTTAGCCACCTACGATATGTCGGGAAGAACGGCAGCTAGTTAGCATTATTTTTACGTCATATGTCATATTATACTTACATTATTTCCCCCTGACTCCACCTTCTCACTCTTCACACTAACCACTTGTATATTAAGATCTTCCGTCACTTCCATACTGAAACAAGGCTCCAACTCCTTATTCAATATCACCGTCTCACTATTGTCACTAGCACTCACTTCCGTCACTTGTACCTTCTTCCTTTTGTCACTATCACTCAATAAATTCTTCCCTTTATACTGAGAAACATGTTCGGATCGCTTATTCACACATTTTTCTATCACTTTGAGTGTTCTTTTCACTTCGTCTTCCATTTCCCTCTCTGTGGCTTCACTAAACTGTTCCGTGCTGTCACTATTCTCCATTGTGTCACTATTCTCCATTGTGTCACTATATTCACTCTTGATTTCTATTTCGACTTGTTCTGAGCTGCCCGAGTGAGTTACTATTTGTGGTCCTTTCAATGAATTAGATTTGGTTTCTGGATTTCTGTTTACCTTATGTAGGTTATATTGCTTGTGTATTAGATCTGGGTCTGGAAATAATGTCAAAATTAAATTATACACATACATTCACGCCTCTACGTCCCTAAGGGGATAGGCAGAGACTATTAGACCACCTGGAACGGGTGACAAAGCTCTCTTGCTTCACTCACACCCATTAACCTTCGCATACATGCTCGTCTGTTCTTTACGCTACCCAGTGGGTAAGACCTCTGATTTCTTATGACAAAGGTCCTAGATTCGAGTCCCGGCTATGGCATGTACCAATGAATGCTCGTGTCCCTCGGGATAGGATAGATAACAGCCAGTGCCTATATACGGCGATACGGTACACTACCTATCACGTTGGGTGCTATCCATCTAATAAAACGCGGGCTTTGAGTGACTCATAGCTAACATGCCTTTGAAACCTTTGACAACCCCGCTACAATAAAAAGGTAAGTTTTATACACAAGTCGTCAAAGTATGATTGCGTTTGACAACCTCCGTGGCGCGATCGTTTAGACACCTGAACGCTAATCGTGAGGTCCCCGGTTCGATTCCCAATGGAGGCAGAGTTAAGAACTTCGTTGTTCTTCTGTTTTACAGTTGAATTAATCCATGTATAATAAGTATATATTTCGTAAATATACGTAACTAGTATCCTTAACACAAGTCTTAAATGTACTTACCGAGGGGCTAGTTCAATTGGTGTAATAATGTCCAAATATTATTATTTCGCTATATTCATACATACATACACCTTTCGGTGTAATAACCCTGGTCACTTTTAACAGAACTACTGGGATTGTGATGTCATATGGACCATAAGTGACAGATTGCTAGTCTATCACCCAATACCATAGACCCCTAGTCCCTTAGTCGCCTCCTACGACATGCCGGGAAGAACGGCAGCTAGTTGGCATTCTTTAGACGTCCCAGTCTAGCTCGGGACAGGTGTAGTACTTACTTATAAAGGCCAGTTCGCCGGAGTCACTGTTCCTCGACACCACATCATCAGTGTTAACTAACATCTGAAAACAAGTTTCAATTTAAACATACATACGTACAGTCAGCGCTAAAAGTGCAGTCCCAGTAACTGTTTATAAGGTTTACGTTTATAAGAGCAAATTACAATATTTGACATTTTAAAACTGGCGCCACTATGCATTGTCATGGCCACTATACGTTCGCGTGCTTCGAAATGAAACATGTTGTCTTTTGTTCTTATAAACGTAAACCTTATAAAAAGTTACTGGGACTGCACTTTTAGCACTGACTGTACATACAAAAGGTAATGTAATCCATTAACACATAATGTTGTGATCAAAATTTTGTTTTAGTGCCTTTGACAGGTTTTTATAGATTGCTAGCTCATCGCCCAACAGATTCCAAATACCCCTAGTCCCTTAGTAGCCTTCTACGACATATGAAGGGTACAAGAGAAAAAGGGGCTCATCAACAATTTTGCCGAAATGAAACTGAGTAACTAACTATGCCACGAGATTGTTTTTTAATGGACCTTTCTTATGATGTTTAAAAAAGAAATAAAAGGGGCTTATACTCTGAGCTACAGGTAAAATTTAAAATATCAAAAATAACAAAATCGTGTCGATATGCTGGAATCCTGGATTAAAATGAGGTCATTGTACACAAAACATAAAAAAGGGGTTCATTTAAAAAAAACTTACAACTTCAGTTTTGACTGTGAATTGGATTGATTGATTAGTTTAGGAAGTGAAGGTTTAATGTAGAAAGTTTAAAACTCAAATATCTCAGTTCAACCAAAATGTTGATGAGCCCCTTTTTCTCTTGTACCCTTCATATGGGAAGAACAGCAGCTAGTTAACGGTGAGGAAACCTGCCTATCCCTCAGGATAGGTAATAGTCAGTGCCTATATACGGCGATACGGATCACTACCTATCACGTTGGGTGCTGTCTATCTAGTGATACGCGGGCTTTGAATGACCCATACCTAACATGCCTTCGAAATTACGGAGATGGGCATTCAAGCCTCTGACTACCCCGCCATAATAAAAAAGGGAGTGTGTATACACAAGTCGTGAAGCGTATGTATGTATGTAGCAGCTAGTTAGCATTCTTTTTTCATCCCAGATAGCATGGAACAATATTTATACTTAATAGTGACCTAGGAGATATTAATCTAAGATTCTGACCACCCCTAAGGGATTATAGGACAAGACAAACGCGTTCACGACCATTAACCCGTATGTGGTAGTCAGAGGTTCAAGTCTCCATCTCCGCAATTGCGAAGGTAGTAATTCTATGGCCACCTCCAACCCACATGTTGACCAAGTCAGTACTAAATGTAAAGGTAAGCCATGTCGCCATTTACAAGCACTGACTATGACCTGTACCTGTTGTGGAGGACGTGAATGTATATATATTTAGGTTTATAGTATTTTTTAATATATTTGTGTGTGTATATTACGTTTGTACAACTGGCTTGGCGAATGCACATAACCCTCATGGTTCTAGCATAAGATCAGCGCAGTGATTGTACTTCAATCATTGCATATATGCTGAGCTGGGACCATTTCACTGGGCAATGACATGCACATGTAGGATTTAATAACTTACTTGTATAAACTCCTTTTCTCTTTTTTTTTTAATTTCCTGTCTGTGTATGTTTATGACGACCTCCGTGGCGCGATCGGTTACACACCTGAACGCTAATCGTGAGGTCCCGGGTTCGATTCCCGGTGGAGGCAGAATTAAGAACTACGCTTTTCTTCTACTTTCCAGTCTGGTCGTTGATTATATATGCTATGTATTTATCTATGTATAATAAGTATATATTTCTTAAATATACGTTGATTAGTACCCTTAACACAAGTCTTAAATGAACTTACCAAGGGGCTAGTTCAATTGGTGTAATAGTGTCCAATTATTATTATTATTAATGTGTTTTTGTGAATAAAGCTTATTATTATTATATAAGCACTCACCTTAACATACATCCGCCACTTCAGCTTGTTAAGTTTCTTGCAAAAGCTGTCATGAGTTTTCATATGCTGCGCCAAGTTTGGTTCCTCCCTAAACATCGCATGGCAGAATCCACATTTATACACTTTGAGAAACACATCTCTATGTCTCACCACACAGTGTTTTTTAAGAAAACACATATTATCAAAGCGGAACTCACAAACAGCACATTCCACTGATTGTTTCCTTCTATGTAAACTTAAACACATTTCACTTAAGAACACTTCGTCACAGTAATCACATTTCATTCCATTGCATATATGGGTAACTACCGTTCCGGGGTAGTTAAAGGCACACAGTTCACAAAACACTAACTCCTGATCCGTTAACACGTCACTCCTAACTTCATGTTCTAAGAACTGATGGCCTAGTATCGCATCACAAGTATTTGCCACATAATCACACACTATACAGGTAAAGCGCTTCACTGTTTCACTACAGCCCAATTTATGTATCTCTAACGTTGAACTGTTACTTAGTATGACATCACAAGCGCAAGTCTTTGGATAGGAGCGTTCGATCAGTGGTTGGCAGCGTCCTTTATGGAATCGGTATTCGTAGCATGTAAATGTCTCTTTGCAGTAGCAGTGGATTGGCTTCGCAATATGCTCGTCTAAGTGGTCGTAGCTTTTGAATGTGGTAGGGCAGCTTAAACATTTAATAGTGTAGTTGAAAGGGGGATGGCTAGTGCATAAACGGAGGCGTCTTTGCTCGAATTGTTGTCTAGAATAGAGAAGAATATTAATTTATATATTATCGTGTCTCCAATGTTCAGTATACCACTAAATGGATTAAAGGTCGTGAATTTATATCGTTCATGCATATATTTACGATACTACATCCTCAACGGGATAGGCAGAGACTATTAGGCCACCTGGAACGGGTGACAAATCTCTTGCTTCACTCAAACCCATTAACCTTCTCATTAATGCTCTTAATAAACCAAAGACAAATACGGTCATTACAATTAAGCCTTGCATGGTAGTCAGAGGTCCAGGTTACTATCTCCGCAATTGCGAAGGTACTAATTCTATGGCCACCTCAAACCCACGTGTTGACCAGTTAGTGCTCAATGTGACAGGTGGCAAGCCATGTCTCCAATAACAAATGGTAACTATTACCTGTTCGGGGAACAGGTAGGTTTCCTCACGATGTTTTCCCTCACCGTTAAACCGTCACCGTCAAGTAATAATAATACATAAATATACATAGACATTCAATCCCTTTCGGAGTGGACAGAAGCTCAGAGATTTAATATCCCCTTGGTCATTTTTAGCATCAATATTGAGGTTGTGATGTCATATGGAACAATGGTGACAGGTTGCTAGCCCATTGCATAAAAGATTCCATACACCCCCAGTCCCTTAGTCACCTCTTATTGAAGAACGGCGGCTAGGAAGCATTCTTTTTACGTCTCATCTAGCAAGAGTCTCATATTTATTTATTTAATTCTGACATGTACGTCACCCTAACAGGAAACCTTTCGATGACGTACTAATTACAAGGAATAAATAACATAGTATTAAAAATAATAACAAACGTATACAACACACCTATACCTCGTAGCTCAGGTAGTGCAAGGCGACCTCCGAGAACTCGGAAATATAAATAAAATAAAATATATAAATAAATAAATATAATATAAATAAAGAATATAAAGTGTGTATCTAAAACTTACGCAGCATTGTGAGTGGCTATAACCATAAACAACGCATTCGTTCCATAGTTAGTCAATGACGCTTGAGACGTCAAATACATGTACGTAGTTCCATGGTCTACTATCAAATGTTCTCTGAACGGACCGTAATATTCCCATGTCTTATTACAAACATAGCACTGGTACAAATGAAACTTGGAATTCCGTGGATTATTATTGTGAAGATTCGTTAGAAATGTATCATAATATACTGTCGCGAATGTTCTTTTTAAATCCTGTGCATAGTTGAAAAGGTTGATATTATTGCACCAGCTGTATTTAGCTTTTGGGTTCCTATAGTTAATGCTGTGTACGGGTGCCATTAGTTTTTCGAATAAGAGACACGCTTCGCACACACATATATCTATGTGGCTGTTCAATACCATATGGTCAGGTTTGGTTCCATCCTTGAAGTTGTCATTGAGTTTATAGTTCAATATTGTAGTCAGTTTCTTGTCTATATCTTTCTTACTTGCCACGTCTGTTCTTTCATTGCGGTTCAATTGTTTAATATCTTTTTCTAGTTTAACCGTGACTTTTGAGGTTTGTGGACAAAACTGGGATAGATTTGACACTAGACTGCCTTTTCTATATCTATCAGCATTACTTTTACAACTAACAGATGGTTGCGTATCTTGTTCCACTTTCACTATAACTTTAGATGGTTCTAAACTACCTTTTATTCCTATTAGTTCCTCTAAATCACCATCTTCTGTTAAATCAATGACTTTATTTTCTGTAGCTGGTGTATTTATTATCACCACATCTTCATTTTCGTTTGAAACTTGTGTATTAGATGTATCATTAGGTTTATTCTCACTTATAGACTCGCTTACTTTCGAAATGATATTATCAGCAGTAACAACGTACTTAGACTCTGTATTCGTAGGAACAATCTCGCTGCAACCGTAATACTTGAGCAGCTCTGAATTTGTTTCGGAATCTATTTCCCAATCATCCTCACTTTGGATTTCCACTTGTATGTCGAATGATATGGACCGTTTAACGATTTCTGAGTTTACATCATCCTTGTTACTGCCTGAACTCTGTTCGGTTTTGATGTTTTCTATTAACTGGAACGTAAAATATGACAATTAATATCTGGGACAAAGTCCACTAATGCTTGGCAAAATATCTATTCAATATCAGATCAGTGATAATGTGAATTTAGTAGTGGCTTAGCAAAAGTGCTAAATTACACTATTTTTAAAGCAAAATTTGATACTTTTGCTAGTCCACTACCGAGTTCACTAAGTACTCCTGTAAATTTTCTAAATAGCTCTTACTAGGTTTTGGTTTGGGTTAGCCGATTACACATGAAGATAAATGTCTTCTATTACACATCTAATCTATGAACATATGTGCTTAAGACAAGCTGAATAGCATAATAAATAAAATATAAAATCTGTAAAAAGTAAAACTTTACTTTATAACCTTAAATCGTATATGTACTAAGACTTAGATTTAACTTTATCTAGTATTAGTATTATGATACTGACTTTATCAAAGATCCAAGCACTTTTACGTTTAAAACTATTATCCATTGTTGTAGCTTTATGCGTTTTCACTAAAATAGGTCATAACTATTTTCTATAAATAGAAAACATTGTTTACCATTTTTTCTTCAGCTTTTTATTAATTTTTGTGTTTTCAGCTTATAGTTTATTCTAATATGGATGAAATATCGAATCCAATAAAGGGTAGTACAAAATCTATTGAAGGTAGTCAACGAATATAAATGTAGGTAGTAACACAAAATAAACCCTACCTGCAAATTACCAGCGTCAGAATCAATGGTTCTCGTCATTAATTTCGCCTTCCTATTTCTTTTATTCCTATTTCCTGCCATTTTCTCCAATTATCACTGCAGTAACACATCAAAATATAAGGAAAAACACAAGAAATTGATATTTTCGTATAATTTTCACGTGTTCGTAAATCAGTACTTCATTATACTCCAGTTAATTTAAAACGAACGTTGGTAAACTATTTGTCCTTATCTTTCATTAGTGATATACATGTTGCTATTTCACATTGATAGAGGTCGAATGCACTATTATAACCATTTTATTGGATCGGGTTATACCAGTACGTAAGTAGTGAAGTTCGGGTAGAAAGATTGTAATATGGCGGTACTTACAAGACTATTTTGCAGGTAGTTGGGAAGGGTAGGTTACCAAACATTTTTAAAATAACAAATTAGGAAATAAATACGTTACTTAATGTAATGTAATGTAATAGGTAGGTACAGAGGAAATTTATCCTTAACTTTGGATTTGTAGCATAAATTTGACTTTATAATTAACATGCGCACGCGTCGATTGTTGTTAACAATTATAATTTGATAACTAATATTAAAATGATTTTAAGACTTCTAGTTTATAGACTGTTACACATATTTTTAAATACTTTAAATTTTATTTTGAGTTTATAGTAATTATGTGCTATAGTAATTTTGAATGTAGTCTGTGGGTAGTAGAAATTAACTATTCGTTTTAGTTGCTACATACTTATTAACTTATACACAAGTTAATACAAATGGCATAAAATGTTTTTAATTGTCACATCATTAGTATTATAGCGAACAGTTATAATGTATTTTTCTTACAAGTTTTTAATTTATATTTTACTTAAAAACGCTCTCTTGACTCGAACATAAACAACAATGTCAACTAACTGTCAATTTTCACAAAATTACAAAAAAAAATACCTAACCTGAAAAGGGTTGGTATGGTTTAGTATTTTTAATCGAAACGTAAATAAAAATGTATTTATCCTAATCATTACGCCACGGATTTCTCCAAAATGAGTATATTTATAAAGCACTACAAAACCACTAGCATATTAACAAAGCCTTCTTGGCGACTTTCGTCTACCGCGGGGACGTCTTTAAAATCCGAAAATGAAGAAGAATTTCGTGTTCTAGATATTATTAAGTCTAGGCAGAGGACCGCTAGAAGGACTATGAAAAAGGCTGATGTTCCACCGGATAGGACAAGCAAAATGGCACCAGACCAGGTTAGAAATGTTTAAAGTTGAAGTTGAATTTAAGTTTTCATGAAATGATAAGAACGTATGTGTACTAGACGTAGACTTACATTATCATGAACGTTTATTATATTTAAGTATACACTTCATGATCATGATAGATATGTAGATTTACTAAAATAATGCTGGTTCCAACATTGACTTATGGTAATGAAAGTTGGATATGGCAAAAGAAGCATGAAAGTAGAATCAATGCTGTCGAAATGCGGTCACTGAGAAGCATGTTAGGAGTGACATTGAATGATAGAATTAAAAATAGTTTGATAAGGGAAGGTTGCGGTTTGAAAGAAGATGTAAGTACAGTATAATCTCATTAATCCGGCACTTCGATAGATCGGTACGTCCAATAATCCGGCACCCAAACTTATCCCGTGCACGTGCTTATGTATTTGTTTTTTTTCAAGTGAGAATAGTTTATAGTTAAAAATGTCAACTAAACGCAAACACAAGACACTAGATTTAAATAATGATAATCGAATACATCACATACATGGATTCCCTCTATGAAATGTTTTATTTTATTCATTACCTATGACTTTTTCTTTATAATCCAGTAATCCGAACATTCCAATAATCCGGCACTCTCCAGTTTTTAATAGTGCCGGATTAATGAGATTATACTGTAGTGACTAAGATTGAAAAGAACATGCTTCGATGGTTTAGACATGTTATGCGGATGAATGATAGCAGATTGACAAAAGGAATATATATGAGTGAAGTGGAAGGGCGGTTACGTAGGGGCCGGCCTAATAAGACATATAACAGTCAGGTAGCCGCTATATTGAAAAAAGGTGATGTTAGGAGTACCTATAACTGCCGAGAGTGTATGAGAGGATGTATGAATATCAATGAAGCGAAAGAGGTCTGTCAGTGGGACAGATGGGGATCCATGATCTCTGCCTACTCCTCTACAGGGAATCAGGCGTAATGTGTATGTATGTATGCATTATAGTATATTCGCTTTAAGAAAATAGTGACGTCATCAAGGTCTCCATGATTTAACCAATGAGATTTTATAGGGGTTGTCTGTTATTGTTCAATGTGACTTCTTTTCTCATTTACTCACGTCTCATTGGTCAGTTTGACCTCTGATTATCATGACGTCACTATTTACTTAACGCGAATAGACTATAGTGTAAATTTGACCCATGCTAGCTGGGATGTAAGAAGAATGATAATTAGCTGCTGTTCTTCCTGGCATGTCGTAGGAGACGAGTAAGGGACCAGAGTTTAATAGATTCTATAAGGAGATGGGCTAGCAACCTGTCACTAATGTTCCATATGCGATTATAATCGCTATATTAATGCTAAAAAGTGACTTAGGAGGTGTTATATTTCTGAGGTGGTAAAAAAACATAACATACGCTTCACGACTTGTGTATACACACTCCCTTTTTTTTATTATGGCGGGGTAGTCAGAGGCTTGAATGCCCATCTCCGAAATTTCGAAGACATGTTAGGTATGGGTCATTCGGAGCCCGCATATCACTAGATAGACAGCACCCAACGTGATAGGTAGTGAAGCGTATGTTGAGGTTGTGTGAAAAGGTGAAAAGGGATTAAAGGATGTGAATGTATATGATTTTTGGTTAATTTGGGAATTAAATAGAATACTAGTTTTCTAACTACTTAGCTAAGATCTAAGTTTATAGGATATGGCAGGCTTACTATTATAATAAATAAATAATAATAAAAATCTTTATTGTTTCAAAACAAAATCCTTTAGAATAATGTGCCCGATGCCTCTATTTAAGTTTACAAAACTTGTTTTCTCATTTACTAACGTCTCATTGGTCAGTTTAACGTCTATATATCATGACGTCACTATTTACTTAACGTAAATAGACTATAGTTATCATTATAACAATTTGGAAAGGTAGATGAAGCACTACCTATCACGTTGGGTGCTGTCTATCTAGTGATAAGCGGGCTTCAACCCATGACCCATACCTAACATGCCTACGAAATTTCGGAAGCGTATGTTTATTTTATGTTTTACTTACATGATTTGAGGTTTGAAATTAAAACTCCACCTATAAAGAGTAAATCCCCCATCAACTGAACCCCAAATTGGTAAACCTAATACTATTTTAATTTCCAGTACTGGGGAAACGTGTGGCCCGGACCTCGGACGTTCCATCCATCCTCTGTCCCTTTGCCACTACGTCAAGGCTACGTAGAACGAGGCAAAGCACCACCCGGTAAGAAAGCGAATGCAGAACTAATGAAAATACCCAACTTCTTACACCTAACGCCACCTGTTATCAAAGCGCAATGTGAAGCTTTAAAACAGTTCTGTACCCCATGGCCTAAGCTGCTCAATTCCGAAGAAGCTATAGAGGAACATTATCCAGTTGAAGTTATAACGTCAGACTACTGTCATGCCAGTCCGTCTATAAGAAATCCGTTGGCGCGTATTGTAACGTTACGGGTGAAGTTGTCAAGTTTGAACTTGGATAAACATGCCCGTGATAAGTTTTTGAGGTTAGTCGGTGATAGATATGATGAGAAAACGGATTTGGTGACGTTTACTGCGGAACGTTGTCCGTTAAGGAAGCAGAATTTGGATTACGCTAACTATTTGCTAACGGCTTGTTATCATGAGTCGTGGAATGTTGAAGATTGGGAAGCGTCTAAAACTGAGGACGATATGGAATATTACAATTGGGATAGTAATAAGTTGAAGCGGAATTTAGTTGATTGGTACTTCAAAGTTACAGGTCAGAAAACACAGTTAACGGATGACGAGTACAAAGACTTTGATATAACAAAGATCGATAATGCAAATGAAGTTAAAGAAGCGGTCTCAGATTTATTCAATAAAGGCGAGAATGAAACAACGTTGAATAAGTACGATTTGGCGGTAAGAAAACTGTTAGGATTGCCCGAACAGTGTGTGAAAGTAGAATAAGGTTGTATAGTGAATATGTTAGATTTGGAGTAAATAAATAAAATGTTATGTTTGTTTTTGTTTCATTTGATTTATGATGGCTGCCTTATTTAATGAAAATCGGATGTACTTCTTCTCAGTGTGTTGATGTTTAATATTGTAGAAGGTGAATAAAAGATTGGGGTCAATGGAATCTATAGAACTATGGGCTAGAAATCAGTCTTCTATTTTATATTATAGTTTCTACTCCAATGGTACAAGACAAATGATCAGACTTAATCAGCATGGTGAATACATAGATACACATCACGCCTGATTCCCTGTAGAAGGGTAGGCAGAGATCGCGGATCTCCATTTGTCCCTGACAGACCACTTTCACTTCATTGACACTCTGTGGTTATAGGTACTCCTAACATCGCCCTTTTTCAATACAGCGTCTATCTGACTGTTATATGTCTTATTGGGTATACTACGCGGTCGGGGACTACCTTGCCGATGAGTGATTAAAGTTAATTTGTAATAGTAAATTTAATTTGTTTTTGTAACTGGCACTGGGCAAAAAATCCTGAAAGCCGGAGTTTCTTGTTAGTTCTTCTCCGAGCCAGGGCTTCCGAACCAACGGTAGAATTTCAATGCTCAGAGACAACCAGTGTCAGGCACATGTTTTGACTTTCAATGAATGTACTGTACTTGTACTTATGTTGAATAAACACATTTGACTTTGGGCATGGTGAATAATCCTAGCCATTCATTCTTGCCTCACTACCATTCATTACCCTATTGAGAGGCATGGTCTTGTACTTCACGCTTCATATACCCACTCTATGAAGAAAATCTAAATAAACCTGTATCTTAAAGCAGATGTAGCTAGTGGTAAGACCTCTGAATTTATATTAGAGGTCCTAGGTTCGAAGCCCTGTTCTAGCATGTATCAATTAATGTAATTCAAAAATTTTCATACCTATATATTTTACAGTCTGTTAAGGTGAGGAAAAACATCATGAGGATACCTGCCTATCCCGATTACCTATAAAAGCCAGTACCTATATACGCCGATACGTTTTACTACCTGCCACGTTGGGTGCTGTTCATTTAGTGAACCATGGGTTATGAGTGGCACTGAAGCTTCTGACTACCATGACAATAAAAAAAAGCAGTGTACACACACAAATCGTGAAAAGTATGTTTATGTTTTAAACTTGTATTGCCAATATTTGTTATACGTAACAACAATGAAATAAAACAACGTTCTAAACTCTACAATTCTATTAACTCTTGCGTCTAGGTTTCTTCTTTTGACGTTTCTTTGATTTTTTCTTTAACGTTTCTGTCATTTTCTTGATCTTCCTTTTGTGAAGCCAGACAGGATACTGTCCGTTCTCGTCTCGCATCGTCTTTGAGTTGTACTTCTTCTTTTCACCGTTCTTTCCTGTGAACGAGAGAAATTAATACGTACAAGTATCTATTGGATTTACCTCCACGTTCTTTACAGGACAAGTTGTCGAACATCTATGTTCGAATAAGCAGACAATTTCTTTATGATTCTGTCCACCCCAAAAAGTATTAACCTTTTAACCGCCACAACTTTTATCAGTTGGCGTGCCCCCAGCGCCCGGTACATTAAATCGAAAGATAAATACATACGAAAATAGAGATGTTATGTATACTTCTGAATTATAACATTAAATAAAAGGTTGAATATATAAACTTTCGAAAAAGCAATGTATTTTAGGCTAAAACATCGCAATGTGTATAGAAATTGTGTAAATAATTAACGAGGTTTTGTGTCGGATAAATCCGGCTCAGGCTCAGGCAGATTGGACAGAACCTTGGAGACATTAAAAACATCTTGGTCGATTTTAGCATAAACATAGGGGTTGTGATAACATATGAAACAATCGCCTGTTAGATTCCATATATCCCGAGTCCCTTAGTTATCTCCTAGTATGTTTGCTCTCTATGTAATTAATGATTAGCAAATTATGTTTAGAGATATTTTTGAGACGTAATAAATATTGTCAGTAACAAACCTGCAACTTCTACGGTTTCATCATCAGTACTCATCTCCTCATCTGCCTGTTCTTCTGGCACTGGCTTTTTCTTCTTCTTCACTTCGTTTGCGTCCAAAAAGATCACTTGCTCACTTTCCATAACCTCTGTTGGTTTTACATCTTCGTCCTCTTTTATTCCGAGAGTCTTCTTTAACCGCGCCAGTTCTTTCACGGCGTACCTTTCCCGCTTTACGGCGCGGCATTTGCGCTTCCATTTGCTCCGGATTGATTTAGCCATTGTGGTGTATTGGCTAAATTATTTGGGAAAACAAACGTGGTTGGAGATTTGTTTTGAAAGAGACTTTTTATTTAGTTTAGAAAAAATACTGTCAAGTTTTAAAGGTTGGTATAGACTATACGATCTATTTTAAAATAATATCTAGAGATCCCGCCATATAAATTGGCAGTTGGGGGCGTCGCCACAGTCGCGTAATTCAGTGTTACCAGTAAACACGCCAAAACTAGCACTCACTGTGCCATACGGCTCGATACATTATAGGTTTCATTTGTAACGGTCTAAAAATATTTTGACTTTTGACTTTGATATATTAATTTGTTTTATTTGAGTTTATAGCTCTGCAACCAAAGACCGTTACAATGAAACCTATAATGTATCGAGCCGTATGGCACAGTGATTGCTAGTTTTGGCGTGTTTACTGGCAACAGTGAATTATGCAACTGCGGCGACGACGCCTCCATCTGCCATAATATATTCAAAATTATAAATATCACAAGCTCTCTTTGAAAGTTATCTTATGATCTAAGTATAAATTAAAAAAACTATTTCAAACATGGCACTGAGCATTGTCTTTACATATTTTTTACCGAGGTTAGATCAGCGGAGACCCTAGCTTGGAGAAGAACTAACAAGAAACACCGGAAATCAATTTATTATGATCACCCTTAACAAACATAAAAATTACAAAGAGTGGGCAAAAAACACAACGCTGGTAATACTAAATTTACCTTTCATACAAAATAACACGCAATTGCGGAAACGTCAAATTTAGTTCCAAGTTTGGCTACTGCCAGTTTATGTGGCGGGATCTCTATGTCACAGTTTGTTGTTAGAGATCCCGCCACATAAGGTGGCAGTAGCTAAACTTGGAACTAAATTTGACGTTACCGCCATTGCGTGTTATTTTGTATGAAAGGTAAATTTAGTATTACCAGCGTTGTGTTTTTTGCCCACTCTTTGTAATTTTTATGTTTGTTAAGGGTGATTATAATAAATTGATTTCCGGAGTTTCTTGTTAGTTCTTCTCCAAGCTAGGGTCTCCGCTGATCTAACCTCGGTAAAAAATATGTAAAGACAATGCTCAGTGCCATGTTTGAAATAATAGTTTTAAGAGATTCGCGATTTATACTCATGATATAAGATATAAGGGTGTGTATAAGATTGATTGCAGCTGTGGGAAATCCTACGTCGAACACACTAAACGGTCTATTGCGGACAGAGTGAAGGAACACATAATATATGTAATATATAATAAGAAGGATAAGTCCCGTTAATTATTAATCATGTTTGAAATAGTTTAATAAACATATTTTGACTTTGATATATTAATTTGTTTTATTTGAGTTTATAGCTCTGCAACCAAAGACCGTTACAAATGAAACCTATAATGTATCGAGCCGTATGGCACAGTGAGTGCTAGTTTTGGCGTGTTTACTGGTAACACTGAATTACGTGACTGTGGCGACGCCTCCAACTGCCACCTTATGTGGCGGGATCTCTATAGCACACATCGGAATTTTTAATTAGTTCACTTGTTTTTCCTTGTTTATTGTTAATTACTCAGTTTTATAAAATGTAAGGAATTTCTTAACAACATACATTTCCAAAAATAAGAAATAATGTACAGATTTTAAAGAAATTATTTAATACGGCTTGAATATATTGTGAGTGTAGGTAAATACCAAATTTAAAAAATCTTATATAAAACAGCTGTTTATTGGCCGATGTGCTAGCAACACTTTTGAACACTTTTTGCGTTCCCGTATTGTGAAAGTGTGCAAGTCTCTTCCGGAGACTGTGTTTATCGCGCCCTCAGTGAACAGTCGTCAAGCAGACTTGATAAGCAAATTTTAAAACTTTGAAGACTCAAGCACAGTGATCTAATAGCTGCTAGTATATTTAATAAATAATAATAATAGTTATGAAAAAAACATTTATGAGTGTGAAATAGTCTTTATTACAAACTTCATTATCACATTGCGCAGTGCGTGATTTTGTAAACAAACACGAAAACGCATAACGGGAACTATTCAAAACAACAGTTGACAATAATCACATTTCTACAATGTAGAACCTTGGAAGAACTTTAATAACTTCACGGGCAGCTTCAATCAGTGATTACCTTCGTTTCCCGCTATCGCTATGTCTGCCATTCACCATTCAATTTACAAAAGTGAGTACATAAAATGTTTGAAACTTTTCGCCTATAAAGCTGCTCAAATAGTCATAGAATCACGCAGCGGCGTAAACAGAGACTATTCCAAGGCTATTGAGAGGAATTGGTTTAGTTTACACATTCCTGAAAACGCTGAAGTGACTCTTCGAATTCAGGAGGCTTTACCTACTAATAGAATTTTAGAAACACTGTCAGAGAAACTCCGTATAGCGGTGTTTGTAAATACAGAAGATAACGAAGAGATTCCCTTGGAATTATGGTCGATAGGCTTACAGCCTGTGAATATAAATCACTGTATACGCGCCCATAGTGAATTGTGTTACAAATTCAGCCTGCTACTGAAATCTATACTATCTTTAACTCGAATCACACCAGCGTATCGACTTGCGAGACAACAGCGTTATGAAAACTACAAGTTGACATATTCTGTGTTCTCTGGTGTTCATGAGGTTGATTTAGGGCCACGTTCTCGTACGGTACGTCTGGGTGAAGTACGTAGTCCAATGGGTGCCATGTTTATTATGGTATCATATCGAACCAACTTGGCTTTAGAAGCCAAGTCATGGACACAATCTTCATGTATTATGCTTGACAGCAAACATTTTAAACTGTCAGAGCATAGACAAACTAAGGTGGCTATACATAATAAGGAAAATCAAGCTATGCACCGCGAAAAACTGTCAAATATACCGTCATTCAAACCGTCTCAACGTCATAGAGTGAAGAAACCAATTGATTTAAACACACCAATAGATTTGGCGTTAGTAGACAATGTAATGGCTGCCAAACTGAATGAAACGGTCTTACCGTATCTACCACCAGGGAATCAACGTAAGCTCAAGTCGGAAGCTGCTGATGAGAATATAAAAGATAAATCAAATGAGCTTGATTCAGAAGTTTCACCGCACTCTATTCCATGTTCTGAAGAACAGACGTCAACTAAGAATGAAACGAAGGAATCTCAAACACAAGGGGCATGTTCAGTAGAAAAGGCGCCATTCACTCTAGTCCATTTTCCGTTTGCTGATCCGAAACCAATAACGGATTTAGCAGAGTTTTACAAAGAAACGTACAACGCTCCACCGTTACCCACAACCGAGCAGAAGTCATTCGTAGACATGGATCTGTCGTTCTACCTCAAAATATACGAAAATTCAGCACAAGACTTCGATAAGTTAGTGGATGAGATAGGGTGTA
Organism: Leucoptera coffeella; assembly: GCA_030578115.1. Classification (NCBI taxonomy): domain Eukaryota; kingdom Metazoa; phylum Arthropoda; class Insecta; order Lepidoptera; family Lyonetiidae; genus Leucoptera; species Leucoptera coffeella. The sequence continues at coordinate 29,247 of JAMBLF010000235.1, forward strand.
CGTTGGAATCCGTATAGTTTGCTCGTTGTTAATGTCTTTACTGCAAAGATTTTGACAGCTTTGTTGAAAATATTTGTTGTATGTTAGAATCTCTGTATTCTTACAACCTTTGATAGAATCAATTACCTCTTTGAAAACTATTTTAGTCACTTATGCTAATGTAGTAATATCTTTTAATGAAAAATTCCAGCAGTTAAAGGATTAGGAATTAAGATTGTGTTATCAATCAATCAATCAGCCTATGACAGTCCACTGCTGGACGTAGGCCTTACTTATATTGTGTTAACTTAGTTGAAAAATGACAAATTTCACTTCGAATGGCAAAATTTGTCACTTTTGCGTTGTTGTTGTGCTAAAACGCATTAGTGGACTTAGGCTCATTCACACTCGGCGGTTATATGTACTTTTTACTGTCAGAATGTTTGTAGTTTTACATCAATAATAGTATTACTAGAAATGTAGATTTTAATTTAATTGTCCTATGGTGAAGGAATATTGTAAGGAAACCTACCTCTTTATTATAATAGATAATAGTCAAATTATTAATGGCAACAGGGCTTACCACCTGTCGCATTAGGTAATGTCTATCTGACGTATTTGTTTGTCTTTTATAGCGTTAATAGGGCCATTTTATTATTGTTACTTAACTTTTGAGTAACCCAAGTTTAAATCTGAATAGTGTAGAATTATGTTTACCCTATTTTATATAGAACTAATTGAAGACTGTTACTATTTAGTATTATATAGTATGGTATGTGTTTAATGAGGCCACAGAATCATTTTAGATACATAACTTATGAGTAACCAGGGTTTAAATCTAAATACTTAGTTTCTAAATATATAGTTGGGAATGGATTATTTTCATACTATATACAAAGACTGATACTATTTAGTATTATATAATAGTGTTTGAGCCAAATAGCAATTCATTGTGCCATAACTAATACAAGTTATGTAAGTGAAGTTAGAGAAATGTCAGGATTGTTCAAGGTGATTATTAGTCTCTGATTTTGCCGTTTGGTAGTGGAAATGACTATAGTCTATTCGAGTTAAGTAAATAGTGACATCATGATTTACAAAAGTAAACTGACCAATAAGACTTTAGATAATGAGAAAACAAGTCTCTTTGACCAACGGTGGACAACCGTTGTCACGTCTCATTGGTCAAATCGTGGAGTCATGATGACGTCACTATTTTCTTAATGCGAATATACTATACATGTAAGTAAAGAAAATGTAAGTAAAGAAAAAATGGAGATAATTCGGTAATTTAATATGCCTTAGTTAATTAAGACTGATTTATATCAAATGTTCTAGAGTTTAAGATAAAACATTTTAGCTTCAGTACGTTTATGTGATAATCATGTTACCGTCATTTTTATTTTGTATATTACTTAGTTATAGCAGTATTGAATGAAAATATTTTTATTCAAATAAGGATCAAAAATAAAAACTAAAAAAAAATATAAAAATCATAATAATATAAAAAATAAAAAAACTAAAAATAAAAAAAAAAGTCATTAGGTTAAGTTAAATACTAAAATAAATATATATAAACTAAACTATGTAAAATTATTTTCCAATGTCAAACAAGATTCGTCTTTTTATTTGTTTCTTTAAACAATTACATAATGAGTAGCTCAGTTGTTTGGGCTTGACTCTGTATCAGTGGGTACAGGGTTCAAATCCCACTTAAGCATGTACCAATGGAAATGAAGTTTAATGAATTTCTATGTACATTTTCGTAATAAAAATACATTTACGAAATGCATCGAATACTTCAGTGAGGGAAAACATCGTGAGGAAACCTACCTGTTCGCCGAACAGGTAATAGTCAGTGCTTGTAAATGGCGACATGGCTAGCCTCCTGTCACATTGAGTACTAACTAGTCAACACGTGGGTTCGAGTTGGCCATAGAATTACTACCTTCGCATTGCGGAGATGGACACCTGAACCTCTGACTACCCCGCGAGGGTTTATGGTCGAGAACGCGCTTGTCTTTTTGACATATTGACCTGCAGTTTCTTAGTCAAGACTTGGGACCAGCGTAGGTTGGTTAAATATTAAGTGATATGCATACGAGGGTCAAACTGAAAGTTCTTAGAACTGGCCACTTATAAACAATATAATAAAAAAATAATTCTAAAATTTGAAAATAGAGATCCCGCCACATAAGGTGGCAGTTGGAGGCGTCGCCACAGTCGCGTAATTCAGTGTTACCAGTAAACACGCCAAAACTAGCACTCACTGTGCCATACGGCTCGATACATTATAGGTTTCATTTGTAACGGTCTTTGGTTGCAGAGCTATAAACTCAAATAAAACAAATTAATATATCAAAGTCAAAATATGTTTATTAAACTATTTCAAACATGATTAATAATTAACGGGACTTATCCTTCTTATTGTATATTACATATATTATGTGTTCCTTCACTCTGTCCGCAATAGACCGTTTAGTGTGTTCGACGTAGGATTTCCCACAGCTGCAATCAATCTTATACACACCCTTATATCTTATATCATGTGTATAAATCGCGAATCTCTTAAAACTATTATTTCAAACACGGCACTGAGCATTGTCTTTACATATTTTTTACCGAGGCTAGATCAGCGGAGACCCTAGCTTGGAGAAGAACTAACAAGAAACTCCGGAAATCAATTTATTATAATCACCCTTAACAAACATAAAAATTACAAAGAGTGGGCAAAAAACACAACGCTGGTAATACTAAATTTACTTTTCATACAAAATAACACGCAATGGCGGAAACGTCAAATTTAGTTCCAAGTTTGGCTACTGCCACCGTATGTGGCGGGTACTCTATATATTTCATTCATTTGTCATTTGTTTTTCGATTTGGTGGCAAATTGAAAATTGTCTGTGTCACGTCAACATGAATTTAACACGAGAAAATTTTCGTGCAATGATTTTTTATGACTTTCGATGTCATTTAAGTCAACAAGAAAGTTATGATAGACTACGATTGGCCTTTCACGATGAAGCCCCATCTCGTGCGACTGTTTACAACTGGTTTAATGAGTTTAAACGTGGTCGCACTAATCTCACTGATGATTTACGTGAGGGACGGCCTTCTACGGCGACAACTGAAGATAACATCTGTTTTGTGCGACGTATGATAGAGACTAACAAAAGAGTGACCTATCAGCAGATTCGGCCAAGCTTAGGTATCGGTATGAGTCAAGTGCACAAAATCCTCCACGAACATTTAGCGGTCAGGAAGCTTTGCGCCCGGTGGATACCTCATAATTTGACTGAGGCTCAAAAACTCCATCGTGTGGATTGGTGCCGTAAAATGATTGAAAAATTTAAAGGAGGTGACTCAAATGCTGTGTTCGACGTACTAACAGGTGACGAAAGCTGGATTTACTGTTATGATCCTGAAACCAAAAGACAATCTGCTCAGTGGGTGTTTCCTTTCGAGGAGTTGCCAACTAAAGTGAAGAGAGATCGAAGTACGGGAAAAAAATGGTGGCCTCGTTCTTTGGGAGGATAGGTCATTTCGCAACAATTGTGTTAGAGGATCAAAAAACAATTTCTGCAGAATGGTACACTACCAATTGTTTGCCACTTGTCTTGGAAAAAGTTCGAGAGAAACGACCTCGCAGTAGGATCCTCCTTCACCACGACAACGCCTCGTCGCACACCGCCAAGCGAACGATCGACTATTTGGCGACATCAAATGTTGAATTACTGGGTCACCCGCCGTATAGCCCCGACCTCGCGCCTTGTGATTTTTATTTATTTCCAAAAATAAAAGAAAAACTTAAAGGAAAGCGGTTTATGAATGCTGAAGAAGCGGTGGCTGCGTATCGTGATGCCATTGAAGAGACCCCTAAGGACGAGTGGGCAAAGTGCTTTTCCCAGTGGTTCTATCGCATGCAGCGGTGCATTGACGTGAATGGACAATATTTTGAAAAGATATAATAAAACTAATAACTGGCTAATGTAATCAGTTTTTGATTTTCTAAGAACTTTCAGTTTGACCCTCGTACAACAATATGCAGTACTTCTTAGTCATCAAGTGCCTTGTACATAAGAGAGTATACTACTTTTTATAGACTACAATAAATTATTTTAATCATACGTTATCTTGTTTTAATTTATATTGAAAATTACAATGTTACCGCCATCGTTTGCACATTATTATAAAAATACATATTAATACATTCACGTCCTTTAATCCTTTCGGGGTGGAAAGAACCTTAGAGAGACTATTATATTTATTAGGTCACCTATTATTGGGAGATTACGTTAGTGACAGGTTGCTAGCCTATCGCCTTAGTCGACTCCTACGAAATGCCGACAAAAACAGCAGTTGCTTATCATATTTTTACGTCCCAGGAATGGACGGATTAGTGTGTATATTCTTGTACATCAGGGGTGTCCAAACTAGATGGGACCCAGGGCCAATAAAAAAGACTAAATACACTGGTGGGCCGTATTATTATATGCACTGGGTACAGATCTCTTTATAGTCGGTGTACCCGAACCGAACTTTTTTTTTAAGTCGGTTAAAAAGGTTCAATGGGCCGCAGTAATCTAAACCTGGTTTGGACAGCCCTGTTGTACATAATAGTTTATAATACCGTGTAGACTTGTGGTTAAGGTTTATAAACGTAGTTAAATTAAAAAAATAAAAATGTTATTTAGACGGAATGTCAATGTCAGTGTGTTACATTGTTGATTCTGTGGTGTTGTTTTTATCGACCGAGTACTAATTTCGTTAGTGAGTTATTATTTGGGCGTTTTTAGCCATTTTACCCACATAAAATGGATGTTGTTGTCTAAATAGAGACTTCAGCTTCGTGCCGAGTGTTCTAGTGCGGCCTATTGAGGAGGCGATTGTTGAATTTAATATAAAACTACAGAAGTAAGCGTGTGATTACCTATCTGTATAGGTATTTGTGTTACTGGAAGAGTTTTATCCACTGGGATAGCTTCTGACCGACAATTTGTGCTTTAACAATGGACTGGAAATCCAATAAAGCCGTAGCGATCGACACAAGCATCACAAATCTCGGTAAGTAATATATTTTCACAGTAAATTCCATACTCGTACGAAAATCATTTCCATTGCTATTTGATCTTTATTTCCATATTTTAACCCTCATATTACAGTTATACTACATAATTTTCCTTTACTAAAAGTAAACAACGTATTTAACTCTGTGCTTAAGCTTTAAAATCACATGAAACCATGTTTTTTACAAACGTTTTGTTCCAGCAACTGGTATCATGAATCCTGTTTTTTTTATTACAAAATGTAAACAAAGAACAGGTACATACATTGTTCTGCCATTTTTGAGTCACCTTTCTTACATTGGCTATCTATAAAAGTACTATAAGGCTTACATTTAACGTCCTCCGTGGAGCGATTGGTTAACTACCTGAACGCTAACCATGAGGTCCCGGGTTCGATTCCCAGTGGATACAGAGTTTAGAACTACGCTTTTCTTCTGCTTTCCAGTCAGCTCGTTGATTATATATGCTAGATATGTCTTTATCTATATGTAATAAGTATATATTTCTTAAATAAATGTTGACTAGTACCCTTAACAAGTCTAAAATGAACTTATCAAGGGACTAGTTCAATTGGTGTAATAATGTCAAAATATTATTACTTCTTTTTCCCGTTGTGAACGCGTTTTTCTTTTGTGAAAGAATTAAACGCATTCACAACTACAGAGGTTCAAGTTTCCTTTTCGTCAATAGCAAAGGTAATTTTCTAGTAATTCTAAAAATGACCTAAGTGATACTAAATCTCTGAGGTTTTAATAATAATAATAATAATATTTGGACATTATTACACCAATTGAACTAGCCCCTTGGTAAGTACATTTAAGACTTGTGTTAAGGGTACTAGTCAACGTAAATTTAAGAAATGTATACATATTATATATAGATAAAATACATAAATAGCATATATAATCAACAACCAGACTGGAAGGCAGAAGATAAGCGTAGTGCTTAACTCTGCCTCCACCGGGAATCGAACCCGGAACCTCACGATTAGCGTTCAGGCGTTTAACCAATCGCGCCACGGAGGTCGTCGATCGTCATTTTCTTGACCTCGAAAGGGATTAAAGGAGGTAAATATATGTTTATTATTGTTACAGGCATGCCGAGAAAGCAAACTGGTCTGCTGGATTTATCTGATGAAGTGTTATTGGAGATACTAAAGTACTGTGAATCGAGAGATCTAAAAGCGTTATGCTAGTGAGTATTTAGACTACTTTATAGTACTACTAGCGACCCGCTCCGGCTTCGCACGGGTATAAAATATATAGCCTACTCCACTATTTAATGGATGTTATTATACATATAAACCTTCCTCTTGAATCACTCTATCTATTAAAAAAAAGTGCATCAAAATCCGTTGCGTAGTTTCAAAGATTTAAGCATACAAAGGGACATAGGGACAGAGAAAGCGACTTTGTTTTATACTATGTAGTGATTATGTTAGTACCAATGGAAATGAAGTTATACATTGCATAAGAAGAAAATATATTTACGAAATACGTGAATATTATGGTGAGGAAAAACATCGTGAGGAAATCTACCAGTTCCCTGAACAGGTAATAGTTAGTGCTTGTAAATAGCGACACGGCTTACCACCTGTCACATTGAGTACTGACTTGGTCTACACGTGGGTTCGAGGTGGCTATAGAATTACTACCTTCGCATTGCGGAAATGGAAACCTGAACCTCTGACCCCGCAAGGGTTAATGATCGTGAACGCGTACGTATACAGAAATATAAATATACAAACATAGGTGCATGTACATACACATTAATGCCAGCATACGTTCGTACATACACGAATATATTCAACACATACATACACGGATCATTCATAACATACATACACACATAGTAAACATACATTAGACGACCTCCGTGGCGCGATCGGTTAGACACCTGAACGCTAATCGTGGGGTCCCGGGTTCGATTCCCGGTGGAGGCAGAGTTAAGAATATCGCTTTTCTACTGCTTTCCAGTCTGGTCGTTGATTATATATGCTATATATGTATTTATCTATATATAATATGTATACATTTCTTAAATATACGTTGACTAGTACCCTTAACACAAGTCGTAAATGAACTTACCAAGGGGCTAGTTCTATTGGTGTAATAATGTCCAAATATTATTATTATTAATATATGCACGTAGCAAATGTAGTGTAGGACGCCCCCTGCCAGGTGGACCGATGACCTGAAAAAGGTCGCTGGTAGTGGTTGGCTGAGGGCCACGAGTGATCGTGTTTTGCGTACCCTTGGGGAGGCCTACGTCCAGCAGTAGATAAATATAGTTCTAAAATTATATATATATAATATGGCTAGTTCAATTGGTGTAATAATGTCCAAATATTATTATTTTACAGTACCTGTCCCCGTTTAAACTGCGTAGCGAGATCTAAATCTCTATGGACTAAGCTTAAAGACCTGACTGGAGTTTCCGTTGAGAGGCTAGAGTGGTACCTCAGTCATGTCTTACACAGCAACACAACGAGTATCACGATCAATGGATTCGCTAATTATAAGGAGTGAGTTTCGTAGTAGAACTTTTATTATATAGGCTCAAACTTTTCCCATGATTAATAACTAACGGGACTTATCGCGTCTGTTTTTATATAATAAAGTTACCTTTATTAAACCGACGTTACGGCTACGTTTTTATATAACAAAGTAGCAGTGAGGGTAGTCGGAGAAGAATTTGACAGGGCGCTGCGTTGGAGGCGAAGAAATATCCATCGTCAGTCTGCCCGTGACAATGGCTGCTGCAATATAGGCTAAACGTTGGGTTAATAAAGGTAACTTTATTATATAAAAACATACGCGATAAGTCCCGTTAGTTACTGATCATGAGTACAAATCGCGAATCTCTTAAAACTTCAAACTTTTCCGTCTGTGTTGCATGTCGCGACGGTCGTAACGTCATGTGTAGTGTAATAGTACTAATAATGGAGTAATTAATAAGAGGAGTGGGGCTTACGCAATATTTGTATGGAAACTAGCGTGACATTACGCGGGGTGAAACGAGGTACGCGGGATGGAGGGGAGATATTACAACCAATCAAAACACGAGAGTGGAGGCCGCGTCTCGGCAAACGTAGTGTAGGACGCCTCCCTGCTAGATGGACCGATGACCTGAAAAGGGTCGCTGGTAGTGGCTGGATGAGGGCCACGAGTGATCATGTTTTGTGTACCCTTGGGGAGGCCTACGTCCAGCAGTGGACTGTCATAGACTGATTGAGTGATTGTCTGCAGAGTTTCTTGGCATTTCTTCTCTGCAGAAATTTTTCTATTCGAAATTCCATTAGTTTAATAACATTTATTTTAGTTTTACTTTCACCTTATTTTTTGTTTAAAATGATTTTTTTTTACTTTCCATAAGTGATTGTGTGATCCTTATATGAAATAAGATGATTTTCTTTCATTCATATGTAATAATCTATACATCATTTAAGTCTTTTTTAATCTATTTTAACAGGAAACCCTTGATTCAACCCAAAAATGAGAGTCAAGATGCAAAGCGTACTAAAATTGAAGAACAAGAAACTTTCTGTTCGACTCTTAGTACGTCCACTAAGATAATGAAGAACTTAGCTCTTATTTGCACTAATTTGGTCGAACTGAATTTGGATTACGTTAACTTTGATTATGGACAGGTAAGTCTATTTAAAACATACTAGTGACCCGCTCCGGCTTCGCACGGGTATAAATATATAGCCTTCTCCACTATTTAATGGATGTTATTATACATATAAACCTTCCTCTTGAATCACTTTATCTATTAAAAAAAAGCGCATCAAAATCCGTCGCGTAGTTTCAAAGATTTAAGCATACAAAGGGACATAGGGACAAAGAAAGTGACTTTGTTTTATTCTATGTAGTGATGTTATAGGTAAAAATAGGTATTGAAGCAAAGATAGATCGTAAAAACTATGCTAACTAGCTGCCGTTCTTCCCGGCATGTCCTAGTAAGCGACTAAGAGAATAATTAAATTGATGGGCTATCAACCCGTCATAAATATTCTATAATATTGTCAATACAACCAAAAAAATTTTTTGTGATAATGTCTCTACGGTAATGTCTTACGGCACCCCAAAAGAGTTAAACAACGTGAAAGTTCCCCGAACAGGTATAGTCGGTGCTTGTAAATGTTACCCACTGCGCTACAGCCGCTTTCAATTGTAATTGTATGTATAATGTATATGTATTTCTTTGACTTTCAGACGTCGATACAAGATTTTCCTACATCAGTTAAAAGCTTGTCCCTAAGAGGAACGAAGTTGTTAAAGAAGATATCTTGGCACCACTGTTTGCTGTCCAAAGTCAACGAATCTATGCCTAACTTAGAGGTGAGTGACTGGTAAATGTTAAGCTGGCGTAGGCACGAGTAGCGTTTGGATGGGTGACCGCACATTGGAAGTAACTAGGGGGAATGAAATTACCAAAGTCAATGAATCCATGCCTAACTTAGAGGTCAACAAATCAGTGCCGCTTCAGTGGTGCTTCAGTGCTCAAGTATAGAAATGTCAATAGTGGAGTACCAAATATAAGGCTATTGAACTGACATTGACGGACGTTTGGTTAGTGGAGTAGCTTTTTTGTACTTCAGTCGCAGAAGTACTTCAGATGTAGTTCGATATCGCTTCAGTGGGTAAAATTTGTAAGTGGAGTGCCAAAAGTGTTAAATTACAGCCACTGAAGTATTACAGTATCGATACTGAAGTAATATTGTGGCTAAAATGAATTAGTGGAGTAAGGGCCCGTAGCGTTTGGATGGGTGACCGTTTATGTTATTCAGTTATGCAGTTTAGCTGCTATAATTTTGTGTTTCTATTTTCCTTATAATGTTATTTAATATCTAACCATTGACGTTGCCATCTAGTGGTTCTGACATAAGACCAGCGTTTTGCCACAAAAGTATGCCCAAGCGCGCTAATTGTGAGGTCCCGGGTTCGATTCCCGGTGGAGGCAGAGTTAAGATCTACGCTTTTCTTCTGCTTTTCAGTTTGCTCGTTGATTATATATGCTATATATGTATTTATCTATGTATATTAACTATATATTTCTTAAACATACGTTGACTAGCACCCTTAACACAAGTCTTAAATGTACTTACCAAGGGGCTAGTTCAATTAGTGTAATAATATCCAAATATTATTATTGTATTAATATTATAAATTAGTATCATATACTAACATATAGTAAGCTAATACTAACACAAGTCTTAAACGTACTTACCAAGGGGCTAGTTCAATTGCTGTAATAACGTCCTACAATATTATTAATATATTATTATATAGATATAATATACATATTATATCTATATAATATATATGTACATATTTCTTAAACACACATTGACTCACCTTAACACAAGTCTTAAACGTACTTACCAAGGGGCTAGTTCAATTGGTATATAATATTGTAGTAATACTTTTGCATCTTCAATCCCCAGTTAAGAGAATTTTAATACTGTAGGACACTATTACACCAATTGAACTAGCCTCTTGCTAAGTTCATTTAAGACTTGTGTTACCAAGGGGCTAGTTCAATTGGTGTATCTTCAATCCCCAGTTACTAGACGTGTCGGACAGCGAGTGGGCAGAAGGTGCTATGCTCCTACCACTCAGCAAATTGACCAAGCTTCGTGTTTTGAGAGCGAGACGCTGTCCACGTTTGTCGGATTTCGTGGCTTACGTGTCCATAGCAGCGCTGTATGGATTCACTGCGCTACAGGTAATTATGTGCCTTTCTTAGTTGTCAAGTTGCTGGATACCTCACAGGGTTAATGGTCGTGAAGTTTAGTTAGAAAGATATAATTAATTTCAGTAATATTGATCAATGAAAACCAGACAAGCTAATAACTTGAATTTACCCATATCACGCACTAACTATGGTAAAAAGACTATTGCATTTGAAGGGGTACAACTTTACAATAGCTTACCTGTCGACATAAAGGAGTCATCGTATAATGCATTTAGAACATCTTTAAAAAAGTATATAATGTCGTCTAAATAAATAACTAGAAATTGGGTACAGGGTCCAAATGCAGCTTGAGCGTGTACCAATGGAAATGAAGTTTAATGAATTTCTATGTACATTTTCGTAATAAAATTACATTTACAAAATGCGTCGAATACTACGGTGAGGGAAAACATCGTGAGGAAACCTACCTGTTCCTCGAACAGGTAATAGTTAGTGCTTGTAAATGGCGACATGGCTGACCACCTGTCACATTGAGTACTGACTATCTGGTCAACACGTGGGTTCGAGGTGGCCATAGAATTACTACCTTCGCAATTGCGGAGATGGACACCTGAACCTCTGACTACGTGGTTGTGAATGCGTTTGTCTTTTTCGCCTGACTTTCGCTTCATTGTCACTCGTATATAGATGTAAACGTCCTTAAATCCCTTTTGGGATGGACAGAACCAAGTAGACGTAAAATGCCCTAAGTTACTTTTTAGCATTAATATTGGGGTTGTGATGTCATATGGAACATGTCGTAGGGGACGACTAAAAGGCTATTGAATCAATTAGGCGATGGGCTAGCAACCTGTCAACAATAGTTATTTGTTCACATTCATGCTAAAACAATACCTAGGAGAATTTAGTGTCTCATCGGTTCTGTTCACCCCGAATGGGTAAACGTCAAAAGCATCTTTAACACATAACACATACGCCTCACGACTTGTGTATACACACTTCCTTTTTATTGTAGTCAGAGGCTTGAGTGCCCATCTCCGAAATTTCAAGCATGTTAGGTATGAGCCACTCGAAGCCCGCATTTCACTAAAGACAGTACGTGATAAGTAGTGAACCGTATCGCCGTACAGGCACTGGATATTACCTATCCCGAGGGATAGGCAGGTTATCTCACGATGTTTTCCCTCACCGTTATCTCTCTCTATCTATGTATTGATCTTTTTTCCTTTCTTACCTAGGTTTTAGACCTCCTCTGTTCCCCCGTGACAGATTCGGATGTCTCCGCTTTTGCATGGCTTCCCAATCTGCAAGAGTTGTATTTGGAAGCACCCACGCGAAGGGAGAAGGTTCCGTGCAAAGAGAAGATAAAGGAAGATTGGGAGGGAGAGGTAGGGAGTGGCTTTTTATAACACATACATAGATACATACATTGAATGAAAAAAAGAAAATTTACTTATAACAATTTACGGCGGAGTGCATAAGTATATAATAATACAGAGAAATACCTAATGTGTATGCTAATCATAACATTTTTACTTTAAAAATTACTACTATGGCTTATACTAATCGAGTAACTTCAAAATATGAAAACATATTGACGGTAGCCGAGACCGCATTGAGAGTGGGGATATTATAATTAGGGGTTCTAACAAGACCTATGACAGTCAGATAGATGTCGTATTGAAAAAGGGTGACGTTAGGAGTACCTGTAATCGCCCAGTGTGTTAGAGGTGTTTGAGTGTCAATGAAGCGAAAGTGGTTTGTCATACATACACATCACGCCTGATTCCCTGTAGAGGGGTAGGCGGAGATCCTGGATTCCCATTTGTCCCACTGACAAACCACTTTCGCTTCATCGACACTCATACATCTTCTCAAACACACTCGTCGGTTATAGGTACATCTAAGTTCCTTTTTAAATATGGCATCTATCTGACTGTTATATGTCTTATTAGGCCGGCCCCTACGTAACCGCCCTTCCACTTCACTCATATATATTCCTTTTGTCAATCTGCTATCATTCATCCGCATAACATGTCCAAACCATCGAAGCATGCTCTTTTCAATCTTAGTCACTACATCTTCTTTCAAACCGCAACCTTCCCTTATCACACTATTTTTAATTCTATCATTCAATGCTATATAATTTATGCTATATGTGTCTATATATAACAAGCACACTTCTATTAAATATAAATTGACTAGTATCCTTAACATAAGTCTTAAATGTACTTACCAAGGGGCTAGTTCAATTGGTATCTTTCTTTCAGGAACCAGATTTCGTGAAGCAGTCAATTTTGAATGTTTTAGACGATTTTTCTGAACCTAGCACTGAAATGCCTTCCACTTCGAAAGCTTGCAGAAAGGGACAGGTAAATTTATTACATATTATACAAAGCGGCTGTAGCCCAGTGGGTAAGACCTCGGACTTCGTATGAGAAAGGTCCTAGGTTCGAATCCCGACTCTGGCATGTACCAATGAATGAAATTTAAATATGTGTTTTTTATTTACGTACATAATTTACAGTCGCTAACGGTGAGGGAAAACATCGTGAGGAAACCTGCCTATCCCTCAGGATAGGTAATAGTCAGTGCCTATATACGGCGATACAGTTCACTACCTATCACGTTGGGTGCTGTCTATCTAGTGATACGCGGGCTTCGAATGACCCATACCTAACATGCCTTCGAAATTTCGGAGATGGGAAATTCTGACTGATACAGAGTCAAGCTCCAAACAACTGAGCTACGTCGAATTATATTATCTATACTAATATTATAAAGCTAAAGAGTTGGTTTGTTTGAACGCGTTAATCTCAGGAACTACTGGTTCGAATTCAAAAATTCTTTTTGTGTTAGATAGACCATTTATTGAGGAAGGCTTTAGGCTATATAACATCATCCTGCTACTAATAGGAGCGAAGAATATAATATAAAAATCAAATTATAATTACAGTGCCATCTATGTTTCATGTTATGAAACTTCTGAAAAAATAAAAATGTGGCAAATTATTTGATATTGCTTGTTATACATAAACTCACCTCCTATAATTTACTATAATGTGTTTCCTACGGTGAGGGAAAACATCGTGCGGAAACATATCTATTCCCAGAAAAGGTATTCAGTGCTTGTAAATGATGACCTGGCTTACTACCTGTCACATTGAGTACTGACTATCTGGTCAACACGTGGATTCGAGGTGGCCATAGAATTACTAACTTCGCAATTGAGCAGATGGAAACGCATTTCGTAAATATATTTGTACTAGGAAAATGTACATAGAAATTCACTAAACTCCATTTCCATTGGTACATGCTCAAGCGAGATTTGAACCCACTGATACAGAGTCAAGCCCCAAACAACTGAACTACGTTTAGTTATATTATTACTAACGACCCGCTCCGGCTTCGCACGGGTATAAAATATATAGCCTACTCCGCTATTTAATGGATGTTATTATACATAAAAACCTTCCTCTTGAATCACTCTATCTATTAAAAAAATCGCATCAAAATCCGTTGCGTAGTTTCAAAGATTTAAGCATACAAAGGGACATAGGGACAGAGAAAGTGACTTTGTTTTATACTATGTAGTGATTATATGTGACTAAATAACATCTCTTATTCCAGACTAGTTCAAAAGAAAGTCCAGCCGACGCTCGATCGAGACAAAACATGTTCGATCTTATGAACCAATCTCGTATCGATAACATAGCACCATTTGGCAGAAGCATAGTCTTTTCTAACGCTGAAGAAAATGCCCCGGCTTCCACTATTATAATCGCTGACATCCGTCCTATAACCGGCGAACAATTAAACCCAAATGTTGGAGATATAGACATAGTAAACGTGGAGTTGCGAAGCAGAAGAAATCAGGAAGAATCGGTGAACGAAGGTAGTGAAGGTAGTAATGCGAAAGTAGAAGTGACCGACAACGTGGACGCGGAAGCGGACAGCGAAGTTAACAAGGTAGTGTTCAAAGTGGGAATGGGGAAGAGAAGTGCAGAAGAACAGGAGAGTTCGGACGAAGAAGATTATGTTCCGATGAAGCGGTTTCGACCGATCGTGCCCGAGCCGAGACGGTCGTCTGTAGAAGCGGCGAGAGAAGAAAGAGAGGTAGTGAACGAGGAGAAACAAGTAGTCGAAGAGGAGAAACCGGTAGTTGAAGAGAAGAAACAGGAAGTTGAAGAGAAGAAACAGGTAGTTGAAGAGAAGAAACCGGTAGTTGAAGAGCAGAAACAGGAAGTTGAAGAAGAGAGGGAAGTCAACGATGGAGCGTCCACTTCAAGAAATAATGTGCGCGAAATAGAATTGGGTAGAAGCGGCCATTTTGTCCGTTTCAAAATCAACGAACAGCCACGCGTTTTACAGAGACATCGTGGCGTGGTTGACGTGCGTAGGAATAGAAACCCCGACCCGAATTTTAACTTCGTCAGCCTGAATATAGGAGGTCAGTTTCACGCTCTCTATGAAATGAATGCGAACCCGGATTTGCAAAGAATGGAAGCGGTACATGTTCCGTATGTTAGACATATATTGTACTCGGAAAACTACCCGCAAATTAACCCCCATACATTGATAACTGATGCGGGGATACTAAGGTTTGGTAGATCCAACCATGCAGGCATTAACTACGTCCGTATAACGCCAGATGGCGTGCGGCTGGATCGCAACCCGCAACCGGATCCGCGCAGGCGTGCTAAGACTAATTTGAGGGTTTTGGTAGCTAGGGGTTATCCGAATGTGACTGATTCTAGTTTACTACATTTAGCTACCGCGGCTCCGGAATTAGTGAGAGTCGATATGAGAGGTAGTAAGGTCACGAAAATGGGTGTCGACACGTTCCTAACGTATAATGTTAATTGCGAAGTGCTGTATGATGAGAATGAAGAGTGAGTGAGATAGGTGGCGCTAGTGTGTGGTTGGAACTCGGTGGTGTTTGTAGTGTTTTTCTTATATATAATATACATGCGGATATTATTTTTACGGTCATGTTTGGGATGTGGGTAAATTACTAACTATAGTCTATTTGAGTTAAGTAAATAGTGACGTCATGATATACAAAAGTAAACTGACCAATGAGACGTGAGTAAATGAGAAAAGAAGTCACATTGACCAATAACAGACAACCCCTATAAAATCTCATTGGTTAAATCATGGAGACCTTGATGACGTCACTATTTTCTTAATGCGAATATAGTATAGTTACTTTTCTTCCCTGTATGTCGTAGGAGGCGACTAAGGGACTAGGGGTAAAAAGGATTATTGGACGATGAGCTAGCAATCTGTCATCAATGTTCCATATATAAAAGTGACTAAGGAGATATATCCAAGGTTATGTCCGCTCTGAAAGTTTAATGTTATTTTGGGTGAATGTGAAACGTATGAAAAAAATTATGTACGTTTATGTTTGATAGTCAATATAGCTTTGATATTTCTCAGGGTCATAATTGGTAATAAATTGAACTATTGTTGAAAAGGTTGCTATAGTCTATTCGCGTTAAGTAAATAGTGACGTCATGATAATCAGAGGTCAAACTGACCAATGAGACGTGAGTAAATGAGAAAAGAAGTCACATTGACCAATAACAGACAACCCCTATAAAATCTCATTGGTTAAATCATGGAGACCTTGATGACGTCACTATTTTCTTAAAGCGAATATACTATAGTTCTTCACCCAATAGCTTTACTAATATTATTGAATTCCTACATCTTAAACTAGAATATATTCATATAATAGTTTTAGTATTATAGCCCTCAAAACTACAAACACCATCGTGTTTCAAATACTGTAAAGCGACATCTGTATTTGGTAAATTAGACTTATCTAGTGCGTTTAAGATAAAAATGTATTTGAGAAATGATTTAGTTAGACAAAAGGATTATAATGATTTATTTTATATAGGCAACCAATTTTAGTTGAACCCAATTATTTACATACATTCAAATATTCACGCCTCTACGTCCCTAACGGGATAGGCAGAGACGATTAGGCCACCTGGAACGGGTGACAAATCTCTTGCTTCACTCACACCCATTAACCTTCATACATGCTCTTCTGTTCTATACACAAGTATTTTACTATGACTGTGAAATTTAGGTGTTTATTTGGTCACAAACACACACTGTCTATTACGGGGTAGTCAGAGGTTCAAATGTTCTTCGCAATTACGAAGGTAGTAATTCTATGGCCACCTCGAACTCACATGTTGACCAAGTTAGTACTCAACGTGACAGGTGGTAAGCCATGTCGCCACTTACAAGCACTGAATACCTGTTCTCTACCTTCGTAAGATGCTGTTAAATTATCAAAAAGATGTGACTAGATAATGTATTACCTCACAAACATAAAATATAAAAATACGCTTCACGACTTGTGTATACACACTCCCTTTTTATTGTGGCGTGGCAGTCAGAGGCTTCAGTGTCCATCTTCTAAATTTCGAAGGCATGTAAGGTATGGGTCATTCGAAGCCCGCGTATCACTAGAAAGACAGCACCCAACGTGATAGGTAGTGAACCGTATCACCGTATATAGGCACTGACGATTACCTATCCCGAGTGATAAACAGGTGTCCTCACGATGTTTTCTCTCACCGTTAGCGACTGTAAATTGTGTATGTAAGTAAAAATTACATATTTAAATTTCATTCGTTGGTACATGCCAGAGCCGGGATTCGAACCGAGGACCTTTAATAAGAAGTCAGAGGTCTTTTTATATTATTATTACTAGGGACCCGCTCCGACTTCGCACGGCTATAAAATATATAGCATACTCCACTATTTAATGCATGTCACATATAAACCTTCCTCTTGATTCACTATCTATTAAAAAAATCACATCATAATCCGTTGCGTAGTTTCAAAGATTTAAGCATACAAAGGGACATAGGGACTGAGAAAGCGACTGTTTTATACTATGTAATGATTTGTTTTAATATGTATGCCTGTTACAAAGTCGAAAAGTATGACTTTATCTGTATTTACCTTACAAATATTATTATTTTAAGAGATATTTAACTAAGTTTTAAGTTAAAGTTAGTAATGTAAAAGCATTTAACTATAAGTAAGTATATTTTGTACGGGAATGATTTGACAAAGAAATATAAATCTATACTAATATTATAAAGCTGAAGAGTTTGTTTGTATGGACGCGCTAATCTCAGGAACTACTGGTTCGAATTCAAAAATTCTTTTTGTGTTAGATAGACCATTTATTGAGGAAGGCTTTAGGCTATATAACATCACGCTGCTACTAATAGGAGCGAAGAATATAATTAAAAAAATCAAATTATAATTACAGTGCCATCTATGTTTCATGTAATGGAAACTTCTGAAAAAATAAAAATGTGGTAAATTATTTGATATTGCTTGTAGATCGATATGAGAACCTGATAGATGGCACTAGCGTGTAGTTGATTAATGCTTCGAATACTACGGCAAGGGAAAACATCGTGAGGAAACCTACCTGTTCCCCGAATAGGTAATAGTACTTGTAAATGGCGACATGGCTTACCACCTGTTACATTGAGTAATGACTGGTCAACTCGTGGGTTCGAGGTGGCCATAGAAATACTACCTTTGCAATTGCGGTGATAAAAACCTGAACCTCTGATTACCCCGCAAAGGTTTATGGTCGTGAACGCGTTTGTCTTTGTTTCCGTTGTTTAAAACTAATCGATATATTAACTTTCATTTGTCAAATCATTGTCGTTAATAAAACCTAATTTTTACTATAAGTAGTCTGAAATCTATTATTTGGTCAACAATAAATTGTTTAAATCAATTGAATTGTTTTAATTATACATACAAATAAACACATGAAAAAATTATGAAAAATCACTTTATTCACAACTAGTGACCCGCTCCGGCTTCGCACGGGTATAAAATATATAGCCTACTCCACTATTTAATGGATGTTATTATACATATAAACCTTCCTCTTGAATCACTCTATCTATTAAAAAAACTGCATAAAAATACGTTGCGTAGTTTCAAAGATTTAAACATACAAAGGGACATAGGGACAGAGAAAGCGACTTTGTTTTATACTATGTAGTGAAGACACAAGACCAACGATGACAGAAACAAAACGGAAAACAACAATTTGATAGTCGTCTATGGTTCGTCAACAAAGTCAGCAGCTCAGTGAAAGTTGAAAATACAAATAATTATTTTCGGCTGAATATTTAGTCAATTGTGATGCCGAACTGGTTAAATATGTTCGCTTTGGGATAAGATTTGGATCCTCAACTGGAACGAACCGAAGAACAATGAAGAGAAGAATTGGAGCATCGATTTCGTTTTTCTTCGGTTGTAGCGGCTGGCGGCGATGGCGACATGGCGACGGAATAACAAGAAGTGCAAACGCCGTGGCATCAGTGTTTGTACTTCAGCCGACATAACCTTAGTAGAGAATGGCTTATTAAAGAATGAAAAAAGGGGCGTGGCGTCGTATGCTGGCCCCGGGCCGCTGCGAAAGGGATCCATCTCAGTTACTTGCTAGCAGAAATCCAATCTGCCAGCACTGATATTATGACAGACCCCGACACGACACGCAAACGGATTCCTTTTACAAAATACATACAAATCACGCCTGATTCCCTGTAGAAAGGTAGGTAAAGATCACAGATCCCCATTTGTCCCACTAAAAGACCACTTTCGCTTTATTGACATTCTTACATCATCTCATACACTCTCGGCGGTTATAGGTACACCTAACGTCACCTTTTTTCAATATATGTATAAAATATACATACATACATAACCAGGGGCTATAACTAGGATAAATAGATATAATACTGTATACATGTATCAACACAAATTACGTGTTTGTAGGCATATACACATAAAACAACCCAATACATATTCACACTGTACATACAATTAAATTATCTAATTTCATTACATACATATATTAATATTCAACTAATCTTTGATCCCAAATCTCTTACAATTACTATCTATCTGACGACCTCCGTGGCGCGAATGGTTAACGGATAGAACGCTAATCGTGAGGTCCCGATTCCCGGTGGAGGCAGAGTTAAGAACTACGCTTTTCTTCTGCTTTCCAGTCTGGTCGTTGATTATATATGCTATGTATATATTTCTTAAATATTCGTTGACTAGTACCCTTAACACAAGTCTTAAATGAATTTACCAAGGGGCTAGTTCAATTGGTGTAAAAATGTCCAAATAAATTTAAAAAAAACATTAGACGCCATCTCCGAAAACCCAAAATATAAACACATTTTAATTGCTATTGTTACTTACAAAGCACACAGGACTTTTGTAGGAAATAAAACCACAAACTAAATGTCAGATTAGTCGTGTATTTGTACATTACTAAATAAATTATAAGCTTATAGTTTTAAGAGATTCGCGATTAATAACTAACGGGACTTATCGCGTATGTTTTTATATAATAAAGTTACCTCTATTATATAAAAACATACGCGATAAGTCCCGTTAGTTATTAATCATAGTTATACTTATTCAACGATTTGCGCTTCGGCTGCATCCATTATGCTGCAACTGCGAAAGAGAAATAAATATGTTATAAATACATACATACATATACATTTACGCCCTTTAATCCCTTTCGGTGTGGACAGAACCTCGTAGAAAAAATATCTCCTGGGTCACTTATTAGCATAATATTACGATTGTGATGTCGTATTGTACATTGGTGATAGATTGCAAGTCCATCGCCCAATAGATCCCATTAACCCCTAGTCCCTTAGTCGCCTCCTACATGCCGGTAAAAACGGCAGCTAGTTAGTATTCTTAACCTACACTTTAAAGTAAAGACTTAACTCATTCGGAGCCAACGACATGCCTCACGTGTCCATGAAAATTCTACTCGCCACGCCGCGGACACGCCTCGCGTGTCTATAAGTTTTCGATTATATCTCGAAAAGTACATGAAAAAAATTAATAAGAATTTGTGTACATTGTATTTACCACATGAATAACCATATATTCACGTGGTTTCTATTTTGAAAGAAGTTATGTTTATACTAAAAACGAATACCTTGTGTAATGCTAAGAACAAGCTACGCGTGTTCACTTTGAGTATGCGACCAGGTTCTAAAAGTTTGTTTAACTTTCCATCAAACTCACTACGTTAGCTTGTTTATTATAATATTAGTACTTACACAATAATATGTTTGTAAGTGAATTTAGTCGATAGATGAGTAAATAATTTATATACTATACAAACAACAAAAAATATTATAAATTTAATAATGTATAAGTAAGTTTGAGAATCACATCATATTTAATTTACCTATTTACCTAAATATCCACATTCCGCCATAATTCCTAGTTGAAAATCACTATACTGTTGCCACAACCTTATCTCTTTCGTTGCACAAACAGAACTAAGGAAATAAACTACTACTACACTTAATAATACATTAACGTATTTAGAAACATTAAACTTCGCGTAGAGCCAGTGGACACGCGTGGCGTGTTCATTTTTTCTTAGTCGCAGAGCCGCAGACACGCCTAGCGTGTTCATGACCGTTTGTATGGCGGCTCCGCTAGTAAGACGCTGAAAAATGGCGCGGTGTCGAATGAGTTGAACTAAAAACATAAAATACATACATACATACACATCACGCCTGATTCCCTGTAGAGGGGTAGGCAGAGATCACGGATCCCCATTTGTCCCGATCCTGACAGAACACTTTCGCTTCATTGACATTCATACATCTCATACACTCTCGGCGGTTATAGGTACTCCTAACGTCACCTTTTTTCTATATATAGAATATACATAATTAGGGGTTATGACTAGGATAAATAGATATAATACTGTATACATACACATTACGTGTTTGTTGGCATATACACATAAAAAGACCCAGTACATATTCACACTCTATACATATAATAAGATTATCTAATTTCAATATATATATTAATCCAACTGACCTTTGATCCCAAGTCTCTCACAATTACTATCATCTGACAACCTCCGTGGCGCGATTGGTTAACCACCTGAACGCTAATCGTGAGGTTCCGATTCCCGGTATATATTTGTAAAATATACGTTGATTAGTACCCTTAACACTAGTCTTAAATGAACTTACCAAGGGGCTAGTTCAATTGATGTGAAAATGTCCAAATAAATAAAAAAAAACATTTGACGCCATCTTGGAAAAACCAAAATTAAAACACATTTTAATTGCTATTGTTACATATAAAGAACACAGGACTTTTGTAGGAAATAAAACCACAAACTAAATGTTAGATCAGTCGTGTATTCGGACATTAGTAAATAAATTATAAGCTTATAGTTTTAAGAGATTCGCGATTTATACTCATAATTAATAACTAACGGGACTTATCGCGTATGTTTTTATATAATAATGTTACCTTTATTATATAAAAACATACGCGATAAGTCCCGTAGTTATTAATCATAGTTATGCTTATTCAACGATTTGGGCTTCGGCTGCATCCACTTTGCTGCAACTGCGAAAGAGAAATAAATATTATGTTATAAATACATACATACATATACATTTACGCCCTTTAATCCCTTTTAGGATGGAAAGAACCTCGGAGAAATAATACCTCTTACGTAAAATGGGTGGCTGGTTGCTAGCCCATCGCCCAATAGATCCCATTAACCCCTAGTCCCTTAGTCGCCTCCTACATGCTGGGAAGAACGGCAGCTAGTTAGTATTCTTAACCTACACTTTAAAGTAAACACTTAACTTAATGGTTAATGGTCGTGAACGCGTTTGTCTTTAACTAACTTACTTAGAGGGAAAACATCGTGAGGAATCCTACCTGTTCGTCGAACAGGTAATAGTTAGTGCTTGTAAATGGCGACATGGCTTACCACCTGTCACGTTGAGTGCCGACTTGGCCAACACGTGGGTTCGAGGTGTCCATAGAAACTACCTTCGCAATTGCGGAGATGGACACCTGAACCTCTGACTACAAGGGTTAATGGTCGTGAACGCGTTTGTATTAACTTACCGAGGGAACATATCATTGCATCGGAGTTCTGTCCACCCCGTAAGCGCTTCGTAGATCATAGTGTCCAAAGCCCTATCAGCTGACAGTTCACCCGTGAGCATCCGAAGGGCTAGACTGAGAACCAAAAGCATATCATTAGAATAGAATCGAGATATTTCATCATCATCATCAGCCTGTATCAATCCACTGTTGGACATAGGCCTCCCCCAAATGACGCCACTTCTCCCTATCAGTGGCCGTTCGCATCCATTCGATGCCGGCCAACCTGCGCAGGTCGTCTTCCCACCTTGCCGGGGGACGCGCCACACTACGTTTGCTGAGACACATAATATTTAGGACACTATTACACCAATGGAACTAACCCCTTGATAAGTTCATTTAAGACTTGTGTTAAGGGTACTAGTCAACGTATATTGAAGAAATCTATACTTCTTATAAATAGATAAATACATATATAGCATAAATAATCAACAACCAGACTGGAAAGCCGAAGAAAGCGTAGTTCTTAACTCTGCCTCCACCGGGAATCGGAACCTCACGATTAGTGTTCAGGTGGTTAACTGATTGCGCCACGGAGGTCGTCCGCATATGTATGTATATTTGTATTATATACTCCTTCATACCGGGAAGAACGGCAGCTAGTTAGCATTCTTTTTACGTTCCAGCTAGCATGGAACGTTAGTGAAACACGATAATTTTCAAGAGTAGGGTATTACTTTCTAAAGTACGGTACAATTTTTGACATAACATCGCTAAATGATACTAATATGAACTTGTTACACTTATTTACTTGTATATGTGTTTCTAGAGTGAGGGAAAACATCGTGAGGAAACCTACCTATTCGTCGAACAGGTAGGTAATAGTTAGTGCTTGTAAATGGCGACATGGCTTACCACCAGTCACATTGAGTACTGACTATCTGGTTAACACGGGGGTTCGTGGTGTCCATAGAATTACTTCCTTCGCAATTGCGGAGATGGAAACTTGAACCTCTGACTACCCCGCAAGGGTTAATGGTCGTGAATGCATTTGTTTGTTTTTTGTATGTGTTTCTAGAGCAAAATATTTTAGGTAAGTGATACATACATACATATACATTCTAATTTGGTTGCGGTTTGAAAGAAGATGTAGTAACTAAGATTGTAAAGGGCATGCTTCGATGGTTTGGACATGTTATGCGGATGAATGATAGCAGATAAACAAAAGGAATATATATGAGTGAAGTGGAAGGGCGGTTACGTAGGGGCCGGCCCAATAAGTCATATGACAGACAGATTGAAAAAGGCTATATTGAAAAAGGGTGACGTTAGGAATACCTATAACCACCGAGTGTGTATGAGTGTCAATGAAGCGAAAGTGTTCAGTTAGGATCAGGACAAATGGGGATCTGTGATCTCTGCCTACCCCTCTACAGGGAGAGAGTCACGTCCGCTAATCCCTTAGGGTTGGACAGAATCATAGAAATGATTTCATTTCTAAGGTCACTTTTTAGCATGAATATAAGGGTTGATATGTTATATCGTACATTGGTGACAGGTTGCTAGCCCATCGCCAAATAAATTACGGAGTTGACGACTCTAGGCCCATCTCGAACTCACGATATGTACAAAGAAAAACAGTAAAATTCATGTCTATTAGTACATGCTCCGGGGTTTTAACCCTGTACCCACTGATACAGAGTCAAGCCCCTAACGACTGAGCTACGTCGATATATGTATATC
Organism: Leucoptera coffeella; assembly: GCA_030578115.1. Lineage (NCBI taxonomy): Eukaryota > Metazoa > Arthropoda > Insecta > Lepidoptera > Lyonetiidae > Leucoptera > Leucoptera coffeella. Next base: position 53,714 of record JAMBLF010000235.1, read on the forward strand.
TACCGGAAATTGAACTTGGCACACATATACATACATACATATACATTCCCGTCCTTTAGTCCCTTTCGGGGTGGACAGAACCTCTTTGATACAATATCTCCTAGGTCAATTTTAGAATGAATATTGGGGTTGTTATGTTATATAGAACATTGGTGACAGACTAGCCTATCGCCCAATAGATTCTATTTATCCCTAGTCCCTTAGTCGCCTCCTACGACATGCCGGGCAGAACGGCAGCTAGTTAGCATTCTTTTTACGTCCCAGATTAGCGCTTGATATTAAATGTTATGTTCGGTGCAGTGAAAGTCACTTATTAGCGAAATATAAAATTTACTGTGGTTGTATACACACGAAAAAGTATTTGAAACCTTTTTTTTTATTTTTTTTATTCTTGAATAAGCCATTCAAGCCAAGGTTATGTCGGCTCAAGTACGAACACTGATGCCACGGCGTTTGAACTTCTTGTTATTCCATCGCTATGGTTACACCAACGCCGCCAGCCGCTACAACCGAAGAAAAACGAAGTCCATGCTGCAATTCTTCTCTTCCTTGTTCTTCAGTTCGTTCCAGTTGAGGATCCAAATATAATCCCAAAGCGAACATATTTAGCTAGTTTGGCGTCACAATTGACTAAATATTCAGCCGAAAATAATTATTTGTATTTTCAACTTTCACTGAGCTGCTGACTTTATTGACGAACCATAGACGACTGACTGTATTCGAAACCTTGATGCAGTGAAATCTTGTTATTTGTACATACATACATACACATCACGCCTGATTCCCTGTAGAGGGGTAGGCAGAGATCACGGATCCCCATTTGTCCCGATCCTGACAAACCACTTTCGCTTCATTGACATTCATACATCCTCTCATACACTCTCAGCGGTTATAGGTACTCCTAACATCCTTATTCAATATAGCGTCAATCTGAGTCATATGTCTTATTGGGTTGGCCCATACGTAACCACCCTTCCACTTCACTCATATATATTCCTTTTGTCAATCTGCTATCATTCATCCACATATGTCCAAACCATCGAAGCATGCTCTTTTCAATCTTAGTAGTGACTAAGATTGACTAAGATGTAGTGACATCTTCTTTGAAACCGCAACCTTCCCTTATCACACTATTTTTAATTCTATCATTCAATGTCACTCCTAACATGCTTCTCAGTGTTATTTGTAATTATAAACTAGTTTTCTTTCTTCTATATTGTTAGATGTTACTAAGGGAATAGGGGTGGATCATCATCATCATAAGCCTGTCTGAATCCACTGTTGGACATAGGCCTCCCCCAAATGACGCCACTTCTCCCTGTCAGTGGCCGTTCGCATCCATTCGATGCCGGCCAACCTGCGCAGGTCGTCTTCCCACCTTGCCGGGGGGCGCCACACACTACGTTTACTGAGACGCGGTCTCCACTCTTGTATTGGATTGATTCAGTGGATTGTATTACATAAAAAATACGATATATTATAAATAAAGAAAGTGACATTGAATGATACTATTAAAAATAGTGTGATAAGGGAAGGTTGCGGTTTCAATGAAGATGTAGTGACTAAGATTGATTGACATATGACAGTCAGATAGACGCCATATTGAAAAAGGGTGACGTTAGGAGTACCTATAACCGCCGAGTGTGTATGAGAAGATGTATGAGTGTCAATGAAGCGAAAGTGGTCTGTCAGGATCGGCACAGATGGGGATTCGTGATCTCTGCCTTCCTATTTACAGGGAATCGGGAGTGATATGTATATATATGTAGTACATAAATACATTATTCACACCTCTAAGTCAACAACTGAGCTACGTCGAATTATTTATTCTATTGGAAGATGGGCTAGAAACCTATCATCAATGTTCCATTATGTCATCGCTACCCCAATATTCAGGCTTAAAAGTGACCTAGGAGACACAAAATCTCCGAGGTTCTGTCCACCCCGAAAGGATTTATAGGACGTATATAATTAAGTCTTGGAGACACGATACTATATACCATGCCGATTTTTGGTAAGGATTAGCTTGCTGACAGGTTGCTAGCCTATCGCCCAATAGATTCCATATACCCCTAGTCCCTTAGTCGCCTCCTACGACATGCCGATACGAAAGGTAACTAGTTCTCTAACTAGAACTAGACTTTAGAAGTATAATAATAATAATATCTGGACATTATTACACCAATAGAACTAGCCCCTTGGTAATTCCATTTAAGACTTGTGTTAAGGGCACTAGTCAACGTATATTTAAGAAATGTATACATATTATACATAGATAAATACATATATAGCATATACAATCAACGGCCAGACTGGAAAGCAGAAGAAAAGCGTAGTTCTTAACTCTGCCTCCACCGGGAATCGAATCCTTACGATTGGCGTTCAGGCGGCTAACCGATCGCGCCACGGAGGTCGTCAATAAGACGGCATATGACAGTCAGATAGACGCCATATTGAAAGGCGACGTTAGAAGTACCTATTATATATCTTTACGCGTTAAAAAAGTCAAAGTCACATGTTTTTATTTAACATAAAAAGTCATAAGAAAGTCAAAACATGTGCCTGACACTGGTTGTCTCTTAGCATTGAAATTCTACAGTTAGTTCGGAAGCCCTGGCTCGGAGAAGAACCAACAAGAAACTCCGGCTTTCAAGATTTTTTGCCCAGTGCCAGTTATAAAAACAAATTTATAAAGAAACATAATTAACTTTGCACATATAGCTTAGATAAAATCAAACTTTTTTCGTGGTCAAACAGTAATTTTAACCTCTGCAATATTCTTTAAATTAGCAACATTAACTTAACGAGATAGTTAATGGTTGAACTTTCAACTTTTTACCTCATTACTTATTTTTACGTTTCTGGGACGTAAAAAGAATGCTAACTAGCTGCCGTTCTTCCCGGCATGTCGTTGCGACTAAGGGACTAGGGTAAATGGAATTTTATGGGTAATGGGCTAGTTAACTACATATACATTCAGTACCTAAATTGAATCCCTTTCGGGTCGAATTATACCTTGGAGACATGAAAACTCTCTCCTTATCAATATCTCATTGGTCATGATTAATAACTAGCGGGACTTATCGCGTATGTTTTTATATAATAAAGTTACCTTTATTAACCCGACGTTTCGGCTACGTTGCAGCAGCCATGGTCACGGGCAGACTGACGACGCATATTTCTTCGCCTCCAACGCAGCGCCCTGTCAGATTCTTCTCCGACTACCCTCATTGCTACGTTTTTATTAAACACACGCGACCTACACACTACACTCACAGATAATAATAATAATAATAGATCGTGAAGGAGGTTACAAACTGTCTTCGGCGTGGAATACCATAATAGATCGACATTCGGTTCAGCATGATCGTGTGAAGCCACAAGATACTGTGAGTGTAGTGTGTAGATCGCGTGTGTTTAATAAAAACGTAGCAATGAGGGTAGTCGGAGAAGAATCTGACAGGGCGCTGCGTTGGAGGCGAAGAAATATGCGTCGTCAGTCTGCCCGTGACCATGGCTGCTGCAACGTAGCCGAAGCGTCGGGTTAATAATGGTAACTTTACTATATAAAAACATACGCGATAAGTCCCGCTAGTTATTAATCATGAGTATTAATCGCGAATCTCTTAAAACTATAATCTCATTGGTCACTTATTAGCATGAATATTGGGGTTGCGATGTCATATAGGAAAATTGGTGATAGAGAGATAGAGAAGCGACATCCTTAAATCCCTTTGGGGGTAGACAGAACCTCGGGGGCACGTTAATATCTCCTAGATCACTTTGTAGTATGAATATTGGGACTTTGCTGTCATTAGGCACATTGTTGACCGGTTACTAGTCCATAGCCCAATAGGTTCCATTACCCCTAGTCTCTTAGTCGCCTTTTACGATATGTGGCGAAGAACGGCAGCTAGTTAGCATTCCGTTTGCTTCCCAGACTAGTTAAATGTCAAAAGTATTTATTAATATACTTAATTTTTATAATTTTCACAAACCCCATATTTACGAGTATAGTAAAAGTGACTGATGATGTATTTTTCGTTGTATTTAATCTCAGGGGGGTAAAACGTGTATATCAAAAATTGTCACTGTCGTTGGAGCGCAGAGTGCCCAATATGCTGGCAGCGTTCCCCCTCTGAATAGCCAGACTAATGCTCTGGCGAAGGAAGCTACCAGCCCTGCGATCCCCACTGGACTCTTGCAGCCGATGGGACATTAATAAAATACAAATCTTAAATATTATAAATACAAACATGGTCATGAACATAAATCCATCTAATTATAGACGTAGAGTTGAAAGGGGAATACATACACGTTTCTACGTCCCCAACGGGATAGGCAGAGACTATTGATTGCCACCTAGAACGGGTGACAAATCTCTCTTGCTTCAGTCACAATCATTAAGCTTCTCATGCATCCTCTTCTGTTTTTCACTATGTACACCCGCTTTGACAACAATATCTCAATTTTGATCTATATTAAAATAGTTTTAACCAAAAGAGAGAGCGGCGAAAAAGAAAACAAATAAAACTATTTAAAAATAAATTGGACTAAGACACACATCCATTAAGCCAACGTTAAGCCTACTTATCTACAACGGCATTAGTCTACTCTTAGAAAAACCTGTGAACTATGCCATTTATCGTAAATCTGTAACTGCATATAACTGTTATTTTCACTACCTCTTCGAAAATGCTTGACAATATTTAGTTTGTGTTAGAGTCCGTTGGAGCGCGCGCGTCTATTCATGAAAGCGCAAGAAGGTCTTCGACCTCTTTTGTCGCTGAGTTATCCAAGTCCCACGGTTGTTTTTGTTTGAAAAAAATCGATTCTAATGGCGGGTTTTTAAAACCAAATTAGCCATTTTGATTGTTGTTGTAAAAACTGTTAGTTTTTGCTATTTTAAGACTTTATTTATTACTTTAACAGTGGAGTGTTGCTAAAGACTTTGTATATACGTTAATTTAGGGAAATATATTCAAATTAGTGATTGTTGTGTAAAGTAGGTAAGGTTTGCTTAAATACTTATTGTTATGCATTATTTTCTTTATTTATGATTTTACGCACTTATGTTGAATACTTTTATTAATTTAATATATAAATAACAAACATACACACAACATACATTATTCCCGAAGGTATAATAGGTGGTAAAAGAGTTACAAAGACACTTTTTTAACCGACAAAAAATATCGAAGAATAAGCCATGTACCTTAGTCACCTAATACGATATAGCGTGAAGAAGATGCTATTGTATCCCTTTGACATCCTAAACTGGCACTAAATAAAAAATCTGAACAAAATGACAAAAATATAAACACGTAAGTAAAACAAATATAAATACCAATTTTTAAAGCAATAAATTTTAATTCACTTCCACAGTAAGAAATGCATTGAAAGGATATCTGCCCATGCTTTGAATAGGTAGCCAGTGCCTATACAATTAGGTAAATTTTATAGAAGTACCTATAACCGCCGAGTGTGTATGAGGAGGTGCATGAGTGTCAATGACGCGAAAGTGCTTTGTTAGGATCGATGGGGATTCATGATCTCTACCTATCACTATATTGGTAATCTAACGTGATGTGCATGACTGTAAAATCGCGTAAAAGTGACCATAAATCACATCCTCCGCAATTGCGGAAATGGACACGCAAACCTCTGCATACTTTGCAAAGAATAATGGACATCACTACATAGTATAAAACAAAGTCGCTTTCTCTGTCCCTATGTCCCTTTGTATGCTTAAATCTTTGAAACTACGCAACGGATTTTGATACGCTTTTTTAATAGATAGAGTGATTCAAGAGGAAGGTTTATATGTATAATAACATCCTTTAAATAGTGGAGTAGGTAATTTTATACCCGTGCGAAGCCGGAGCGGGTCGCTAGTTAAGTATATGTACATATATTTAGTAGCTCTAACTTAGCTGGGACTTTCCCAACTTTAAATTATATGCTAAACGTAACTAAAACGTTTAACTTTTTTATACGTTTATCTTATTTCATACATACATACACATCACGCCTGATTCCCTGTAGAGGGGTAAGCAGAGATCACCAATCCCCATTTGTCCCACTGACAGACCACTTTCGCTTCTTTGGCATTCATACATCCTCTCATACACTCTCGGCGGTTATAGGTACTCCTAACGTCACCTTTTTTCAATATAGCGTCTATCTGACTGTTATATGTCTTATTAGGCCGGCCCCTACGTAACCGCCCTTCCACTTCACTCATATATATTCCTTTTGTCAATCTGCTATCATTCATCCGCATAACATGTCCAAACCATAAACATTAAACAGATATTAAGTACTCTGATTAAAACAAAAACAAAAAAAGAACAAACAAAAAGACAGAAAAAAAGATGGTGACAAAAATAATAATTAATTAAACTTAACTACTGATATTTACAATTTAATAATAATATTTTGACATTATTACACCAATTGAACTAGCCCCTTGGTAAGTACATTTAGAACTTGTGTTACGGGTACTAGTCAACGTATATTTAAGAAATGTACACATATTCAATGTAGATATATAATCAACGAGCAGACTGGAAAGCAGAAGAAAAGCGTAGTTCTTAACTCTGCCTCCAGCGGGAATCGAACCCGGGGTGTGCGTTCGCGCAGCGGAATGTTGTTGAATTTAAAGATTTTAATTATGCAGATATTTAGTGTATGACGTCGTATAATTGTGTATGGTAAAAAAAAATTTGTGCACGCAGCCATTGTGGAGAAATTCACCAAAAACTGATTCCGCTGGGCGAACGTTCGCCCAGCGGAACTTTTTTTGATCCATTGACTTTAGAAGAAAAGAGATGTGTCCAATAATTAGTGTGTATTTGTGTGTAATTGTGTATGTATGAATAAAATTAGTGCATGCATAAACTTCGGAGAAATTCAAGTTTCCGCTACGCGAACGTTTGGCCATTAGCTAGTTTTCATACAAAGCGCTTACATAGAGAGCTGTAGATTTTTACATACGTTGTTTTGAATTTGTGTATATTTGTTTAATAAACAGATTTAGAAAAAATCGTAAGGCTTAAAAGATAAAAATATAAACGTAAAATACGCTTATTAGGTCTTAGTTCTTAAAGTATGCACTTTGGGGTCTAGATTTTCACGTTTATACAAACCTTGTAAGTGTCTGCAACACGTTGCCAAGTATCAATGATGTTCCGTTAGTAATTAAAGAGTTATAGGACAATTTACCACGAATAGATCACTGTTTACAAAGCAGTCAAATATCATGACGTTCTAAAGGAATTGCATGGTAAAATGTATGCCAATAATTAGTGTATTCATTCAACTATTCACATGCAAAATTTCATGTCATTAAATTCAGTAATTAAAGAAAAACAATTATAATACTGACGAAGCATCGAAAACCTACATAACCCGACCAAGTTCGGATAGCTACAAAAAAGCGGCCGTGCAATATATTTATGTAACATCCCAAAATTTACAGTATAATACCGGTATTGAATTGGTACAGGTGATAAGACAATTGTTGTTTCGATATAATTTATAGGTCATTTATTTTTGTACACCTACTTTTTTAAATGTATTTGACTATGACAGAAAGTAGGTACCGTTTACGTAGGTACTTTATTTAAGTCATCATTTTCAAGCAAATCAAGCACGTGTTCAGGGCAATTAACAATAACAAAAGCAAGACGGCTGTTTACGACCTCAGAAGTTTCGGGGCCTCAAAGGTTTGGTCGGCGTCTTTTGTTACCTGCTAAGACAACATAAACAATAACACCGATATTGACGATCTTCTGTGTCTAAATATGAACACATTTCTTCGTAATAGATTCTCTATTACGAAGAATACTTAATTGCGCTATAAAGAGTGTATCAATGTATGGGTTTTAAGGTAAACCAACCAAATTGTGGTCTTTTCTATGTTATAGAGAGTTTATCGTTATAGAGAATAATGTTATAAAGAGTTTACACTGTATTTAGATTATATCTCAAGTCTCAAGCGCATACTTAAATAAAGTACCTACGTAAACGGTACCTACTTTCTGTCATAGTCAAATACATTTAAAATAGTAGGTGTACAAAAATAAATGACCTATAAATTATATCGAAACAACAATTCTGTTATCACCTGTACCAATTCAATACCGGTATTATACTGTAAATTTTGGGATGTTACCTAAATATATTGCACGGCCGCTTTTTTGTAGCTATCCGAACTTGGTCGGGTTATGTAGGTTTTCGATGCTTCGTCAGTATTATAATTGTTTTTCTTTAATTACTGAACTTAATGACATGAAATTTTGCATGTGAATAGTTGAATGAATACACTAATTATTGGCATACATTTTACCATGCAATTCCTTTAGAACGTCATGATATTTGACTGCTTTGTAAACAGTGATCTATTCGTGGTAAATTGTCCTATAACTCTTTAATTACTAACGGAACATCATTGATACTTGGCAACGTGTTGCAGACACTTACAAGGTTTGTATAAACGTGAAAATCTAGACCCCAAAGTGCATACTTTAAGAACTAAGACCTAATAAGCGTATTTTACGTTTATATTTTTATCTTTTAAGCCTTACGATTTTTTCTAAATCTGTTTATTAAACAAATATACACAAATTCAAAACAACGTATGTAAAAATCTACAGCTCTCTATGTAAGCGCTTTGTATGAAAACTAGCTAATGGCCAAACGTTCGCGTAGCGGAAACTTGAATTTCTCCGAAGTTTATGCATGCACTAATTTTATTCATACATACACAATTACACACAAATACACACTAATTATTGGACACATCTCTTTTCTTCTAAAGTCAATGGATCAAAAAAAGTTCCGCTGGGCGAACGTTCGCCCAGCGGAATCAGTTTTTGGTGAATTTCTCCACAATGGCTGCGTGCACAAATTTTTTTTTACCATACACAATTATACGACGTCATACACTAAATATCTGCATAATTAAAATCTTTAAATTCAACAACATTCCGCTGCGCGAACGCACACGTATCAGTGGGTACAGGGTTCAAATCCCGCTTGAGCATGTACCAATGGAAATAAAGTTATATGAATTAATATATACATTTTCGTAATACAAATACATTTACGAAATGCGTTGACTACATCGGCGAGCAAACCTACCTGTTCCTTGAACAGGTAATAGTCAGTGTTTGTAAATGGCGACATGGCTTACCACCTGTCACATTGAGTACTGACTTGGTAAACATGTGGGTTGGAGGTGGCCATAGAATCACTACCTTCGCAATGGCGGAGATGGAAACCTGGACCTCTGACTACCATGCAAAGCTTAATGGTATTGAACGCATTTGGTTAATTAAGAGCATTAATGAGAAGGTTAATGGGTGTGAGTGAAGCAAGAGATTTGTCACCCGTTCCAGGTGGCCTAATAGTCTCTATATACCGTTGAGGTCGTAGTGGCGTTAATATATGTATGTAGGTTCTAGAACGATATACATTCACGTCCTTTAATCCATTAAGTGGTGGACAGAACATCGGAGACACGATAATATAGCCTAAGTCACTTTTTATTACGAAAGGGATTAAAGAACGTAAATATATATGTATGTGACATCCATACACCTCTCAACACACTCGGCGGTTATAGCTACTTTCAAACGAGACACGAAGATTGGCGATGCAGCTTAAGTACCGTAACTTTCGTTAACAATAACTGTACAAGCAATTCAGTTCATATTAAAATTCGTGCATGACATTTCTGTCTATCAGGCCAAACGATCTACCTATACACTCGTTAGAATATAAAACGCTTCACGACTTGTGTATACATACATACACATCACGCCTATAGAGGGGTAGGCAGAGATCACGGATCCCCATTTGTCCCGATCCTGACAGACCACTTTCGCTTCATTAACACTCATACATCCTCTCATACACTCTCGGCGGTTATAGGTACTCCTAACGTCACCTTTTTTCAATATAGCGTCTATGTGACTGTTATATGTCTTATTAGGCCGGCCCCTACGTAACCGCCCTTACACTTCACACATTTATATTTCTTTTGTCAATCTGCTATCATTCATCCGCATAACATGTGTTGTGTATAGACACTCCTTTTTTATTGTGGCGGCGTAGTCAGAGTCTTGAGTGCCCATTCGAAATTTTAAGCAAGTTAGGTATGAGCCACTCGAAGCCCGCGTTTCACTAAAGTAATCACCCAACGTGATAGGTAGTGAACCGTATCGCCGTTTACAGGCAAGGACTATTACCTATCCTAAGGGATAGGCAGGTTTTCTCACGATCTTTTTCTTCACCGTTAGCGACTGTAAATTATGCACGTAGAAGAAAAAAACATATTTAAATTTCATTAATTGGTACATGACAGAGCCGGGATTCGAACCTAGGACCTCTTATAAGAAGAAAGTCCTCGTCTTACCCACAAGCTACCGTACTTAACAAGTACTTGTTGTTAATTTATGTGATGGAGGTGACGAAGTTAATATAGGTATTGTGAAATTTATTAATGGACATAATGGACTAGTAATATTAATTGACAAAAACAAACGCGTTCACGACCATTAACCCTTGCGGGGTCGTCACAGGTTCAGGTTTCCATCTCCGCAATTGTGAAGGTGGTAATTGTATGGTCTTCTCGAACCCACCAGACCAGATAGTCAGTATTCAATGTGACAGGTGATAAGCCATGTCGCCATTTACAAGCATTGACTATTACCTGTTCGGGGAACAGGTAGGTTTCCTCACGATGTTTTCCCTCACCGTGGCGGTTGTGATATCATATAAAACATTGATGACAGGTTGCTAGCCTATCGTCTAATAGATTTGATATACCCTTAGTCGCCTGCCGACATGCCGGGAAGAACGGCAGCTAGTTAACATTCTTTTTACGTCCCACCTAGCAACTGACATTAAAAGTTATGTTCAGTGCAGTGAAAGTCACTTATTAGTGAAATATAAAATTTACTGTGACGAAAAGGTATTTGAAATTATGTACTAGTTACCTTTCTTATATAGTGTACTAGTGACCCGCTCCGGCTTCGCACGGGTATAAAATGGGTACACCTATTATAGTAGAACTTTTCAAGTAATAATTTTATATTGCATAACAACTAATAGCATATACCTCTTTTCGCAGAATATCGTTTGGCATTAACTCATTTAGCATACATTGAAACCCATAATTCTGTAAGTCAGAATTATCTGTACGCATAATTTTGGTATCCATAATAATCACAATGTATAATCATCACATCGCAGAAAGTTCAAAACCAGATTCATCTTTTGGCATATATTTCTTATCCATAACTATTTAAAAGTAGAACCATCATTTCGCATAATGCTTACAGCAAGAATCATCTTTTATGATTATTGCAACACTTTTCTAATCAGGCGTTATCATTTTTACTATTGCTACTGTATAGTATTATATTATCTGTGCTATTGCTATTTGTTGGAGGTAGTAATCACATGAAATGATAATTATTTGGTTTTTATATCCTTGCCTATGAGAGCATGTTCGTTTCTGGCACTCGCCGGCCGCTGCCGCGACACGCTCGCTTCGCTCGCTCGGCTCGTGCATAAGAGGTCACGGTTCTAACCTAACCTAACCTACGCATTTTTAAAGAAGAAAGTAACCCAATCTATTTTATTCTAATTGAAATTCTATGATCTTCATAGTATGCCTAGTCAAATTATGCCAAATAATCTGTACTCTAAATGAACGTTATGCTAAATGATATTATACAAAATTTTAAGTATGCCAAAGGTAAATATGCCAATAAAAATTCTACTATCTTAAATGTATGCCATTCTAAATTCGGTCATAAGCACATTATGCCTAAAAATATTTATGTCAAATATTTTTTATGCCTAATAAATGATCGACTAAAGAAGTTTCTGCGAAGTCAGTTATCCCAAATAGGTTTCGGAGTATCAAGTTTCTACCAAATAGACCGCACCCGTATAAAATATATAGCCTACTCCACTATTTAATGGATGTTATTATACATATAAACCTTCCTCTTGAATCACTCTATCTATAAAAAAAACCGCATCAAAATCCGTTGCGTAGTTTCAAAGATTTAAGCATACAAAGGGAGATAGGGACAGAGAAAGCGACTTTGTTTTATACTATGTAGTGATGAGGCGACTAAGGGACTAGTTCTGTCCACCTCGAAAGCTATAAAGGGCGTGTGTGTATGTATCTAATAGGTAACAATGTAATGAAGCTAGGCATTTCTCTACATCCGTGGCCATTACGCCTAACTACCTATTAGGAGTAAACAGAGCATGAAAGCCTTTAGGAGAAATGTATGAGAAAATCGCCTTTTCTACTATCTCATGTGGTTTCTATAGTTTAATATATATGTACGTATTCATGCCAAAAAGTGAATTAGGAGATATTGTAGTTTCTCTAAGGTTCTGTCCACCCCGAGAGGGATTAAAGGACGTGAATGTATCATTTATGAACGAGTAATGTAGGTAAAAGGTGGGTTTCGAGTAACCAAAGACATTGCTCAGTTGATTTTGGATACTTAGTCTCTGACTACCCGAAAGGGTTTTCTGGTAATGAATATATATTTATAGCCAGTGCCTGTATACGGCGATACGGTTCACTATCTATCACGTTGGGTGCTATCTAGTGAAACGCGGGCTTTGAGTGGCTCATACCTAACATGCCTGAAATTTCCGAGATGGGCACTCAGACCTCAGACTACACCATCACAATAAAAAAATAGTATATATGCTACCGGAAAATAATAATAACTGTAAGTTTAAAAAATTCCTAGAAAATTTGTAAACTTTCGAATGATTCTAATTAGGAGATAAACTTACGCCCATTATATTACTACCCCCGTTATATTACGCCCATATTTTCATAAATTTATCAAATGTAAAAAAAAATCAAATGAAATTCCTTTAATTCACAATAGAGAAAAGAATTAATTATATAATAATTTACATTAATGGAACCAAGCGCACATGGCAACCCCGCGCAAGTGTGAATAGGATTTGTCTCAGCTAATGTTGATTGTGTGAAATTCACACTGCCAACGCTGATATTCCGACAAACCCTTAAGTACGTACCAGCACTTCTATAAACAAATAAAATGTAGTATATTGATAAATTGACGTATATTTATTCGTAGGATTGTTAACGGTACCAATCGACCAATAACAAAAGACATTTTAAGATTACACTTCTATAGAACACGAAAAATAACATACAGCTCTTTTATAAATTAACGAATCTTATTATTCGACGGTGACATATACACAAGTCGTGAAGCGTATGTACAGTCAACGCTAAAAGTGCAATCCCAGTAACTTTTTATAAGGTTTCCGTTTATAAGAACAAAATACAATATTTTTCATATCGAAGCACGCGAACGTATAGTAACCATGACAATGCATAGTGGCGCCAGTTTTAAAATGTAAGATATTGTCTTTTGTTCTTATAAACTTAAATCTTATAAAAAGTTACTGGGACTGCACTTTAAGCGCTGACTGTACATGTATATAATAATAATATAATAATATTTGGACATTATTACACCAATTGAACTAGCCCCTTGGTAAGTTCATTTAAGACTTGTGTTAAGGGTACTAGTCAACGTATATTTAATAAATATATACATATTATACATAGATAAATACATATATAGCAAATATAATTAACGACTAGACTGGAAAGCAGTAGAAAATCGTAGTTCTTAACTCTGCCTCCAACGGGAATCGAACCCGAGACCTCACGATTAGCGTTCCGGCGGCTAACCGATCGCGCCACGGTGGTCGTCAAGTATATACGACATATCACGATGAAAGTATAGTAATTACACTTCGTACGAGGAAGTTATATGAAAACAATACTTCACGTTAATTCCAACGTGATTCACACGGCCTCATAACCTTTGACTGTAAATACAATACTAACATACATACGTAGTCACGTAGAGATAATCTATACGGATATGGGTTGAATATAATAATCGATACATGATATATCGATATTATAAATCGTTCCGTTTGCTGTTGAGACCACGAACCAAATATAAAGAGGACTCGGCGTAAGGAGCGATCCCCGTTACGCGGTGCGGAGTCCAAATGGCGTGTTTTAATTGGTGCAGAGTCTAAAAATGTGTAGTAGAAAGAAGATAATTGATTGGCCGATGCCGTGTTTTAATTGGTTGTAATATCTCCCCTCCATCCCGCGTATCGCGTTTCACCCCGCGTAATGCCACGTTAGTTTCTATACAAATATTGCGTAAGGCCCACTGCTCTTATTAATTACTCCATGGTTGAGACTTTAGGTCCTTGGGGTCCTGGGGCTCATCAATTAGTAAAGGAAATATCGTCCCGTTTAATTGATAAGTGTGGGGATCCCAGGGCTGGAGCATTTTTCTCTCAGAGAATTAGCATAGCTATTGAGAGGGGGAATGCTATCAGTGTCTTGGGAACCCTACCACCCTCTGACAGCGATGATTATAGAGATATTTTCTATATAATTTAATTTTTATTTCTTCTTCAAGTTTATAGTTTTAATTTCGTGCTTTATTGTATATTAAATAATAACATATATTTATAATGATCTGTATGAGTGTCAATGGAGCGAAAGTGGTTTGTCAGGATCGGGACAAGATGAGTATCCGTGATCTCTGATCTATCTCCCTCTACAGGGAATCAGGCGTGATGTGTCCGTATGTATGTATAAAGAGGGATTTGTCACCCGTTCCAGGTGGCGACTAATAGTCTCTGCCTATCCCGTTGAGGACGTAGAGGCGAGAATATATGTATGTAGCTACAGTTTTCGCTAGAGTACAAAAAAGAACAATATACATATACGAGTACATTCACGTCCTTGTACCCTTTTCGGGGTGGACAGAACCTCGGATATATATCTCCTAGGTCACTTTTTAGCATGAATATTGGAGTTAAATGTCATAATGGAACAATGCTCACAAGTTACTAGTCAGCTAGCTAGAGATCCGTGAACTCTACAAGGCTTGATGTGTATGTATGTATGTAATCGATACATATAATGACGACAGTTTGAGGACCTCCATGGCTCGATTGGTTAACCATCTGAACGCTAATCGTGAGGTTCCGTTTCCCGGTGGAGGCAGAATTAAGAACTACGCTTTTCTACTGCTTTCCAGTCTGGTCGTTGAATTAGTATACTATATATGTATTTATCCATATATAATATGAATATATTTCTTAAATATACGTTGACTAGTACCCTTAACACGAGTCTTAAATGAACTTACCAAGGAGCTAGTTCCATTGGTGTAATAGTGTCCTAAACATTATTATTATTATATTTACGCCTCTACGTCCCTAACGGGATAGGCAGTAACTAACGTCACCTTGAATGATCCTGATAAATCTCTTGCTTTTCTCACAACTATTAATGTATGTACGGTGAAGAACAGAAGACCATGTATATTATATTTGATAAGGACATAATTATTAAGAATTTTGCGTAGATCAGTTGTTGGACGTTTGACTCTGTATCAGTGGGTACAGAGTACAAATCCCAAAGCATGTACCAATGGAAATGTATTTTTTATATACATTTTCGTAATAACAATAAATTTGCGAGAGCCGGCATAATCTATAAAATTGTATGGCAGATAGAATATAAATAAATAAATATATTTGCGAAATACACCGACAAATACGGTAAGTACGGTGAAACATCGTGAGGAAACCTACCTGTTTCCCGAACAGGTAATAATTAGTGCTTGTAAATGGCGACATGGCTTACTACCTGTCACATTGAGTACTAATTATCTGATTAACACGTGGGTTCGAGGTGTCAATAGAATTACCTTCGCACCTGAACCTCTGACTACCCCGCAAGGGTTAATAGTCGTGAACGCATTTGTCATTTTTATATTTCTTTTAAATATACGTTGACTAGTACCCTTAACACAAGTCTTAAATGTACTTACCAAGAGGCTAGTTCAAATAGTGTAATAGTGTCCTACAATATAATTATTATATAGATTCAGGTCTGTAGCGGCTGTAGCCAAGTAAGACCTTCTTATTAGAGGTCCTAGGTTCGAATCCCAGTTCTGGTATGTACAAATGAATGAAATTTAAGTATGTCTTGTCAACGCTAAAAGTGCAGTTCCAGTAACCTTTTATAAGGTTTACGTTTATAAGAACAAAAGACAATATTTTACATTTCGAAGCACGCGAACGTATAGTGGCCATGACAATGCAAAGTTTTAAAATATAAATTATTGTCTTTTGTTCTTATAAACTTAAATCTTATCAAAAGTAGTTACTGGGACTGCACTTTCAGCGCTGATTGTACATAACTTACAATTGCTAGTTCAATTGGTGTAAAGTCCCAAATATAATAAAAATATGTTAATAAATCTATTCCAGTTTAAACCATGTTCCAATACGAGTACGAGAAGCCGAGGAGTGGAAGGTCTTCAACCACCACCATCAGCCATCACTCCAGACGAGCGTTACCACTGCCACCTCGGAGTCAGCCGCAGCGGGTGCCCACTAAGCCATCTGTGAGTATATAAACACATACGCTTCACTTGTGTGCACACCATAGAGTAATTCAAAGTCAAATGTTTTTATTCAACATATGTAATAATAGTAATAAACCTTTATTCACAAAAGCACACAATTGACACAAATAAATGACAAGAACATTTAACAAAAAAACTTAAAACTAACCTATCTTAAATTGTCAAATATGTGCCTGTGCGAAATGGACCCATCTCAGTGTATGGTTGAAGTGTGAAATGACACACAATCAACCCTGATATTCTGATAGACCCTTAAAATGCGTACCTGTATTGTAAATAAATATATGAGTAAAAAAGAAATAATAATAATATGTGAACAGGTTAAAATGCATATAAGTAGTGTATACATAAAGAAGCAGAAGAGAAAAAATAAAATAAATAATTTAAAAAAAAGTTTGCAATGCTTGATACTTGGTTGTGTCATAATTGTCCCACCAATTGTAGCCAAACCAATAACAAAACAATAGTGATTTTCAAAATATACGCCAAAAAACCTAAAACTAACAATTTTAAATACAACTGACTAACAGAACATGAAAAACAACTAAAATTTAAGTACAATGTATTACAAAGTATTTAAGTACATGTACAGTACATTCATTGAAAGTCAAAACATTTGCCTGACACTGGTTGTATCTTACATTGATATTCTACCGTTGGTTCGGAAGCCCTGGCTCGGAGAATAACCAACAAGAAACTCCGCCTTTCAGGATGTCTTGCCCAGTGCCAGTCATTAAAATAAATTATAAAGAAACATAATTTTCTATGCACATATATGTAGCTTAGATGCACTCATTGCCAACCCTTTTTTTTTTAAAACCCTGAGCAACTGTAAATTAATAAGAGGAATGGCCCTTACGCAATATTTGTATGGAATCTAGCGTGGCATTACGCGGGGTGAAACGAGGTACGCGAGGATTGGTTGTAATATCGCCCATATTTGTGTATTTGTGACACAAAACATACGTATCTTCTTTCCACTACACATTTTACTACTACTAATTAAAACACGCCATTTGGACTCCGCGCCGCGTAACGGGGACCGCTCCTTTCGCCGCCGGGTCCTCTTTATATTTGGTTCGTGATACACACTCCCTTTTTTATTGTAGTCAGAGGCTTGAGTGCCCATCTCCGAAATTTCAGGCAGGTTAGGTATGGTTCACTCAAAGCCCGCGTTTCACTAGACAGCACCCAACGATAGATAGTGAATCGTTTCGTCGTATATAGGCACTGGCTATTACCTATCCCTCGGTTAGGTAAGGTAAACTACATACATACATATACATTCACGTCCTTTAATCCCTTTCGGGATGGACAGAACATCGGTGAAATAATATCCTCTAGGTCAAAATTTTGCCTGAATCCCCACAGTTAACGACTATAAATTATAACTTAAGTTACTATAGTACTTATCCAGGGGGATAGACAGGACAGGATTAGCACATAATATACGCCCTAAATAAACTTACCAAGGGGCTTGTTCAATTATGTGTGTATATTACGTTTGTACAACTGGCTTGGCGAATGCACACAACCCTCATGGTTCTAGCATAAGATCAGCGCAGTGATTGTACTTCAATCATTGTATATATGCTGAGCTGGGACCATTTCACTGGGCAATGACATGCACATGTAGGATTTAATAACTTACTTGTATAAACTCTTTTTCTCTTTCATTTTTTTTATTTCCTGTCCGTGTATGTTAATGTGTTTTTGTGAATAAAGCTTATTATTATTACAAACAAACAAACGCATTCACGACTATTAACCCTTGCGGGGTAGTCAGAGGTTTAGGTTTCCATCTCCGCAATTGCGAAGGTAGTAATTCTATGGACACTTTGAACCCACGTGTTAACCAGATAGTCAGAACTCAATGTGACAGGTGGTCAGCTATGTCGCCATTTACAAGCACTAACTATTACCTGTCCGACGAACAGGTAGGTTCCTTCACGATGTTTTCCCTCACCGTATAATTCGATGCATTTCGTAAATGTGTTTTTCTTACGAAAATGTTCATAGAAATTCATTAAACTTCATTTCCATTGGTACATGCTCAAGCGGGATTTGAACCCTGTACCCAATGATACAGAGCCAAGCCCCAAACAACTGAGCTACGTCGAATTTCAAACAACTGAGCTACGTTGAATTTATATAATATTTATATTTCTTAAATATACGTTGACTAGTACCCTTAACACAAGTCTTAAATGAACTTACCAAGGGGCTAGTTCAATTGGTGTAATAATGTCCAATTATTATTATTTTTCTCTTTCTTTTTTTTTAATTTCCTGTCTGTGTGGGGCGGAGTCTTTCGCGTCCGTAGGTCTTACCCTTGAGTCCCTACACGTGTCCCCTGGGTGGTGCTAAACGAAAGACAACGCCGAAGCACAGGCGGCGGTTAAGTAACCTGTCTTAGGCCACCATAAGCCTTAGGGTATGGAAATACTCCCTAGAAAGCATGGAACTTGCCAAGACGTGTGGCCGACGTGGCAAGTATTGGGCTAAAATCCTCCAATCATGACAAGCACAAAAACAAAATGGCCCCCAGTCCCCAGCGGCTTCGCTATTCCTAACTACGGCAGCGGTTACGGTAACGGCGGAGCAGGGGGTGCCAAGAATCTCTGGGTTCGGTCCGGCTGCCAAACCAAACTGACCCTGGCTACGTATAATGCAAGGACACTGAGAGAAGACGCACGATTGGAAGAGCTCCAGAAAGAGCTCAGACAGATAAAATATGACATATTGGACTGAGTGAAACTAGAAGAAATGGAGAGGGCACTATTCGGCTTGAGTCAGGTGACCTTTTCTACTTTAGAGGGGAAGATAAATCTTCGTATGGAGGTGTAGGCTTTATAATAAAACGCGGCATAGCAACGTATGTGACAGAGATGGCCAGTGTTTCACCGAGGGTAGCCTACATTATCCTAAGAATCAATCAGAAGTACTCTCTTAAAGTTATCCAGGTTTATGCACCAACCAGCAGCCACAACGACGAAGAGGTAGAAGCGTTCTATGAAGATATCGATACAGCGATAAAAAGAGGACGCTCCCGTTACCTGATAATCTTGGGTGATTTCAACGCTAGAATAGGTCAGCGCATGGGCTTTGAAACTTGTGTGGGACCTCACGGGTTAGGACACCGTAATCCAAGAGGTGAAATCTTAGTGAACTTCATGGAAAGCAAAGGTCTCCTTGCTATGAATTCGTTCTTTCAGAAGAAAGAAAAGAGGAAGTGGACGTGGGTAAGCCCGGATGGGAAGGAGCTTAGTCTTTTGTTCAACGAGGTTCTGTTCACAGGCGACATTCCCAATGATTGGACAAACAGTCTTGTTGTGCTTTTCCACAAAAAAGGTGACAAGACACTTTTGAAAAATTACCGTCCCATTTCGCTCTTGAGTCAGGTCTACAAAGTATTCTCCAGAATCCTGACTTCTCGCTTAACACGAAGATTGGACGAACACCAACCCACAGAACAGGCAGGCTTCAGGAAAGGCTATGGAACAAATGACCATATATTTACACTTCGGCAGGTCATCCAAAAGTCGGAAGAATACAATAGTCCTCTATATCTAGCCTTCATAGACTATGAAAAGGCATTTGACTCGATCGAACACTGGGCAGTAACAGAGTCACTTTATCGTTGTCACATAGATTACCGGTACATTCAAATTCTGAAAAATCTGTACAAATCGGCTACTATGATGGTTCAATTAAAAGAAAGGACTGACTTAATACCAATCCAGAAAGGAGTTAGGCAAGGAGATGTAATCTCACCAAAATTGTTTACAAATGCAATGGAGGACATCTTCAAAACCTTGGACTGGGAAAGGAAAGGTATAAATGTCGATGGTGTATACTTGAACCACCTACGCTATGCGGACGATATTGTATTAATTGCTAAATCAGTAGTGGACCTAAAGCAAATGATAGAGCAATTATACCGAGCGTCTTTGCGGACTGGCCTCAAGATGAATATGGATAAGACCAAGATTATGGCAACAGAAGATCTCTCACACTATCCAATGTCACTTGACGGTCAACCACTAGAACAGGTGGAGGAGTACCCATACCTTGGCCAAATCATAAAGCTGGGACGTGATTCTATGATGGCTGAGATAAGTCGGAGAGTACAGCTGGGCTGGGCAGCTTTTGGGAAGATGAGACATGTGCTTCAGTCTAAGCTGCCACAGTCCCTCAAGACGAAAGTGTTTGACCAATGTGTTCTACCAACTATGACATATGCAAGTGAGACATGGACTTTGACAGACAAAATGATGCAAAGATTAAAGGTCACGCAAAGACACATGGAACGCGCCATGCTCGGCATCACTTTGCGGGATAGGGTCCGGAATGAGACCATAAGACAGCGCACCAAAGTTGTGGACATAGGACAACGAGTTGCTAAGCTGAAATGGGCTTGGGCTGGACATGTGTGTCGTAGAGATGATGGACGATGGAGTAAGCGCGTCCTGGAATGGAGACCTAGACAGCTAAAAATAAGTGTCGGCAGACCACCTGCCCGATGGTCTGATGATCTGTTGAAGGTAGCTGGCTCGCTCTGGACAAGAAAAACCGAAAACCGCGCACAGTGGAGGAAGATTGGAGAGGCATATGCCCTACGGTGGGCGAATTAGTTAGTGCTGTAAAGAAAGAGGCGTGAGTATGTACGTATATACTATGGTTACTGACCTTCTCCTGATAGTAATGCTGTCCGAAGCTCTCGCTGGTTTCCCACTTAGTAATCACCACAGTCGCCAACACCAGAATGGCGCAGACGGCGAAGCAAGACGCGCTGGCAACTATCCACACTTTTAGGGGTACCTAGAAGAAGATTTATGTTTATTATTAACAATAATAACCTTTATTCACAAAAACACATTAACATACACAGACTCTTCTTTCTTCTTCTTTACAGCACTAATTCGCCCACCGTAGGGCATATGCCTCTCCAATCTTCCTCCACTGTGCACGGTTTTCTGTTTTTCTAGTCCAGAGGGAGCCAGCTACCTTCGAGAGATCATCAGACCATCGGGCAGGTGGTCTGCCGACACTTCTTTTTAGCCTCACGCCTCTACGTCTATATGATTACGAATAAAATTATAGTTATGAATTTTGTGAAAAGCTATATTATATATAATTCGACGTAGCTCAGTTGTTTGGGGCTTGACTCTGTTTCAGTGGGTACATGGTTCAAATCCTACTTGAGCATGTATGTACTAATGAAAATAAAGTTTAATAAATGACTACGTAAATTTTAATAATAAAAGTACATTTACGAAATGTGTTGAATACTACGGTGAAGGAAAACATCGTGAGGTAGTTAGTGCTTGTAAATAGCGACATGGCAATACCACCCGCCACACGGACTATTTGGTCAATCCGTGGTGGCCATAGAATTACTACCTCCGCGATTGCGGAGATAGATACTTGAACCTCTGATTACCCCGCATGGGTTAATGGTCGTTTTGAGTTCCATGTGACATGACAACCCCATTGTACGACTAAAATGTTTCCTAGAAGGTATTATATACCCATGTTCTGTCCATTCCGTAATGGATTAAAGACGTGATTGTATGTGTGTGTACATATACTCGTATATCCATAATAAGAACGTGTTGTAGATATATGTATAAGAAGCAGGCTTTATAAGTAATTTTCATACTCTTTCACAGGCGGAAATATACGAACAGCCAAGTCAGCTAACAAATCACATTGAACCAGCACCTAAAACTGCAAAAACAGATGACATACAAACGCCAGACAACGAAGATGTCCAAAACATGGCCATGATTGAAAAACTATCGTTATTCAAGAACATGATATCTAATAGAGAGAAAGCTAAAGATCCAACTAAAAATTTAGATTCGCAACCGCAATTACATCCAATACACGAAATTTTGACTCATCAAGAAAAAGTTATAGAGAAAAAAGATAAACCAAATCTAGGTTTCAATAACCCGAGTTTAAATTTGGATTTGGCTAACCAACCTTTAAATTTAGCTCTCAATGATAGGGACATATCAAAAATACCACCGTTTAAACCGACTTTACCTGACGTGTTTATGACACCCCAAATTGTACCAAAATATGTTCCAGATTTTGAATACTTTTACAATGATGACAATTTATACGTAGATTACGTTGAAAGCGATTCAATGACCAATTATTTGATAGGAAAGGTACAAGAGTTGCATAACTGGATAAATTCAGACCCAGATTTCGAGAAACATAACCAAAAT
The DNA here is from genome assembly GCA_030578115.1 of Leucoptera coffeella. Lineage (NCBI taxonomy): Eukaryota > Metazoa > Arthropoda > Insecta > Lepidoptera > Lyonetiidae > Leucoptera > Leucoptera coffeella. The sequence continues at coordinate 76,509 of JAMBLF010000235.1, forward strand.
AAAACACAAATTACCCAAACTAATTTTACACAAGTCTTAAAAGCTTTAAACGATAGTTTGGTTGAGGGAAATGTGACAATTATAATGAATAAATTAAGGGACATATATTTTGGTGAAAACTACACGGTTTCTAATAGTAGTAAAAAAGTGATTTTGAGTAATAGTACGGATTTGCTTTCGTTTGGTATTCTTTCACTGGATGTCATGTTGCTTCATAATATACAACTGATGGCTTGGGAAAACCAGGTAAGATGTATTTTACTTACATTTGCTACAGGTTTCCATCTCCGCAATTGCGAAGGTAGTAATTCTATGGCCACCTCGAACCTACGTGTTAACCAGATAGTTAGTACTCAATGTGACAGGTGGTAAGCCATGTCGCCATTTACATGCACTTACTATTACCTGTTCGGGGAACGGGTAGGTTTGCTCACGATGTTTTTCCCTCACCGTAATATTTTAATGATATTGTAGGACATTTACACCAATTGAACTAGCCTCTTGGTAAGTCCATTTAAAACTTGTGTTAAGTGTACTAGTCAACGTAAGAACTACGCTTTTCTTCTGCTTGCCAGTCCGATCTTTGATTACATATGTATTTTAATAGTACATATTTGTTAAATATACGTTGACTGGTACCTTGAACAAGTCTTAAATGTATTTACCAAGGGGCTAGTTCAATTGGTGTAATAGTGTCCTCGATATTAGAACATATATATATATATATAATCACCAAGCATAACCATATAAATATAAATCTGTTATCATTGTTCCATATGACATCACAACCCCAATATTCATGCTAAAAAGTGACCTAGGAGATATTACATATCCGAGGTTCTGTCCTTCAAAAGGGGTTAAAGCACGTGAATGTATATGTATCCATTTATACATATATTTTACGACTTTATTGACGACCCCTGTGGAGCGATCAGGGCCCTTACGTGTGTCAGTACCAAAAGTGTCAAATTACGGCCACTGAAGTGCCACAGTATCGATACTGAAGCAATATTGTGGCTAAAATGAATTAGTGCAGTAAGGGCCCTGGTACCGTTAATCGTGAGCTTCCCGGGTTCGATTCCCGGTGGAGGCAAAGTTAAGGAGGTGTATGAGTGTCAATGAAGCGAAAGTGGTTTGTCAGGAACATATGGGGATCTGTTATCTCTGCCTACCATAAGGAAATCAGTTATGTGTATGTATATTAAATTTATTAATATATCATAACGTAGATTTTCTAATTATCAGACGCTATATTGAAAAAAGGTGACGTTAGGTGTACCTATAACCGCCGAAAGTGTATGAGAAGTTGTATGAATGTCAATGAAGCGAAAGTGGTCTGTCAGGATCGGGACAAATGGGGATCCGTGATCTCTGCCTACCCCTCTACAGGGAATCAGGCGTGATGTGTATGTATGTATTTTCTTATTACTCCTTTTATTATTTTTCTTAAAAATTTGTACTACTTTGCGTCAAATTTCCAAATTGTCTATTCGTTATTTCGGTTCAGCTTTTCCACTTTATCATTTTATGTTCTCTGTGAGACATATTTATGGAAATGAGCGCATTTATTTTTCTTTGTATCCTTGTTTTATGTAATTATTAGCGACCCGCTCCGGCTTCGCACTTCTGGCTATTTAATGGATGTTATTATACATATAAACCTTCCTCTTTAATCACTCTATCTATTAAAAAAAACCGCATCAAAATCCGTTGCGTAGTTTCAAAGATTTAAGCAAACAAAGGGACATAGGGACAGAGAAAGCGACTTTGTTTTACACTATGTAGTGATTTTCTGTGTTTATTTAATAAATAAAAAAACCAAGTATAACCCGATTAATTTAAACAGGAATCAGCTAAATACAAAATGTTGAAGGATCCGGACGTTTTTGCCTTTAACGCTTTATTCTTGGAACCTACCAAATTGGAAGCTAAGTATAACGAGATGAAACACCACGAACCCGGGACCACGGGGTGAGTTATACAACAAAGAAAGCATTCACGATCATTAACCCTTGCGGGGTAGTCAGAGGTTCAGGTTTCCATCTCTGCATGTGAAGGTAGTAATTCTATGGCCACTTTGAACCCACGTGTTGACCGAACAGTACTCAATGTGACAGGTGGTAAGCCATGTCGCCTCTTACAAGCACTAACTATTACCTGTTCGGGGAACAGGTAGGATTCCTCACGATGTTTTCCCTCACCGTAGTGTTCGATGCATTTCGTAAATGTGTTTTTAATACAAAAATGTACATAGAAATTCATTAAACTTCGTTTCCATTGGTACATGCTCAAGCGGGATTTGAACCCTGTACCCACTGATACAGAGTCAAGCCCCAAACAACTGAGCTACGTCGAATTATGTACGATTTATAACGTGCAGAAACCGAGTGTGTATGAGGAGGTTGTTAGAGTAAAAGTGGTTTAGGATCGAGAGAAATTAGAATTTGTTAAATCTGCCTATATATGTATGTAAATAGGTGTTTATGATTATGTTTGGTTACTCAAAGATCACTATCAGATAGTACCTAAAGTGACAAATTAATTCATTAATTTAAAAAAATAATACTAATTTAATGTATAATAAAATCATACTAATACGCAATCAAATCCGGAACCGAAATCTCTGCCTACCCCTCTACAGGGAATCAGGCGTGATGTGTATGTATGAAAGTATATTTCATTTGTTTAATAATATTATTTCCTTTATTTATTTAATATAAGCATCATAAAAATCACTTAAGGAAGTAAAATGTAATGAAAAATGTATTGATAGTACTAATGAAATGAAAAATATATTGATAGTATATGTATATGTGTTTTCTTTACAGTAAACGTCAAAATTTACGTCAAGAAGCAGAAGATTTTGATATAGGAAAGAATCTACTGGAAAACATTATGGAAATTGGTATCAGTACGGCGAGAGCTGCCATTCATCTTGGCAGGGCTTACAAGAATACTAAGTAAGTAATTAAATTACTAAGAAATAAAATGACGGAACTCTAATCGTGAGGTCCCGGGTTCGATTCCCGGTGGAGGCAGAGTTAAGAACTACGCTTTTCTACTGCTTTCCGGTCTGGTCGTTGATTATATACATATATGTATTTATCTATGTATAAAAAGTATATATTTCTTAAATATACGTTGACTAGTACCCTTAACACGAATCTTAAATGAACTTACTAAGGGGCTAGTTCAATTGGTGTAATAATGTTCAAATATTATTATTATTATAATTCTTGTCTTCTCTTGTTAGTTCTAACATAATATCAGCGTTGCGTTTGTCACCAAACGTAACATACCCAGCTGAGTTAGAACCCTTTTGCTGCGACAATAACATGCACAAGCTATACCCCCTAGTTTGTAAGTTTGATTTGTTAAATATATGTATTGTGTATGTTTTTGTGGCTGTAAATAAATGCTTTATTATTATTATTAATTTAAAGTGATTCTATAGCCACCTCGAATCCACGTGTTGACTAGGTACTCAATGTGACAGGTGGTAAGCCGTGTAGCTATTTACAAGCACTAACTATTACGTGTTCGGGGAACAAATAGGTTTTCTTACGATGTTTTTCCTCGCCGTAGTATTCGACGCATATCGTAAATGTGTTTTTATTACGAAAAAGTACATAGAAATTCATTAAACTTCATTTCCATTGGTACATGCTTAAACGGAATTTGAACCCTGTACCCTCAAGATACAGAGTCAAGCCCCAAACAACTGATCTACGTCGAATTTATTTAATTTATCATTATTATTGAGATTGTTATTGTGTTAACTTAAGAATCCAGATAGTCTTTTCTTACAAAACCAGCCACTGTATTTACACACCCAGCGGTCACCCATCCACTGCCCGACCCACCCGAAGTGAGCTTAACAATTTTTTTCCAGATCAGTCCTGAGCCAACTCTCCACTAACCAACCATCCCAAATAATGTCCAGGAACACAGATGCAAACGTAAAAGCCCTGAATCACCTCAAACTATCTTATAAGAAGAATGAAACGTTGAATTATACGGAATTGGATTGTGTGTGGTTAGTGTATTGTAGGAATTTGGGTGCTACTGCGAAACTGCCCGCTCCATATGGAGTCATGGCTAGGATAAATGGGTGAGTAATTGCTAGTACATCGATTTTGTGACGCTAAATGTGTACAGTCAACACTAAAAGTGCAGTCCCAGTAACTGTTAATAAGGTTTAAGTTCATAAGAACAAAAGACAATATTTTACATTTTAAAACTGGCGCCACTATGCATTGTCAGGGCCACTATACGTTCGCGTGCTTCGAAATTAAAAATATTTTAAATTTTAATTTTCTTATAAACGTAAACCTTATAAAAAGTTACTGGGACTGCACTTTTAGCTTTGACTGTACATACATACATACAAATCACGCCTAATCTTCTGTAGAGGGGTAGGAGAGATGACGGATCTACATCTGTCCTCATGACAAAGCACTTTCGCTTCATTGCAATCTATAAACGATGTAATTAATACACACTCGGCGGTTATAGGTACATCTAACGGGTGAGAGGTTGTTAGGTCATCGTATTTGTGACGCTAGATTTATTTATTAGCGTAAGATCAGCGCAGTGATTGTACTTCAATCATTGTATCTATGCTGAGCTGGGACCATTTCACTGGGCAATGACATGCACATGTAGGATTTAATAACTTACTTGTAAACTCTTTTTCTCTTTATTTTTTTTTAATTTCCTGTATGTGTATGTTAATGTGTTTTTGCGAATAAAGGTTATTATTATTATTATTTATTTACATTTTTCACAATAACACCATTACAGGATTCCCAATACGGTATCATACGGTACAATATACATACAATAAACAATTTACTAATAAATATTTACACATAAAAAACATTGAACTCTAAACTTAGACAACAATAATTATTTTCGATCGGCTGTCCCATACCAAAGCTTAGTAAGAGCCTTTTAGAATATTTTACAAAAGCAAAACAAAGTCAATCAGTCGTCTATGGTGCGTCAACAAAGTCAGCAGCTCAGTGAAAGTTGAAATTACAAATTATTATTTTCGGCTTAATATTTAGCCAATTGTGATGCCAAACTGGCTAAATATGTTCGCTTTGGGATTATATTTGGATTCTCAAATGGAACGAACCGAAGAACAAGGAAGAGAAGAATTGGAGCTTCGATTTCGTTTTTCTTCGCTTGTAGTGGCTGGCGGCGTTGGTGTATCCATGGCGACTGAATAACAAGTGCAAACACCATGGCATCAGTGTTTGTATTTGAGTTGACATAACCTTAGTGGTGAATGGCTTAGTAAAGAAATAAAAAATAAAACAAACTCATTAATAAGAATAAAATTTTAAACACTGTTACACCAATTGAACTAGCCCCTTGGTAAGTTCATTTAAGACTTGTGTTAAGGATGCGAACGGCCACTGACAGGGAGAAGTGGCGTCATTTGGGGGAGGCCTATATCCAACAGTGGATTACTACAAGCTGATGATGATGGTGAAATATTATCATTCTATTCTAATAATATGCTTTTGTATCTCAGTCTAGCCCTTCGTATGCTTACGGGTGAACTATCAGCTGATAGGGCATTGGACACTATGATCTACGAAGCGCTTACGGGGTGGACAGAACTCCGATGCAATGATATGTTTCCTCGGTAAGTTAAAAAGACAAACATGTGTCAAATTTCGCTTTAAAACTAAACTGAAGAAACTCGAAAAACATTTTATCTCAAAAAGATTAAATAATAAGTACATAAAACATATTGAAGTTAATAAAAAGATACAAAAATTATTTATATTTAATCATTTTTTTAAATTATATGCAATTTAATGTCAAAAATATATCAACTATATTATAAAACAACGTTTTTTGCAAAATAGTGTTTTTTGAGTTTCTTCAGTTTAGTTTTAAAGCAACGATGTGTCAAATTTCGCTTTAAAATGGCGGAATTTGTCACTTTCGCTCCACTACCAACTTCACACTATTACTGATCAGGGCCCTTACTCCACTAATTCATATTGGCCACAATATTACTTCAGTGTCGGCATTGTGGCAGTTCAATGGCCGTAATTTGACACTTTTCGCACTCCACTAACAAATTTTGGCCACTGAAGCGCTATCGAAATACTTCTGCGTCTGACGTCCCTCAATATTAGTTCAATAGCCTTCATTTGTTACTCTACTATTGTTTTGACAGCTTTCTTTGTCTATGGTCAATATCTAATGTACACTCACACATTCAGTTAGTAGTTTTAGTTTCAATTAAAAACATAAATTATTTTTTCAGTTACGTTTTTAGTTACGTTTACGTTATAAACTTATAACTTTTAACTGCTAAATCAATATGCATTAATTGACATTGCTGCATTGTCAGTGCAAACAGTTTTTTAAATTGTTGTATTCCATAGACAATAATTTCTGTACTTTGAGTGGCCACTGAAGTGCCATTGACTCGCTATTATGGCGCTATTGTGGCTGTCAAAATATTAGCAGACTGCCACTTTTACGGCCGAGACGCAGAATTATCGCTATAGCGATGTAGTTGAGTGGCTGTCAAAGTTAATTAGTGGAGTAAGGGCCCAGATATTGAACTGTTATTTTGCAAAAAGTTTTATGTCGGAACCACTGGAGATATTATAATCTAATTACAGACAATCAAAACGCGTTTACGACCATTAACTCTTGTAGTCAGAGGTTCAGGTGTCCCGCAATTGCGTCCGCAATTGCGAAGGTAGTAATTTATGGACACCTCGAACCCACGTGTTAACCAGATTGTCAGTGCTCAATGTGATGGGTAAGCCATGTCGCCATTTACAAGCACTAACTATTACCTGTTCGGGAAACAGGTAGGTTTCCTCACGATGTTTTCCCTCGCGTTCACGACCATTAACAGACGAACTATTAATTGACGACCTCCGTGGCGCGATCGGTTAGCTGCCTGAACGCTAATCGTAAGGTCCCGGGTTCGATTCCCGGTGGAGGCAGAGTTAAGAACTACGCTTTTCTTCTGCTTTCCTGTCTGGTCGTTGATTATATATGCTATATATGTATTTATCTATATATAATATGTATTTTGTTAAATATACGGTGACTAGTACCCTTAACATAAGTCTTTAATGAACTTACCAAGGGGTTAGTTCAATTGGTGTAATAAAGTCCAAATATTATTATTATTAACCATTAAGTTAAGTGTTTACTTGATAGTGTAGGTTAAGAATGCTAACTAGCTGCCGTTCTTCCCGGCATGTAGGAGGCGACTAAGGGACTAGGGGTAAATGGAATCTATTGGGCGATGGGCTAGCAATCAGTCACCAATGTTCCATATGACATCATAGCCCCAATATTCATGCTAAAAAGTGACCTAGGAGATATTATTTCCGAGGTTCTTTCCACCCTGAAAAAGATTAAAGGACGTAAATGTATATGTATGTATGTAATTATACATACAAACACATCACGCCTGATTCCCTGTAGAGGGGTAGGCAGAGATCACGGATCCCCATTTGTCCCACTGACAGACCACTTTCGCTTCATTGACACTCATACATCTTCTCATACACACTATTTATAACATATTTATTTCTCCTTCACAGTTGTAGCAAAGTGGATGCTGCGTCGATAGTAATAGAGTCCATTTTGCAGCCGAAGCGCAAATCGTTGAATAAGCATAACTAATTTATTTACTAATGTACAAATACACGACTGATCTAACATTTAGTTTGTGTTTTATTTCCTATAAAGTCCTGTGTTTTTTGTATGTAAGAATAGCAATTAAAAAGTGTTTTTATTTTGGGTTTTTACACGATGGCGTCGAATATTGGGGAAAATGTTGTTAAAAATGCTATCTGTGGCTTCAAACGTACGCGTTCACGACCAATAACCCTTGCGGTTAGTCACGGGTTCAGGTGTCCATCCGCAATTGCGAAGGTAGTAATTCTATGGCCACCTCGAACCCACGTGTTCATAGTCAGTACTCAATGTGACAGGTGGCAAACCATGTCGCCATTTACAAGCACTAACTATTACCTGTACGGGAACAGGTAGATTTCTCACTCAACATACAGACGAATACGTTTGAGACGACGTAATAAAAATTTCACTTTCAAATTTATGTATAAAAATAGCTGTGTTCGGTTTAGTATGTAAGAAATAAGAGATTAGGAATACAAAATAAGTACCAACATATATTTAGCCATCTACGCCTTTTACGAGATAGGCAGAGACTATCGATTGCAACCTGGAATGATTCTGACAAACATCTAATGCTTCACTCACAGCCACCCTTCATAAATGTGCTTTTCTCATCTTCTCGCTACATACACCAGTCTGAGAATGTTTTTTAAGTCAAATCAAAGTATTATAATGTATGAAAAATAAATCAAAATGTAATAATATAATGAAAGTTATCGTGAAATGTAAGTTATCAGAAAAAATAAGGTTTGTGATCTCCTATATCAATTTTCTACAAAAGTAGACTGTTCTCTAAGTTAATAATATGACATACCATAAAAAAGATGTAAAATAAAATTCTATTCAATAAAAATTGTATACACAATCCATTGACTGCGATATAAGTAAATTTATTCCAATTTCATACATAAAAAATAAATTGCAAATGTCAATGCAGAGTTTACAACAGTTGCAATCAATTGTTGACTGTTGAGGGTCAATTCATATAAAATCAGTGCATTGGTGCTAAACATTGTTGTATTTTGAATAGACGTCAAATGTATGTTTTGTTTGGTTATTGCTGGGTATAAATATAGAATTTTATTTGCTGCTTTATAAAATATTTCTTCTGTAATAAAAATCTATATTAGTACAAAAGCAAGTATAGATTAAATATCTATCTTTATATACATAAAAACCTGGGGTACTGATCATAAAATGGAGGAAAATACCGATGTAAAATATTCTCTGTTACCACCAGACCAACTCTTGCAATTTGTTGATAAATACGTTAAAATAAGTATAATTAGAGGAGCTGAATATGAGGGATTTGTCAACGCTATAGACCCGATCACAAAAAGGTATAGTTTCATATATTTGTTAACGTATTTAATGGAATTAGTGAAAGCAGTTTGGGAGGTAATGTAATACTATTTATATTAGCAATTACCAATGGAATGAACAGAAATAGTTATAGTCAAAACAAAGGAAACCAATGTTTTTTAAAGATATAAATCCTAGCAATTCATTCACCTAATGGACAGAAACAAAGATTTATACTTATACCTTCAATTAAGATAAGTTTTCAAGTATCAATAGGTTATCATTAGAAAAATAACTTGGTTTCCTAGTAACTTACTTTACATACTTACATTACATCCAACTATTATATACTTAATTTTCTTGTGTCAGACTGTTTTAGAAACAAGGGACTAGAGGTCGATGGAATCCATTGGGCAATGGGCTAGCAACCTGTCACCAATGTTCTACATAAATGGCAATTCCTAATATACCTTATAACAATATTTCAAGTCTCTAAGGTTTTGTCCATCCAAAAAGGGATTGAAGGACTTAAATGTATACATATGAAACATACATACATATTATGTTTGTTTCCCTGTAGAGGGGTAGGCAGAGATCAAGAATACTCATCTGTCCTGATCCTGACAAATAACTTTTGCTTCATTGACTCACTCTTAAATCACTCTATCTATTAAAAAAACCGCATCAAAATCCACTGCGTAGTTTCAAAGATTTAAGTATACAAAGGGACAGAGAAAGCGACTTTGTTTTATACTCTGTAGTAAAGTTACTTCATCTAATATATATTATACATCACATATTCTATTTCCAGCATAATAATCCAGACGCCAAGCGAATTGTCCTTCGAAACCAAACTCATACCAGGACATGCTATTCTCTCCGTACAACAAACGGACACCAACGCTGTCATGCCAGAACGAAAACCAACCACTACCGAACCAGTAGACGTAGAAAACCTAAGAACAAACACCGTTGAGTGGCTCAAACGTAACTTGTTGCCAGTGGTAGAAAAAGATAATAATATTGAGATTGGAACGGTGACTTTAATACCACCGTATGGGCCCAATAATATTGTGGCTGAAAATGTTGTGGTAGCGACTCAGATTAAAAAGTTAATTGAGAGTATGCCTAAAGACATTTGTAAAGAAAGTAATTGTGAATAAATATTGTGTTTTATTATAAACCTGCCGATCCCTATAGGTAATAGTCAGTGCCTATATACGGCGATACGGTTCACTACCTATCACGTTGGGTGCTGTCTATCTAGTGATACGCGGGCTTCGAATGACCCATACCTAACATGCCTTCGAAATTTCGGAGATGGGCATTCAAGCCTCTGACTACCCCGCCATAATAAAAAAGGGAGTGTGTATACACGAGTCGTGAAGCGTATGTATGTTATACAGTTTGGACAGGGTCATAAACACAGCAAAGAGAACATATGTTTGGAATAATTATCCATGTTACATATAAAAATACTCGGTACAATATTACACCAATTGAACTAGCCCCTTGCTAAGTACATTTGAGAATTTTATTTAAGTATAATAGCGCAATGTACCGAATACTAAAGGAATTAATAAAAGTGTATTTCGGTGGTCCCTTTTAAGAATACTGGTTTTGCAAAACTCTAAATGTAGAGGAGAAAGTTTAAAAGTTCTGGCTGTTCAAATTAAACTACTTATCGTAGATCTTCAGACTTGCAATAACTTACTATCTGACGTTTACCGATATGTAATACCGAACTTTAGCTGGTATATTAACCTAACCTTACTTTAAATGGTGTCAAAACAAAAAACACTCAAAAAATGAACTATTGTAATTTTATTGGGACCATCGATTTAACAAATATATACTTATATACAGATAAATATATATAGCATATATAATCAACGACCAGACTGGAAAGCAGAAGAAAATCGAAGTTCTTAACTCTACCCCCACCGGGAATCTTTAGGACCTCACGATTAGCGTTCAAATGCTCAACCAATCGCGCCACGGAGGTCGTCAACATATATAATAACACATTCTTACACCCTTTCAGAATTATGCATGTAAGTATATATATGTAGTTAAATGTACGGCGTAGCTCAGTTGTTTGGGCCTTGACTCTTTATCAGTGGGCACAGGGTTCAAACCTCAGGGTATGTACCAATAGAAATAACGTATTTTAATTTTACATTTTAACTAATACGATGAGGAACAATATCATGAGGCAACTTACTTATTCATAGGAACAGATAATAATCAGTGCTCGTAAATGGCGACATGGTTTACTACCGGTGACATTGAGTACTGACTACCTGGTCAACACGTGGGTTCGAGGTGGCCGTAGAATACCATTAGCATTTCTCTATGGTACTGTCAACCTCGAAAAGGATTGTAGGACATATGTACATACACATCACGGCTGTTTTCCTACGGAGTGGAGAGAGATCACGGATTCGCATTTATGTAGGTTTAAGATGGACATATAAGAATAATATTTAGGACATTGTTACACCAATTGAACTAGCTCCTTGGTAAGTTCATTTAAGACTTGTGTTAAGGGTTCTAGTCAACGTATATTTAAGAAATACATACTTATTATATATAGATAGATACAAATATAGCATATATAATCAACGACCAGACTGGAAAGCGGAAGAAAAGCGTAGTTCTTAACTCTGCTCTACCGGGAATCTTTGGGACCTCACGATTAGCGTTCAGGTGGCTAACCAATCGCGCCACGGAGGTCGTCAATATAAAAACTATCTTTGATGTTAGAAACGTTACTCTGAAAGGTCGTGAAAATGTTTAGTTTTTGTTTGTGAACGTAGGTATGTACAAGTAATAAAATAAATACTTTCACCAATTAATTAATATAGTCACGTTTTCTGATTTGATTGGTTATATTCAATGTTAGTGTATTTTATTTGGCTTTTCTTTTTCTTAAGTACGAACGTACCTTTGCTAGCTGGGACGTAAAAAGAATGCTAACTAGCTGCCGTTCTTTCCAGTATGTTGGGATCAATAGAATCTACAGAGCGATTGACTACCAACGTAACATCAATGGTCCATATAACATTACAATCCTAATAAGACATATAACAGTCAGATAGACGCTATATTGAAAAAAGGTGACGTTAGGTGTACCTATAATCGCCGAGAGTGTATGAGAAGATGTATGAATGTCAATGAAGCGAAAGTGGTCTGTCAGGATCGGATTAAAAATGGGGATTCGTGATCTTTTTCTAAGCCTACCCCTCTACAGGGAATCAGGCGTGTCCATATAACATTACAATCCTAATAAGACATATGTATGTATGTATGTATTCGAGAGTGTATGAGAAGATGTATGAATGTCAATGCGAAAGTGGTCTGTCAATAAGTGCCTACCCCTCTACAGGGAATCAAGTGTATGTATATGTATTCGTGCAAATAAGTGACCAAGGAGATGTTTATGCCTTGAGTTCTGTTCACCCCGAAAGGCATTAAAGGACGTGAATGTATATGTATGTACAGTTATGGAATCATTACGTGGTAGACAGAGAAGCGGGAGTCCATATCCGCAATCGCGGATGTAGTAATTGGTAGTCGTGTTTGTAAATCCTGACTATGACATTGGGTAGTGACTTTCTCGTTTTGTGATTTCGAGGTTACATAGAATTATTACCTGTCGCGAAAATAGGCACCCGAACCTCTGACTTCCCTACAAGGGTTAATGGTCGTAAAAGTCTTTGTTTTACATACCACACCACCACATTATGTATGCACACTCCCTTTTTTACTGTAGCGAACTAACCAGAGATTGAGTGCTCTTCTCCGAAATTTCGAAGGCATGTTATGTATGAGCCATTTGAAGCCCGCGGTTCAATAGATAGACAGCACCCAACGTGATAGGTAGTGAACTATATTGCCGTATACAGGCACTGGCTATTACCTATCCCTTGGGATAAGCAGGTTTCCTCACGATGATTTCCATCACCGTTAGCGACTGTAACTGATGTACGTAAATGAAAATCACGTTTTAACTTTCATTAATTGGTACATGCCAGAGCTGGGATTCGAACCTAGGACCTCTAAACAAGTCGGAGGGTCTTACCCACTGGGCTACAGCTGCTTATATCTATATACTATGTTACAAGGAATAGTCAGTGCTTGTAAATGGCGACATGGCTTACCACTTGTCACATTGAGAACTGACAGTCAACATGTGGGTTCGAGGTGGCCATAGAATTACCTTCGCGATTTCGGAGATGGACACCAGAACCTCTGACTTTCCCGTAAGGGTTAATAATCATCATTATTTGTTAGTTTTGTATACTATGTAACAAACAAACCTACACAAATCTTCTCACATTCGAACGCGGTTACTCTAATTGGAGTTCCGATAAAGCGAAGTTTACCTTATACGTAAAACACTATAATTCTTTCCTTTTCGCTTCGTCACCGAAAGATGGATTGGTCTTTATACCCTGCAACCCTCAGTTTACTCTTAAACTATGTTCTGTTTTGTGAAGCTGTAAGTAATACATACATATACCTACTTATTTGATAATCCGTGGCGCGATTGGTTGAGCACCTGAACGTCAATCATGGGGTTCCGATTCCCGGATGCAGAGTTAAGAACTACGCTTTCTTCTGCTTTCCAGTCTGGTTGTTGATTGTATATGCTATATTTGTATTTATCTGTGTATAATAAGTATAAATTTCTTAAAAATACGTTGACTAGTACCCTTAACAAGTCTTAAATGAACTTACCAAGGGACTAGTTCAATTGGTGTAATAATGTCCTAAAATATCATTATTATTATTAATTATACTTAAAAATGACCTAGGCGATCACGCAGTCTCCCAAAGGTCTATAATAAAACTCCATGATTTAAATATACGTTGACTAGTACCCTTAACACAAGTCTTGAATGTACGTAGCAAGGGACTAGTTCAAAAGGTGTAGTGTCAATATCACTACATAGTAAAAAACAAAGTCGCTTTCTCTGTCCCTTTGTATGCTTAAATCTTTGAAACTACGCAACGGATTTTGATGCGGCTTTTTTAATAGATAGAGTTTTTCAAGAGGAAGGTTTATATGTATAATAACATCCATTAAATAGTGGAGTAGGCTATATATTTTATACCCGTGCGAAGCCGGAGCGGGTCACTAGTTATTATTATATTAAGTGATTTCTTGTCATAGAGCGTGGAAGATATTCGACGTGGAGTCGTCATAGTACCACCGACACGGCGAGGCACATACTTAGCCAATATCATCAGAAGGCAAGCAGTGGTAAGTATAAAGAAAGGAAGATTAGATTAGATTTATTTATTACATTGCAACAATGTCACATAAAAATAAAATACAATTAACACACGTCCAAATTTACAATGATCGTCATATATAAAAATAAAATGAAAATGTCATAAATGATAATAATAATGTCATAAAAAAATAATAATATGTATATAAAAATATAATTAATATATACTAACAAATTTCAAATACGATAAGTACATCAGTACTCTTTCGTCATATACTCTTTTACAGAGTAAAACGGAAGAAAGAAAAACATTTATATGGACACAGAGAAAGCTCACAATAAGACATATAACAGTCAGATAGACGCTATATTGAAAAAAGGTGACGTTAGGAGTTTCTATAACCGCCGAGTGTGTATGAGAAGATGTATGAGTGTCAATGAAGCGAAAGTGGTCTGTCAGGATCGGGATAAATGGGGATCCGTGATCTCTGCCTACCCTTCTACAGGGAATCAGGCGTGATGTGTATGTATGTATGTAAAAAGCTCACAACATACCACGAACCAAATATAAAGAGGATCCGGCGTAAGGAGCGGTCCCCGTTACGCGGTGCGGAGGCCAAATGGCGTGTTTTAATTGGTGCGGAGTCTTAAAAATGTGTAGTAGAAAGAAGATACCTAATTTGATTGGCCGATGCCGTATTTTGATTGGTTTTAATTTCCCGCTCCATTACGCGTACCTTGCGTAGTGCCACGCTGGTTTTCATACAAATATTGCGTCAGACCCACTCCTCTTATTAATTACTCCATGCAACATACATACATGCACATCACGCCTGATTACCTGTAGATAGAAATCACTTCGTCCCACTGACAGACCACTTTCGCTTCATTGACACTCATACATCTTCTCATACACACACGGCGGTTATAGGTACCCCTAACATCACCCCTTTTCAATATAGTTCACAACAAAAACCAAAGATATATTAGTTCCTATATACAGCTACGGTTCACTACCTATCTTGTTGGGTGCTGTCTTTAGTGAAAAGCGGGCTTCGAGTGACTCATACCTAACATGATTAAAATTTTGGAGATGGGCACTCCAGCCTCTGACTACCCTGACACTGTAAAAAGGGAGAGTGTATACATAAGTCTTGAAGCGTATATTTATGTTTTATATACATTCACGTCCTTCAATCCCTTTCGGAGTGGATAGAACCTCGAAAACGCGATGGTATCTCCTAAGTCACATTTTAGAAAGAATGTGTTTGTGAAGACATATGGAACATTGATGACAGGTAGCTAGCCCATCGCCCAATTGAACCCGTTTACCTCTAGTTCCTCATCGCCTCCTACGACGTGCCGGGAAGAACGGCAGCTAGTTAGCATTCTTAGCTAGCAGGGTACGAAAATGTACTATTATTTTTAGAAAGAAAACATGTGATTAGACAAAAAGACAAACGCGTAATCAGAGATTCAGGTATCCATCTGCGCAATCGCGGAGGTAGTAATTTTAAGGCTACCTCGAACCCACGTGTTGACCAGATAGTCAGTACTCAATGTGACAGGTGGTAAGCCATGTCGCCTTTTACAAGCACTAACTTCGGGGAACAGGTAGGTTTTCCTCACGATGATGTTTTCCTTCACCGTAGTATTCATGTGAATAATTCATTTTTATCCTTCAGGATGGTACGCAAATGGTATTCCATCGCGATGCGGATAAGGTAAGTTAGTAAAGCAAAGCACCTGTCTATCTTCTTGTCATGACTTTCTAGAATAGGCTATTTGACTGATTTTGAAAAATTGTTTCAAATTATTCGTTGGTATATGATTAATACACCACATGTATATTTCTGCAAATTTTGCAGTATTTTCCGTAAAATATTGAGTTAAAGTTTAAATTACAATATTCGCGCTAAAAACGCTGTTTCTGTAATGGCGGACGCCATATGATCTGCGTGACGTCACAGGCAAGTAAACAGTAGTAGAAAACTGCAAATTTTTAGATGAATTGAAACAGGGCACTACCATCCTAGCTGACAGAGGCTTTAAACACCTTTAAATATAGTACAAGAAACGATGGGAATACGATAAAATCACACTAAGTGCATAATAATAAACAATGTTTACTTGCGTGTGACATCACGCGAGGCGTAGCAAATCACAGAGCGTTCTCGTGAAGGAAGAAATTCAAAAAAATATATGAATTTATTATGTTTATTTTGCTAAATCAATAAATATTTTCGGATAAAATAGGGCTAAATATGGTTTTTTATATTATTATCTAATAGGATAACCACATTTAGTAACATATTTTTAATAGTTTCAAATAGCCTATTGCTATATTATTATTATTACACTTTCACGACCTATATAGCCTTACGGAGTAGTCTGAGGTTCGTGTGTCGGCTACGTAATGCAATTTCTTAGTCTGCCCCAATGAAAAAAAAGTTTTCTAAATTTCTACGTACATTTTTTGCTTCGATGGTTTAGACATGTTATGTGGATGAATGATAGTAGATTGACAAAAGGAATAAATTTAAGTGAAGAAGGGCCCAATAGGACATATGACAATCAGATAGAAGCCATATTTTAAAAGGGTGACGTTAGAAGTACCAATAACCACCGAGTATGTATATGTGTCAATGAAGCGAAAGTGGTTTGTCAGGATCGGGACAGATGCAATCCGAGATCTATGCATTTCCCCTCTACAGGGAATCAGACGTGATTTGTATGTCTGTATTTAATTATGAATATCAATTAATATTAAGCATTAATAATTGAGGTTGTGATGTCATATGAAACATTGGTGACAGGTAGCTTGACGACCTCCGTGGCGCGATCGGTTAGACACCTGAACGCTAATCGTGGGGTCCCGGGTTCGATTCCCGGTGGAGGCAGAGTTGAGAACTACGCTTTTCTACTGCTTTCCAGTCTGTTCATTAATTATATATGCTATATATGTATTTATCTATATATAATATGTATACATTTCTTAAATATACGTTACTAGTACCCTTAACACAAGTATTAAATGTATTTACCGAGGGACTAGTTCAATTGGTGTAATAATGTCCAAATATTATTATTATTAGCTCACCTATCGCCCAATAGACCATGAACCCTAGTCTCTTAGTCGCCTCTTACCTTTCAGATGAATGCCCAAGCCAACCAACACCCAGACATTCTGTCGGATGACTTACTACCCTATGTAGTCACGGAACAAGACAGGCGTCTCACCCTGTATAAGAGAGTCATGACAGCGGTGAAGAATGGGGAAAATGGCGTCACTATCGCCGAAGTCAGGAATCGACCACCACTTATTATACGTAAAGGTATACTAATAATAAAAAGCGTTTATTTACAGCTATAAAAACATACACAATACACAACGTTGACATAACATACATACATACGCTTCACGACTTGTGTATACACACTCCCTTTTTTATTATGGCGGGGTAGTCGAAGGCTTGAATGCCCATCTCCGAAATTTCGAAGGCATGTTAGGTATGGGTTGACAAAAACTTAAAAAACACGTTCACGACCATTAACCCTCAGTAGTCAGTGAAGTATTCAGAGGTTCAGGTGTCTATCTTCGCAATTGCGAAGGTAGTAATTGATCGGCATCAATTACTCGGATTACGGATCGGATTACGTAAATATATTTCTTTTACGAAAATGTTCATAGATATTAATTAAACTTCATTTCCATTGTTACATGCTCAAGTGGGATTTGAAATGACGACATGACCACCTGTCACATTGAGTTTTGACTTCCGATCAACACGTGGGTTCGAGGTGGCCATAGAAAATTTACTACCTTCGCTATTGCGGAGATGGGCACCTGATCCTCCAACTATCCTTTTTTTTAACGTCAGGAAATCCCCACGGATACCCGTCCAGCCCTGGGGAGCCAGAGGGTTATGTCGGACTCGAACCGACTAAAACCTGACGGTGTCCTCCGGGGCGCCTTACTCGGCGGAGTCGCGGAAACGCGTGAGCATAACATCACGCGACCCTGATACCTCCGACTATCCTGCAACGGTTAACAACCATGCATTTGTTGTTTTGTCTTCTACGATATTTTTACGGTATTTCATTTACGTACATAATTTACAGTCGCTAACGGTGAGGGAAAACATTGTGAGGAAACCTGCCTATCCCTTACAGGTAATAGTCAGTGCTTATACGGCGACACGGTTCACTACCTATCACGTTGGGTGCTGTCTATCTAGTGATACGCTTCGAATGACCCATACCTAACATGCCTTCGAAATTTCGGAGATGGTCAAGCCTCTGACCTCGCCATAATAAAAAAGGGAGTGTGTATACACAAGTCATGAAGCGTATGTTTTTTTTATGTATATATGTATTAACAACCGACCTACGACCGTTGGAGCAAAGCGGTTCTCGAATGGCGACCGCGTCTCGGTAAACGTAGTGTAGGACGCCCCCTGCTAAATGGACCGATGACCTGAAAAAGGTCGCTGGTACTGGTAGAAAAAAGGTAGTGAGTCATGAAGCGTACGTCTTCTACGATGAATAAAGATCTTCTTCTTCTTCCTCTCAGGCTCCTACTTCCGCTGCCCTTCAAACCGGTATCCCAAAGAGCCAGATGGCTATGGGGGTCCCGCGCTCTGCGAAGACGACTCTCTAGCGACGCCGGTGCTCTTTGACTCATGCGTCAGTGTCGAGGACAAGCCACTCTACTTCACCGATAATAAGTTCTATTTCTGTAACCGTGAGTGGACACATTATATAATATAATAATAATAATATTTGGACATTATTACACCAATTGAACTAACCCCTTGGTAAGTTCATTTAAGACTTGTGTTAAGGGTACTAGTCAACGTATATTTAAGAAATATATACATATTATTAGTAGGACGCCCCCCTGCCAGGTGGACCGATTACCTCAAGAAGGTTGCTGGTAGTGGCTGGATGAGGGCCACGAAAGATCGTCTTTTGTGGCGTACCCTTGGGGAGGTCTACGTCCAGCAGTGGACTAATACAGGCTGATTGATTGATACATATTATATATAGATAAATACATATATAGCATATATAGTCAACGACCAGACTGGAAAGCTGTAGAAAAACATAGTTCTTAACTCTGCCTCCACCGGGAATCGAACCCGGGACCTCACGATTAGCGTCCCGGCAGCTAACCGATCGCGCAACGGAGGTCGTCATCATCTGTAATATGGTTATGTTCATCTGTAATATGTTTCTGTGTAACATGATTAATAACTAACGGGACTTATCGCGTATGTTTTATATCGCGTATGTTTTTTCGTATCGTAGCCGAAACGTCGGCTTAATAAAGGTTACTTTATTATATAAAAACATACGCGATAAGTCCCGTTACTTATTAATCATGAGTATAAATCGCGAATCTCTGTGTAACATACTAACATACACATCATGCCTTCCCTGGAGACATTTTTCCCGATCCTGACAGACCACTTTCGCTTCATTGACACTCATACACCTTAAACACACTCGACGGTTAAAGGTACTCCTAACGTTACTCTTTTTCAATACAGCGTCTATCTGACTGTTATATGTCTTAGTGGGCCGGCCCATACGTAACCGCCTTTCCACTTCACTCATATACGTTCCTTTTGTCAATCTACTATCAGTCATCCGTTAGACATGT
Source organism: Leucoptera coffeella (assembly GCA_030578115.1). Lineage (NCBI taxonomy): Eukaryota > Metazoa > Arthropoda > Insecta > Lepidoptera > Lyonetiidae > Leucoptera > Leucoptera coffeella. The sequence goes on from JAMBLF010000235.1 coordinate 96,408, forward strand.
CCAAACCATCGCAGCATGTCCTTTTCAATCTTAGTCACTACATCTTCTTTCAATCAATTAATTATAATCACCCTTAACAAACATAAAAATTACAAAGAAAGTGAGCAAACACAACGTTGGTATTACAGAATTTACCTGTCATACAAAATAACACGCAATGGCGAAAACGTCAAATTTAGTTCCAAGTTTGCCGTCTGCCAACTTATGTGGCGCGATCTCTAGATTGGTGATTAGAGTACCCGCCACATAAGGTGGCAGTTGGAGGCGTCGCCACAGTCGCGTAATCCAGTGTTGCCAGTAAACACGCCAAAACTAGCACTCACTGTGCCATACGGCTCGATACATTATATTGAGGTTTCATTTGTAACGATCTTTGGTTGCAGAGCTATAAACTCAAATAAAACAAATTAATATACCAAAGTCAAAAGTCAAAATATTTTTATTCAAAATAGGCCCTATCATAAGCTCTCTTTGAAAGTTATTTTATGATCTAAGTACAAATTAAAAAAACTATATATTGACAAAAGGAATATATATGAGTGAAGTGGAAGGGCGGTTACGTAGGGGCCGACCTAATAAGACATATATGTAACAGTCAGATAGACGCTATATTGAAAAAAGGTGACGTTAGGAGTACCTATAACCGCTGAGAGTGTATTAGAGAATGTATGAATGTCAATGAAGCGAAAGTGGTCTGTCAGGATCGGGACAAATGGGGATCCGTGATCTCTGCCTACCCCTCTACAGGGAATCAGGCGTGATGTGTATGTATGTATGTAAAAAAACTATTTCAAACATGGCACTGAGCATTGTCTTTACATATTTTTACCGAGGTTAGTTCACCAACCATTTCGGCTGCTCAAGATGCCACGTCATGAAGACCACGACCGCTCTGATAAGAGCGTAACGATTGAGAAGAAGAAGTTCAGCGGAGACCCTTGGAGAAGAACTAACAAGAAACTCCAGAAATCAATTTATTATAATCACCCTTAACAAACATAAAAATTACAAAGAGTGGGCAAAAAACACAACGCTGGTAATACTAAATTTACCTTTCATACAAAATAACACGCAATTGCGGAAACGTCAAATTTAGTTCCAAGTTTGGCTACTGCCAGCTTATGTGGCGGGATCTCTATAATAAATTGATTTCCGGAGTTTCTTGTTAGTTCTTCTCCAAGCTAGGGTCTCCACTGAACTAACCTCGGTAAAAAATATGTAAAGACAATGCTCAGTGCCATGTTTGAAATAGTTTTTTTTATTTATACTTAGATCATAAGATAACATTCAAAGAGAGCTTGTGATAGGGCCTATTTTAAATAAACATATTTTGACTTTGATATATTAATTTGTTTTATTTGAGTTTATAGCTCTGCAACCAAAGACCGTTACAAATGAAACCTATAATGTACCGAGCCGTATGGCACAGTGAGTGCTAGTTTTGGCGTGTTTACTGGTAACACTGAATTACGCGACTGTGGCGACGCCTCCAACTGCCAATTTATGTAGGGCGATCTCTACATACAAAATAACACGCAATGGCGGAAACGTCAAATTTAGTTTCTAGTTTGCCGTCTGCTAACTTATGTGGCGCGATCTCTATCTATGTTCTAGGTCGGAAAGTGTCTGACACGGGGATGGTGTCAGTCAATGGCACTGACGGGTGTCCGCCGCACGAGAGGACGTCATACAACTATACCATAATGAGCTGTGCGGTCGAAGACATCGGATCCAACCTCATTCACTACCGCTACTATCCTGATAATGTGAGTGAATGGATGACAAACTTAAACAAGCGACAAAACGATAGATTAAATGAAGATCGGAAGAGCATGTATGAGGAGGTTAATGGGTGTGAGTGAAGTAAGAGATTTGTCACACGTTCCAGGTGGCGATCGATAGTCTTTGCCTATGCCTGAAGGGACGTAGAGGTGTGAATATATGTATTAAGCGTATACGTTTTGTATGCCATTCTAACAGCTAGTGGTTATATATGAAAAATGATTAAAAATATTCAGTGGAAATTGGAAACATTTTTCTCAAGGGTGTACGTAATGAAGAATAGAAGAGCATGTAAGAAGGTTAATGGGTGTAAGTGATGCTAGGGAGATTTGTCACCCGTTCCAGGTAGCGGTCGATAGGCTTGGGGTCGTAAAGGCGTGAAAATATGTATGTAATTTTTTATAAAAATTATATGTATGTACATGTAATGAACCAAAGTCGTAAACATTGTCTATCGATGTTGCAAGCTGTAGTGGCAGTGGGCCGGCCACGTTTATCGTAGAACCAACGACCGTTGTAACAAAATGGTTTTCGAATGACGGACACGGCTCTGTAAACGTAGTGTAGTACGCCTCCCTGCTAGCTAAACCGATGACCTGAAGATCGCTGGTAGTGGTTGGCTGAGGGCCACGAGTGATCGTTTTTCACGTAACTTGGGAAAGCCTACATCCAGCAGTAGATAGGCTGATTGATTGATGTATGTAATTCCAGACCATGGAGTAATTAATAAGAGGAGTGGGTTTTATGCAATAATTGTATGGAAACTAACGTGACATTACGCGAGGTGAAACGAGGTACGCGGGATGGAGGGGAGATATTACAACCAATTAAAACACGGCATTTTGTAAGACAAAACATAGGTATCTTTTTAGACACATTTTTAGACTCCACACCAATTAAAACACGCCATTTGGACTCCGCACCGCGTAACGGGGACCGCGCCTTTCGCCGGGTCCTTTTTATATTTGGTTCGTGTTCCAGACTTACAAGGGGATCCGTGAAGTGGATAGGGACCATGAGGTGTGTGACAATTGGAACCCCTGCCAGATCGGGTACATGTTCACCATGACCGGCCTCTATGATGCGATCAAGGTCAACGAAAACTATGGTAAGAGTATTATTACATATTAATGTAGGTCTTGTACATTTTTGTAGGTTAGGAGATTTTGTAAGTTTCACATGAACACTCCCTTTCTTAATAATAATATTAATAATAATATAATATTGTAGGATATTACTACACCAATTGAACTAGCCCCTTGCTAAGTACATTTAAGACTTGTGTTAAGGGTACTAGTCAACGTATATTTAAGAAATATATACTTATTATGCATGGATAAATACATATTTAGCATATATAATCAACGACCAGACTGGAAAGCAGAAGGAAAGCGTAGTTCTTAAACTCTGCCTCCACCGGGAATCGAACCCGGGACCTCACGATTAGCGTTCAGGTGTTTAACCGATCGCGCCACGGAGGTCGTCTTCTTGTAAGTAATGTTAACTTTTAGTTTTAGTTCTATCGATCGCTTTCTACCATGTTTTGTTCATTGTGGAACCATTTTAGGAACAAATTGAATTATTATTTCTAAGGCTTATACTTTATACTTAAACTATAATTTGTATCCGTTAGGTTTCCAAATAAAGAAATAAATAAATTCTCTCATGCCCAAGTCTTGACTTACTTGACATATTTCCTGTTATCCCTTAGCAGGGATATAATAATAATAATATTTGGATATTATTACACCAATTGAACTAGCCCCTTGGTAAGTTCATTTAAGATTTGTGTTAAGGGTACTAGTCAACGTATATTTAAGAAATATATACTTATTATATATAGATAAATACATATATAGAATATATAATCAACAACCAGACTGGAAAGCAGTAGAAAAGCGTAGTTCTTAACTCTGCCTCCACCAGGATTCGAACCCGGGACCTCACGATTAGCGTTCCGGCGGCTTACCGATCGCGCCACGGAGGTCGTCAGAGATATAGGGCTCGAAGAATGTTTCTCCATCGTGGGCGATCTAACGCAATCTCTTTCAGATCTCCCCACTGCAGTCCCATGGACTTAGCTTCCTTCTGAACTGAGCGACGCCACGTGGACTTAGGACGCCCTGTCCTTCTCTTTCCTGTGGGATGCCAATCCAACGCTTGTTTCGGAGGACATGAATTGTCTCTCCGCAGTGTATAACCAATCCATCTCCACTTTCTTGTCGAGATTTGCCTAATGCTTTTAACCTTGCGGATTTTGCCGGAATGCCTAAGTCCACTAATGCCTATTGCAACATACTAGATCTGACTGCAGTGCACTGCTGGACTTAGGCAATACATTATATAAGGAGTTGCATAGGCCGTGGTCGCGGGGAGACTGGCGTTTTAGCTAATGTCTTTCTACCCTCACAATTGGAACTTTGGTACATAATAGTATATACCTGTACATAGTACATAAAACGGTCTCACATAGTAAATAAAATATGTATATTATATTAATTTGTGCGTAAATGGGCGTTATGTGTATGTGGAGAATCTTTGCAAAGATATTAATAAATATATAGATAATAAAAAGCTTTAATATAGGGGAAAGGTTGCTAGCTCATAGCCCAGTAGATTCCATTTACCCCTATTCACTTAGTTAATTCTAATATACTCGTAAAAGCTAATTCTCTTTATATTTATTTCAAAAATTAGTGTGTTTTTTTCATTATTACAGTAAAATCGGATGGTATGAGTTTTTTATATACTAACACATACATACATATTCACGTCCTTTAATCCCTTTCGGGGTGGACAGAACCTTGGAGACATGATGATACATCTTCTATCCCTTGGGATAGGTAATAGCAAGTGCCCTTATACGGCGATACGGTTCATTACCTATCACGTTGGGTGCTGTCTTTAGTGAAACGCGAGCTTCGAGTGGCTCATACCAAACATGCTACGAAATTTCGAAGATGGGCACTCAAACCTCTTACTACCATGCCACAATAAAAAAGGGAGTGTGTATACACAAGTCGTGAAGCGTATGTATGTATATACGATGAAAGTGATTAATGGACGATGTAAGTAAGTACCTATAGATTTTCATTCTACTGTGAATGCAGCTTCACGATGCGAGTTCTTATTGGGACTTCACAAATGTTGCATAGAAATATTCTTTGTATTGGAGGTGATGCTGTGCTGTGATCCTATTAGTAGCAGAGTGATTTTATATAGCCTAAAGCCTTCCTCAATAAATGGTCTATCTAACACAAAAAGAATTTTTCAATTCGAACAAGTAGTTCCTGAGATAAGCGTGTTCAAACAAACAAACTCTTCAGCTTTATAATATTAGTATAGATAATATAATTCGACGTAGTAGCTCATTTGTTTGGGGCTTGACTCTGTATCAGCGGATACAGCGTTCAAATCCCGCTTGAGCATGTACCAATGGAAATGAAGATTAAAGAATTTCTACGTACATTTTCGTAATAAAAATACATTTACGGAATGCGTCGAATATTACGGTGTGAGAAAATATCGTGAGGAAACCTACCCGTTTCCGAACAAGTAATAGTAAGTGCTTGTAAATGGCGACATGGCTTACCACCTGTCACATTGAGTACTGACTATCTGGTCAACGCGTACGTGGGTTCGAGGTGTCCATAGAATCACTACCTTCGCGATTGCGGAGATGGAAACCTGAACCTCTGTCTACCCCACAAGGTATGGTCATAACTCGTTTGCCTTTGTTTGTCTTTGTTGACGCTTCAATCGCATTCTAATGGATTGATATTGAACTTGCTGTTGAATATTGTCTGCAGAGTTTCTTGGCATTTCTTCTCTGCAGATCTTGCTTGACGAAATAAGAAAAATAGTTTAATAAGATTTAATTTTTAGACAAAAAAAGACAAACGCGTTCACGACCTTTGGGGAAGTCAGAGGTTCAGGTGTTCATCTCCGCGATTGCGAAGGCAGTAATTCTCTGGCCACCTCGAACCCACGTGTTAGCCATGTCACCATTTACAAGCACAAACTTTTCGGGGAATTATCTGTTCGGGGAACAGGTTTTCTCACGATTATTAACAATATTTAATTGTTATCTTAATGACTGTTTTTTCATGAGATAATGTTTATTTTTACTTACAATTTTTTATTTATCGTACTTATATTGAATAAAAAGCATTTCATTTCTTCTTAAGGTGACGGTAAGTAAATATATTTTAACTTATCGTGATTGTGTACTAGCCATGGTAAAAGTACCTATTACCGCCGAGTGTGTATGAGTGTCAATGAAGCGAAAGTGGTTTGTCAGGATCGAGACAAATGGGGATCCGTGATCTCTGCCATCAAAGTCAAATGTTTTTATTCAACATAAGTACAAGTACAGTACATTCATTGAAAGTCAAAACATTTGCTTGACACTGGTTATCTCTTAGCATTTAAATTCTACCGTTCTGGTCCGAAAATATTGATATTCATCGATTGTGATTGTGACCATTTACCTTTCTTTCCGGCATGTCGTAGGAGGTGACTAAGGGACTAGGGGTCAATGGAATCTATAGAGCGATGGCTAGCAACCTGTCACCGATGTTCCTTTATGTCAACGAAACCCCAATATTCATGCTAAAAAGTGACCTAGGAGATATCATATCTCTGAGATACTGTCAACCCCGAAAGGGATAAAAAGACGTGAATGTATATATTATTATATGTATGTATCTTTAATTGAATTTTCATATTTTTTATAGATTGGGAAGGTAAGTGTTTAATCACTACATAGTATAAAACAAAGTCGCTGTCTTTGTCCCTATGTCCCTTTGTATGCTTAAATCTTTGAAACTGCGCAACGGATTTTGATGCGGTTTCTTTTAATAGATAGAGTGATTCAAGAGGAAGGTTCATATGTATAATAACATCCATTAAATAGTGGAGTATATATATTTTATACCCATGCGAAGCCGGAGCGGGTCACTAGTAATACATATAATAGTTTGTATTTAGATTTTCTGTTACCATCTTTTTTTCAGAGGCGACTAAGGGACTAGGGGTAAATGGAATGAGGGATGGGCTAGAAACCTGGAGCCGAAGTCTACTAATGCGTTTTAGCACAATCGTAGTTCAATTGCAATTCAGTAATAGTTTGAAATTGTTAGTAGAGTATAAAAGGGTGAAATTTCGATCAAAAATTGGCGAATTTTTACTTATAGTTTGAATTTTGAACAACTCCACACTATAAGAAGTGATATTGTACTGATATTTTGCAAAACTCATTAGTAGACTTGGGGCCCTGGTACTTACAAAATGATAAACACACTCACGACCATTAAAGGTTGCGGAGTAGTCAGAGGTTCTGGTGTCCAGCTCGGCAATCGCGGTGGTAATAATTCTATGGACACCTCGAACCCACGTGTTAACCAGATAGTCCGTACTCAATGTGACAGGTGGTAAGCCATGTCGCCATTTACAAGAACTAACTATTACCTGTCCGGGAAACAGGTAGGTTTCCTCACAATGTTTTCCCTCACCATAGTATTCCGTGCATTCTCAAATGGTTCAAGACTTGTGTATACACACTCCCTTTTTATTATGGCGGGGTAGTCAGAGGCTTGAATGCTTATCTTCGAAATTTCAAAGGCATGTTAGGTATAGGTTTCTCGAAGTCCGCGTTTCACTAAATAGACAGCACTTAACATGATAGGTAGTGAACCATATCGCCGTATATAGGCACTGGCTATTACCTATCCCGAGGGATAAGTAGGTTTCCTGACGATGTTTTCCCTCACCGTTAAATATGTAGGTATGATATATTCTTGATTTCCGTTTTAATTAATAATTAATAAATTTATTAATATATTTTCTAGATTATGAGAGTAAGTACATTTTTAATGAAAACAAACTCAATGTTAAGCAATGTTTGCCGTGGTCAGTACCTGGATGGGTGTCCAGTGTACTATTGAATTTTGTGAGAGAAAACTGAATAAACTACTAACTACCTACCTGTTTTATAATAGAGTATTACTATCATTGTTATATTTTTAGGAAAGGAAAATAATACACCGTTATTTCCATATTATTTATTTATAATTTTTACACTCTGTAGCGTAATAGTACTTAATATCTAAGACGCTACATAAAGCATAAGTCAATTACAATTAACTTATTAACGAATATACATTTAAATTGTATGCCATATAATCAATCAATCAGCCTATGTCAGTCCACTGCTGGACGTAGGCCTCCCCAAGGGTACGCTAAACACGATCACTCGTGGCCCTCAGCCAACCACTACCAGCGACCTTTTTCAGGTCATCAGTCCATCTAGCAGGGGGGCGTCCTACACTACGTTTACCGAGACGCGATATTGAGCGATTCAATGGCGACCTCGAACCCACTTGTTGACCAGATAGTCAGTGCTCCATGTGACAGGTGGCAAGCCATGTCGCCATTTACAAATATGGCCTGTTCGGGGAACAGGTAGGTTAAGTCACGATGTTTTCCGTCACCGTTGTATTCGGTTCATTTTTGTTACGAAAATGTACATGGAAATTCATTAAAGTTCATTTCCATTGGTACATGTTCAAGCGGGATTTGAACCCTGTACCCGCTGATACAGAGCCAAGCCCCAAACAACTGAGATACGTCGAATCACGTTTTAAATACAGAATTTACGTCCTACACTACGTTTATAATATAATAATGAAACTAAATTTATATTCATATGTTTCAGGAGATGGTAATTTAGTTTTACAAATTTTTATACCTAATTATATTCCAATAAACATTTTTGCAATGTTATTACGTATTATTTCATTACAATTATCACAAAATACAATACTAATTCATTTATAGGGGTAGGCAGAGATCACGGATCCCCATTTGTCCCGATCCTGACAGACCACTTTCGCTTCATTGACACTCATACACCTCTTACACACTCGGCGGTTATAGGTACTTGTAACGTCACCCTTTTTCAATATGGTGTCTATCTGATTGTCAAAGGTCTTATTAGACCGGCCCCTACGTGACCGCCTTTCCACTTCACCCATATATATTCTGCCTTTATTATCATTAATTTAATGAACTTTATTTACAGAAATGGTTCCTCGTAAGTATTTTTTATTATATAACAATACATACAACTAAAATGCCAACTAGTTGCCTTTCTTCCTGGCATCAATTATTTGATACAGTGACTGAAACCACATAGAAGATATTGATACGGGCTGGCATCGATTATAGTTTTAAGAGATTCGCGATTTATACTCATCACAATAACCCAATTAATAAATTAATAAAGGTAACTTTATTATCTAAAAACGTACGCGATAAGTCCCGATAGTTATTAATCATGAGCATAAATCGCGAATCTCTTAAAACTATAATAGACTGAGTAGCCAAATATTTTAAAATCTACTATACATTATGTATGTACACACATCACCTGATTCCCTGTAGAGAGGTAGGCAGAGATCACGGATCCCCATTTGTCCCGATCCTGACAGACCACTTTCGCTTCATTGACATTCATACATCTTCTCATACACACTCGGCGGAATCTACCAAATGTATAAATTGGCGTATTATATGCTTATTCATGCTTAGGAACTTGAGTATATATAGACGTATAGAGAATGCTAACTAGCTGCCATTCTTCCCGGCATGTCGTAGGAGGCTACTAGGGAATTAGGGGTGTATGGAATCTGTTGGGTGATAGGCTAGTAACCAGTCACCAATGTTCCATATAACATCACAATCCCAATATTCATGCTGAAAAGTAACGTACGAGATAGTATCGTTTATCCAAGGTTCTGTCCACCCCGAAAGGGATTAAAGGACATGGTCGTATATGTATGTACATCACGGTCATTTCTCTATGAAGAGAGGCAGAGATCAAACTGTCCCCTAAACATAGCAAAACGCTTAATGCTGCGATGTTTTTTTTTATTTCTTTAATACGCCGTTCACCACTAAGATTCACGGCGAAAGTACAAACGTTTGCACTTCTTGTTATTCCGTTGCCATGGTTATGCCAACGCCGTCAGCCGCTACAACCGAAGAAAAACGGGGTTGAAGCTCCAATTCTTCTCTTCATTGTTCTTCGATTCGTTCCAGTTGAGAATCAAATATAATCCCAAAGCGAACATATTTAGCCAGTTCGGTATCACAATTGACTAAATATTCAGCCGAAAATAAATATTTGTATATTCAACTTTCACTGAGCTGCTGACTTTGTTGACAAACCATAGACGACGATCCTAAAATGTTATTATATGTATATTTAATTTTTACAGCGGTAGCTGGTAAGTTCATATAAATTGTTAATAAAGTACTAATATCCTTAAAGGCTCACATATATACATACTTACATATAAATCGGGTGCTGCCGGAGGACCAGTGACGCCTAGCTGCATCGTATACTGAGGCTGCACCGTTCCACTGCATCAAAGTTTTCATTCTTGATGTTTAATGTTCGTGTTAATGTTATTTACATACATACGCTTCAAGACTTGTATATACACACTCCCTTTTTATTATGGCGGGGTAGTGAGAGGCTTGAGTGCTCATCTCAAAAATTTCGAAGGCATTTTAGGTATGGGTCATTCAAAGCCCGCGTATCACTAGATAGACAGCACCCAACGTGATAGGTAGTGAACCGCTTCGCCGTATATAGGCACTGACTACCTGTATCCTGAGGGATAGCCAGGTTTCCTCACAATGTTTTCCCTCACCGTTAGTGACTGTAAATTATATACGTAAATGAAAAACACCAACCATGCCAGAGTCGGGATTCGAACCTAGGACCTTTCTCAGAAGAAGTCCGAGGTCTTACCCACTGGGCTACAGCCGCACTAATGTATTTAATGGATTTACTAATGTTATTTAATGCTGTCGATAGTGTTCCTTTCTTTCTTTATATGCATTCACGTCCTTTAATCCCATTTAGGGTCACAGGTTCATATCCTATCGTGCGATAGATTCCATTGACCCCTAGTCCCTTAGTCGCCTCCTACGACGTGCCAGGAATAACGGCAGCTAGTTAGCATTTTTTTAACGTCCCAGCGCGGACTTATAAACCTATTTCTTGAAATAGATAATAGTCTGTATTTATACACGGTGGAATGAGTTACCACCTGTCACGTTGGATATTTATTATAATATTATCACTACATAGTATAAAACAAAGAAAGCAGTAGTAAAGCGTTGTTACTCTGCCTCCACCGGGAATTGGGACCTCACGATTAGCGTTCCGGCGGCTAACCGATCGCGCCACGGAGGTTTTCTCTCACTCTAGATACTACATAAATGAGAAATGTAATTTTATGTGTTGTGTATTATGCAATCCAATTATTGTCTTTGAATTTTATTGTAAATGTTGAATATTGTATGTAATAATTGATGTGGATGTCTCAATAAAGATATTATTATTATTATAATAATAATAATATTTGGACATTATTACACAAATTGAACTAGCCCCTTGGTAAGTTCAATTAAGACTTGTGTTAAGGGTACTAGTCAACGTATATTTAAGAAATGTATACATATATACATAGATAAATACATATATAGTATATATATTCAACGACCAGACTGGAAAGCAGTAGAAAAGCGTTGTTCTCAACTCTGCCTCCACCGGGAATCGAACCCGGGACCCCACGATTAGCGTTCAGGTGTCTAACCGATCGCGCCACGGAGGTCGCCAAATTATAATTACATGGCCCCGTTCTTTCCAGAGGATAGCGTAGAAGAGGCAGTATACCGTGATGGCAAATCATACGTGACCACTAAAAGAACGATTAATAAGACAAAAGACATGGAGGTGCAAGGGGTTTATTTCTACGCCAATGGAGAATATAAGGAGGTAAGCACACCACCTCATACCCACTCGGCAGTTATAAGTACTTCTAACGTCACCCTTATAAAAAAAATGGTTTATGATATGTATATATAAAATAATTACAATATATATGTATTTATTTATTTAATTCTTTATTATCGGTCCCACGTACTACGAGCATCTTCCTCGCGATTTACGGGAAAAAACTGACGACGAAGCGTTCTATCGCCGACTAAAGGGCTTTTTACTGGATTCTGAATACTACAGTGTAGACGAGTTTTTGAAATAATAACTATTTGAGAATTATATTATAATTGTAATAACTTGACAATTTAAATTTATTTATTCAAATTTAAATTGCTATTTTATATAATTTTATTCTTTATTTTTGTTAATTTATTATTATTTAATCATTAATTTTTATTCTGTTGTAAACCATGACATTAAGCATACAAAATGGTATGTTAATAACTAAGTAGAGATCCCGCCACATAAATTGGCAGTAGCCAAACTTGGAACTAAATTTGACGTTTCCGCCATTGCGTGTTATTTTGTATGAAAGGTAAATTTAGTATTACCAGCGTTGTGTTTTTTGCCCACTCTTTGTAATTTTTATGTTTGTTAAGGGTGATTATAATAAATTGATTTCCGGAGTTTCTTGTTAGTTCTTCTCCAAGCTAGGGTCTCCGCTGATCTAACCTCGGTAAAAATATCTAAAGACAATGCTCAGTGCCATGTTTGAAATAGTTTTTTTAATTTATACTTAGATCATAAGATAACTTTCAAAGAGAGCTTGTGATATTTATAATTTTGAATATATTATGGCAGATGGATGGAGAATCTGAGAAGCAAGAGTGGCTAAGAAGCAAAAATCTTTATTTTGAGGATAGCTGGACTAAGCCACTTTTTACCGTTTACCACGTTAGGCGATTGGGATCATAATTATTGTTAAGGAAAAACTGGTACACTGCTCACTTTCTTTGTAATCTTTATGTTTGTTAATTATAAAAATAGTAATCTTTATTGTTGTTATACTTAGATCATAAGATAACATTCAAAGAGAGCTTGTGATAGGGCCTATTTTAAATAAACATATTTTGACTTTGATATATTAATTTGTTTTATTTGAGTTTATAGCTCTGCAACCAAAGACCGTTACAAATGAAACCTATAATGTATCGAGCCGTATGGCACAGTGAGTGCTAGTTTTGGCGTGTTTACTGGTAACACTGAATTACGCGACTGTGGCGACGCCCCCAACTGCCAATTTATATGGCGGGATCTCTATACCTATTTTATATACGATAATTATTATAAAGTTATAAGTTTATTTTTGACGATCATATAACACTCTCTGTATGCACATTGGAGCCTTTGTCAATTGTCATATAAATTGGTTATGTGTAATAAAAAATCTAATCTAATCTATTAAGCCATTCACCACTAAGGTTACGTCGGCTGAAGTACAAACACTGATGTCACGGCGTTTGAACTTCTTGTTATTCCGTCGCCATGGTTACGCCAACACCGCCAGCCGCTACAACCGAAGAAAAACGAGGTTGAAGCTCCAATTCTTCTCTTCGTTGGTCTGCAGTTCGTTCCAGTTGAGGATCCAAATGTTATCCCAAAGCGAAAATATTTAGCCAGTTTGGCATTACAATCGACTAACTATTATGCCGAAAATATTTTTTTATATTTTCATCTTTCACTGAGCTGCTGACTTTGTTGACGAACCATAGACGATATATATTATGTATTACTCGTTTCATTTACTAGTGACGTCATAGGATACGGTTTGAACGTATTGACTATATTTTTTTTGTTAATATTTTTTTAAACTAAAAACAATGTCTCGTGTTAAAAAAAATGCGCTAGGGAAATAGTACTTCAAGTGTATAAGCATTTCAGCATTTAGTATTTACATAATGTAGGAGGCGACTAAGGGACTAGGGCTATATGGAATCTATAGACGCCATATTGAAAAGGGGAGACGTTAGAAGTACCTATAACCGCCGAGTGTATAAGGTGTATGAGTGTCAACGAAGCGAAAGTGGTTTGTCCCGACAGATAGGGATCCGTTTTCTCAGCTACCCCTTTACAGAGAAACAGGTGCCTTAGTCCACTAATGCTTCTTTCAAAATAACAGTTCAATATCAGATCAGTAATAGTGTGAAGTTGGTAGTGGATTAGCAAATGTGACAAAATTCGCAATTTATAAGCGATTTTTGACACTTGCCGATTTTAATAGTGGTGTCGATGGAGTCACTATCCAAGTACAACTATGATAGATAAAAAATTTAGCAGACTAACAATTTCACAGCGCATATCACGAACCAAATATAAAGAGGACCCGGCGAAAGGCGTGGTCCCCGTTACGCGGTGCGAAGTCTAAAAATATGTAGTAGAAAAAAGATACCTATGTTTTGTGTCACAAAATGCCGTGTTGTAATTGGTTGTAATATCACCCCTCCATCCCGCGTACTTTGTTTCACCCCGCTTGATGCCACGCTAGTTTCCATATAAAATTGCATAAGGCCCACTCCTCTTATTAATTACTGCATGGCAGAGACGCAATAGTGACGCAGTAGCAACGCAGTTATAACGCGTTCCTAGTTAATTAATGCACTAAGGCGCCTGTTCGGTACTTAATAATAATAAATCTTAATCCACTCAAATTTCATAATTCTATTGAATAACAAATAAATTTCAATGCATAATTTAACAAAATTTCAATAACAATAATTAATAAATAGTTAATAAGTAAGTAAAATTAATGAAGCAACCAAACTGTAGCGATTGTATTGTGGGATCCCAAAAGGCGACCAGCTCGGTGGGCGTCTGCTAGGCCTAGGCTGCGCAGAACCACCGATTTTCAGCTGGCAGCACACAGAGGGTTATAGATTAGATACGATACATACATACATACACATCACGCCTGATTCCCTGTAGAGGGGTGGGCAGAGATCACGGATCCCCATTTGTCTCGATCCTGACAGACCACTTTCGCTTCATTGACATTCATACATCCTCTCATACACTCTCGGCGGTTATAGGTACTCCTAACGTCACCTTTTTTCAATATAGCGTCTATCTGACTGTTATATGTCTTATTAGGCCGGCCCCTACGTAACCGCCCATCCACTTTACTCATATATATTCCTTTTGTCAATCTGCTATCACTCATCCGCATAACATGTCCAAACCATCGAAGCATGCTCTTTTCAATCTTAGTTTATTATTAGATAAGATATTCACATGTTATATGTTTTATTCTTACATTGCAGCTCAGAAGTAAACTGTATGAGTTAACTGAAGCGGCGGATAATAAAAGTGTCACACTACAACTGTCCTTTCCACATTTCAAACCAAATTTCTACTTACCGTTCTACGCAGCGATAAAGAAAGGGGATCAGAAGCCCATTATGGTCAAATTCATGTCTTTAGGTACGTAATAACAATACATAGACGTACAGTCAGCACCAAAAGTCGATGAACAGAATCAACTTAACAAAACACCTGTTCACAATAAAATGCCATAAGTTATAGTCGCAACTAGGAAACAAAATAGCCTGTACACCAGTACAAAATAGCCTGGTGTACAGGCTATTTTGTTTTCTAGTTGCGACTATAACTTATGGCATTTTATTGTGAACAGGTGTTTTGTTAAGTTGATTCTGTTCATCGACTTTTGGTGCTGACTGTACATACGTAGTATAACGGTGAGGGAAAACATCGTGAGGAAACCTACCTATCCCTCAGGATAGGTAATAGTCAGTGCCTATATACGGCGATGCGGTTCACTACCTACCACGTTGGGTGCTGTCTATCTAGCACGCGGGCTTCGAATGACCCATACCTAACATGCGTTCGAAATTTCGGAGATGGGCATTCAAGCCTCTGACTACCCCGCCATAATAAAAAAGGGAGTGTGTGTGACAAGTCGTGAAGCGTATGTTTATGTTTACATACGTAGTGTAGGACGCCCCCCGCTAAATGGACCGATGACCTAAAAAAGGTCGCTGGTAGTGGTTGGCTGAGGGCCACGAGTGATCGTGTTTTGTTGCGTAAACTTGGGGAGACCTACGTCCAGCAGTGGACTGACATAGGCTGATTCATTGATGGAGACATACATACGCGTTCACAACCATTAACCCTTGTGAGGTAGTCAGAGGTTCAGATGTCTATCTCCGCAATTGCGAAGGTAGTAATTCTATAGCCACCTCGAACCCACGTGTTGACCAAGTCAGTACTCAATGTGACGGGTGGGAAGCCATATCGCCATTTACATGCTCACTGTTCAGGGAACAGGTAGGTTTCCTCACGATATTTTCTCTCACTGTTATATTCGATGCATTTCAAACTTAATTTCCATTGGTACACGATCAAGCGCGATTTGAACCCTGTACCCACTGATACAGAGTCAAGCCCCAAACAACTGAGCTACGTCGAAAATAATAATAATTGGTACTATTATATCAATTAAGCTAGTCTAACTTAACACAAGTCTTAAATGTACTTACCAAGGGGCTAGTTTAATTGGTGTAATAATGTCCAAATATTACTAAAATGTCTTCTGTTTTCAGTGGAAACCAACACAAAGATTGACGCATGGACCGTATCTTGTCCCGACGAGAAATTCAGTAGAGAATTAACCTACCAATGTAAATACACTTGCAAGCTGTTCTCCATCATGGTTCGAACCCCGGAAGGGGTAGTTAAGAATGTGAATCCATCTAATTACAGACGAAGAGTTGAAAGGTGAGTGTATACAACTATGTGTATCTTCTAATTGACTCTATGTATGTATGATAAATAATTAACGGGACTTATCGCGTAAGTTTATATATAATAAAATTACCTTTATTAACCCGACGTTTCGGCTACGTTGCAGTAGCCATGGTCACGGGCAGACTGATGATTTATGTTTCTTCGCCTCCATCGCAGTGTTCTGTCAGATTCTTCTCCGACTACCATCGCTGCAACGTTTTTATCAGTAACACGCGACCTACACACTACACTCATAGTCTGCCCGTGACCATGGCTACTGCAACGTCGCCGAAACGTCGGGTTAATAAAGGTAATTTTATTATATATAAACTTACGCGATAAGTCCCGTTAATTATTAATCATGAGTATAAATCGCGAATCTCTTAAAACTATAAAAATCCATGTATGTATGTATGTTTGCTATGTGTGTATGTATGCTATGAATGATCCGTGTATGTATGAACGCATGCTGGTATTAATGTGTGTGTACATGCACCTATGTTTGTTTATTTATATATATGTATGTATGTATTTATGAACCTATTACTATGCATACTGATGTATCTTCGTAAGTGTATGGCTAAACAAATTAAGAATTTATGTGCTGTCTCATGTTTGGAAACGTTCGCTGTATTTGTAGTTATAAGCAAAACTGGAAGGGAGAGCTGGTGTCCTAAGACACAGGACTTAATTGTCTTAGTTTAGGCACCAGTTCTCTCACTAACAAGTGCTGTTATGAAAGAACAAATAAAGATATATTATTATTATTATTGTATATACATGTTGCAGGATGATTTGGTATTTCGGGTTTTAGCAAAAAACCTAGGCATTTTGTGAAAACACGGATAATTATGGTGATCATTCCTTATCCTTATAATAATATTTGGACATTATTACACCAATTGAACTAGCCCCTTGGTAAGTACATTTAAGACTTGTGTTAAGGATACTAGACAACGTATATTGGAGAAATGTATACATAGGTAAATACATATATAGCATATATAATCAACGACCAGACTGAATAGCAGTAGAAAAGCGTAGTTCTTAACTCTGCCTCCACCGGGACCTCACGATTAGCGTTCAGGTGTCTAACCGATCGCGCCACGGAGGTCGTCAAATATATATATAATATATCCTTATGTTACCTATCAACTGAAGTCTAAAGTAGGTTAGGTTAGTATATGATAAACAACGCACAAGCCGAGTGGAGTGCCAAAAGCAAATTGCTTTTGTTATAGTTGAGCACCATTGTCTTATTATCCGTGTTTTCGCAAAATGCCTAGGTTTTTTGTAAAAACCTGAAATATGAAATCATCCTGCCACATACATAAATACATTTTTTTTTATTCAATAGTACAAATACATTCATTGAAAGTCAAAACATTTGCCTGACATTGCTATAATATACGTTGACTAGTACCCTTAACGAGTCTCAATTGAACTTACCAAGGGGCTAGTTCAGTTGGTGTTATAGTGACCCAACATTATAATTTTTTTGTCTCTGGTCATCCTGAAAGGGATGAAATTATGTTAATGTCTATGTCGTAAATAATAATTCTATGTTATATGTGAAAGATTTTTTAATTGATTTCAGTGGATTTGCTGGGTAAGTAGTATTTAAACTCAAATATATTTTTATATTTTTTATTCTTACGCCGTAAATCACGATGATTATGTCGACAAAAGTACGACCAATGATGCGACGGCGTTTGCACTTCTTGTTATTCCGTCGCCATGGTTACGCCATCTCTACCAGTCGCTACAACCGAAGAAAAATTAAATAGTAGTCTTCTTTTTCTTGGGTTCGTTCTAATTGAAGATCTCAATATAATACTAAAGCGAACATATTTAGCTACATAGTTTGGCATCATGATTGACTAAATATTCTACTGAATATTTGTGTTTTCAAATTTCACTGAGCTGCTGACTTTGTTAACGAACCATAGATCATTAAGCTGAAATCTTTTATACATTAAGGTAATAACTAAAATTTATATTATATACATAATTATGTTGATAAACAGAATAAAAGTAAATATCAAGATCACTGCTCTAAATATGATTATTTAACTTTTAATGTTTATTACGATATAACACATTTTGAGACAAGTATTTTGAAGAAATTAAAAAGTGTTTAAAAAGAATGCTAACTAGCTGCCGTTCTTCGTAGGAGGCGACTAAGAGAACAGGGGTAAATGGAATCTATTGGGTGATAGTCTAACATCCCGTAACCAATGTTCCATATTACATCGTAACCCCAATATTCATGCTAAGAAGTAACCATTGATTTATCTGTACCCACTGATACAGAGTCAAGCTCCAAACAACTGAGCTGCGACGAATTTTAAATGTTCTTACATACATACGCTTCTCGACTTGTGTATGCACACTCTCTTTTTTTATTATGGCGGGGTAGTCCAAGGCTTGAATGGCCATCTCCGAAATTTCGAAGGCATGTTACGTATGGGTCATTCGAAGCACGCGTATCACTAGACAGCACCCAACGTGATAGGTAGTGAACCGTATACCTGAGGGTAAGGCAGGTTTCCTCACGATGTTTTCCCTCACGTAAATTATGTACGTAAATGAAGAACACATATTTAAATTTCATTCATTGGTACATGCCAGAGAATTTCGAACCTAGGACCTTTCTCATACGAAGTCCGAGGACTTACCCACTGGGCTACAGCCGCTATGTTATGAATGTTCTTCTTTGTTTAATATTACTATTCCTCGACAGTGACGTGACCACAATAGAATTGAACCTTAACATGGATTCATCATACTGTGGGGAATATTTCTTAGTCCTTCAAAACCACACTCAGGACGGAGTGGAACACCGAATCAACATCATTCATGGTAAGACAAAAAGACAAACGCGTTCACCACCATCAACCCTTGCCCCAGTTTGGGGTTCACGGCCCTTACTCCACTAATAAACTTTGACAGCCACACAACTGCGTTACTTCTGCGTCTCGGCCGTAAAAGTGGCACTCTGCTATTTTGATCTGCCACAGTTGTGCCTCAATAGCGAGTCAGTGGCGCTTCAGTGGTGCTTCAGTGGCAACTCAAGTAGGTATAGAAATGTTAAAAGTGTAGTACCAAATATAAGGCTATTGAACTGACATTGACGGACGTTCGGTTAGTGGAGTAGCTTTTTTGTACTTCAGACGCAGAAGTACTTCAGGGCCTTCTCCACTAATTAACTTGACAGCCACTCAACTGCGTCGCTTTAGCGATACTTCTGCGTCTCGGCCGTAAAAGTGGTACTCTGCTAATATTTTGACAGCCACACTTGTGCCTTAATATCGATACTGTGGCACCTCAGTGGCCACTTAAGCATGGAAATGTCAATAGTGGAGTACGAAATATAAGGATTTTGAACTGACATTGAGTGACGTTTGGTTAGTGGAGTAGCTTTGTTTGTACTTCAGACGCAGATGTAGTTCGATAGCCCCTCAGTGGCCAAAATTTGTGTGACAGAGTGACAAAAGTGTCAAATTACGCCACTGAAGTATTACCTGTTCTGGAACAGGTAGGTTACCTCACGATGTTTACCCTCACCGTAGTATTCGACGCATTTCGTAAAATTTTTAAAAATTTTAAATCTATTTTTGTTTTTCATTCATGGTGAAAGACGACTAATTACATACACATACATTCACGTCCTTTAATCCGCATACCATGGACATAAATGACTGAGTCCAGTGGGTAAAACCTCTGAGTTCTTATTAGAGGTCCTAGGTTCGAATCCCGGCTCTAGCATGTACCAATGAATGAAATTTAAGTGTTTTCTTCTACGTGCATAATTTAGTCGCTTACGGTGAGGGTAAATATCGTGAGGAAACCTGCATCCTGCCTATCCCTCGGGATGGGTAATAGCCAGTGCCTATATACGGCGATACGGGTCACTGAAGGGAACCAGCCGAGATGTGTGTATAAGCATGTCCTTTAATTCCTTCCAGGGTTCGGAACTTCGGAGATTTAGTATCTCCTAGGTCACTTTTTAGCCTAAATATTGGGGTTGCGTTTTTATATGTAAATTTGGTGACAGGTCGCTAACCCATCGCTCAATTGATTACATTTACCCCTAGTCCATTAGTGGCCTGCAGCGACAAGCCGGGAAGAACGGTAGCTATATATAACAGAAAAACAAAAACGCATTCACGACCATTAACCCTTGCGGCTACCCCAGGTTCAGGTTTCCATCTCCACAATTGCGAAGGTAGTAATTCTATGGAGACCTCGAACCCACGTGTTGATAAGTCAGAACTCAATGTGACAGGTGGTAAGCCATGTCGCCCTTTACAAGCACTAACTATTACCTGTTCGACGAACAGGTAGGTTTCCTCACGATGTTTTCCCTCACCGTATAATTCGATGCATTTCGTAAATGTGTTTTTATTACGAAAATGTACATAGAAATTTATTAAACTTCATTTCCATTGGTACAGGCTCAAGCCGGATTTGAACTCTGTACCCAATGATACAGAGTCAAGCCCCAAACAACTGAGCTACGTCGAATTTTATTTTTATACTACCCGCTCCGGCTTCGCAAGAGTATAAAATATATAGCCTACTCTACTATTCAATGGATGTTATTATACATATAAACCTTCCTCTTGAATCACTCTATCTATTAAAAAAACCGCATAAAAATCCGTTGCGTAGTTTCAAAGATTTAAGCATACAAAGGGACATAGGGACAGAGAAAGCGACTTTGTTTTATACTATGTAGTGATTACTATAAGCTTGACCAAACTTACCGGTGGCACCCTAGACACATCGTAGTGGTCGCCCACACGACTCTTGAGCAGTAGATCGCACTTCTGTACCCTCACTTGGGCTTGCGCTTCTTTATTTCTCTTCTTCGTCTGGTTGTCCCGTAGCTATTTTTTACATTTAATTCCCAATATTTTTATTTAATTATTTTCAGCAAACAGGAATAATGAATCGGATGCAGGTGCAGGTGCAGGCGCAGGTAATATATATTCACGCCTTTACTTCTCACGGGATAGGCAGAGACTATCGACGAGAATTCTGTTTCACCACACTCACACCCATTAACCTTCTCATACATGGTCTTCTGCTCTTCAGGCTACGTACGGGTGTGTACCTTGAGAAGAATGTGTCAAACTTGATCTTTATATGTTCTACGCGGACTACCTTCCACTTTGGCTCTAGAAATTCTTTTTGTAACCCTCCTTTCATCTATTCAATCCAAACCATCTTAACATGCCTTTCTCTATTTTCGTCACTAGATCTTCTTTCAAACCACAACGTTCACGAATCACACTATTTATACTAACACAATATTACATTACACATTTTCCTGAGAGACCTCATCCCTACCGTATTAATTCTGCTTTCATGATTCTTCTGCCAAACCCAGCACTTACTACCATACATAAGCGTGACCAGAACAGCGTTATGAAAAGTCAATCGTGCCCGTTCTGACATCAACTGACTACACATCATACCGCTCAGTCTCTGAATTGCATTTATTGGCTTTACAAAAACAACAAAAAGGCATTCATGACCATTAACACTTGGGGGTAGTCAAAGGTTCAGTTGTCCATCTCCACAATTGCGAAGGTAGTAATTCTATGGACACCTCGAACCCACGTGTTGACCAAGTCAGTACTCAACTGTGACAGGTGGTAAGCCATGTCGCCATTATAAACACTATTACCTACTATTACTACTATATTATTACTATTACTATTACCTGTTGGGTAACTGGTAGGTTTTACTCACGATGTTTTCCTTCACCGTAGTATTCGATGGATTTCGTAAAAGTATTTTTATTATGAAAATGTATATAGAAATTCATTAATAGTTCGCGAAAATATTTTTCCAATACAATATAATTAAGGTGATAGTTAGTGCTTGCAAATGGCGACATGACTTACCACCTGTCACATTGAGCACTGACTATCTGGTCAACCCGTGGGTGCAAGGTAGCCATAGAATTACTACCTCCGCGATTGGGGAGATGAAAAGTGAAAACCTGAACCTCGGACTACCTTCCTACTGCGGTAGTCTTTGTCTTTTGTGAATTAGGTGATCAACACATTACCATTTTGCAATGGATTGTCTTTTCTATTCTACCCGCTCGGTACCTCTGGCTGAGACCCAGAAAAATTCATTCTTTTTTATTTTTGCAGATAACACAACAGGTAAAGTATTACTTTCCTCATCATTCGGAAAGTACAAGACTTGATAATGAATAACGCACTGGTTCATTCCCTTGACGTGGGCCGGAATAAACCAGTGCAAAGTAAAAACCGGGTTATGTACCGCGCGCTACAGGACTTTAACTAATTTAATAATGACGTCATTGACATTCGCTGGACTGTTATGACGAAACTTGACGTTGTTGAAGACTTGCTAGCTCTTTTGACTGACAATATGACAAACACGAGCCGTCAGGAGTTATAATAAATAATCAGCCTCGGAGGGCCAAAGACCTATTGAGGACGCCATTACCCTAGAATCAGGTCATCTGTTCTACTTCCGGGAGGGCGACAAGAGGTCACATTGTGGCGTAGGTTTTCTCGTCTACAAGGTTCTCCGTGACAACGTGCTGGAGGTTTCGAGTGTGTCGACCCGTGTGGCGTACCTTGTACTGAAACTGACCAAGAGATACTCTCTCAAGGCCGTGCAGGTATATGCGCCGACATCGGCATACTCGGACAGTGAGGTCGAGGTGTTTTATGAAGATATCGCCAAGGCAATGCATAACGCCACCAAGACCCGCTACACCATTGTGATGGGGGACTTTAATGCCAAAGTGGGAGTGCGCGACTACGATGAATGGCGTATCGGAGCGCATACGGAGTTAGATGTAGAAATGCTAGAGGGCAAAGCTCTCAAGCCTCGAGCCTCCACCCGATGCAAAGGACCCAAGAGCCACATTGATGCGCCTCTTCTTGGGCGATCTCCCGCTCGTGGACGAGGACTAGGCTTGTGGCGCTTTCAAACTATTGCATAATGCTTACTTCAGTCCTGCAGAAGATCAAGCATCTTTTAAATTCCGTCATAGCCAATAGGACCACCCCGGTGCCGTGGAGTGCGAGCGTGGTGGCCTTGTTATTCAAAAAGGGAGATTAAGCCCTACTTAAGAATTATAATCCTATCGCGTTCCTAAGCCACGTCTATAAGTTATTTTCGAGAGTGCTCACAAATCGTCTGGCTTCAAGACTTGACGACTTCCAGCCACCGGAGTAGACTAATTTTCGAAAAGTTTTCAGTACCGTATACCACATCCACACAATGCGGCAGGTTATACAGAAGCCCCATGTATAACCAGCCGCCGTATCGTGCCTTGGTGGACTACGAGAAGGTCTTTGACTCCATCGAGATCTGGGCTGTTCTGGAATCCATGCAGCGATGCCAGTTCGATTGGCGTTATGTACAGGTATTATGGAGCCTATACAGCAACGATATCTGTTCAAGTCCAAAACCTAATCACGAGTCCTGAAGAGTTGCTTAGATAAGTGAGACAGGGGGGTGTCATCTCCCTGAAACTGTTCACAAACACACTGACGGACGTCCTTAAGACTCTGGATTGGAGTTAGATGGGTATCAATTTCAATGGTACCTCACGCAACTTCGCTTCGCTGACGACATCGTCACAATGGCGGACTCGCTGCAGGACTTGCAGGGAATAACACTGCCTCACGGCACGGTCGGTCAGTCTCCGGATAAACTTGGACAATACGAGGTTCATGTTCAACAAACTTGTTGTCCCGGAGCCGATTACGATTAGTGGAGAAATGCTCAAAGTGGTCCAGGAATATTTTTACCTGGGTCAGATTCTGCAAATGGGTGGGAACAGCTTCGAGCGGGAAATTTCCAGAAGAGTGCAGTGAAGCTAGGCTGGGCAGCATTCAGGAAGCTGCGTGATATCTTCTTGTTGCCACTACCGCAATGTCTTAAGAAAAAAAGTTTTTAAATCAGTGCGTACTACTTGTAATGACATACGGTCCCGAGACGTGGAACATGACAGTCGGGCTGGCTCACCGATCACATGTTGCTCAGCGAGCAATAGAGTCAATTTTAACGCAAATTCACCACATGAAAAAATACAAACTTCTAAGTAAGATCGTTACCTAAACAATAAAACAAAAAAACAACGGTGGTCAGTTAGAACACCTACTATGTTAAACTAAAGTATGCCAAAATATTGGATTTTATTCATTTTCGAAATCATGTTTCATAGAGACATTTACAGCTTTAGACACACACAATCGATATTTAAAAAGAAAAAGTGCAAGTTTATTTTTTTCAATGCAACCGGGTTCGATTCCCGTACTGAATACAGTTATTTTTTCAAATAAAGTATGAATGCAGTTTTTATTTTTATCAAAATCGGTGACATGGTTCCTAAGAACAAATCTTCGTATGTCTTATAGTTTCAGACTTTCGCATACTGACCGTTTTGAATGCGCCAGATACAGGATAACATTCTATTTTCGTCCCAGACTAGCAGAGGGATAGTCAATGAATTTATTTATTTTACAGATTCTAATGCACCAGCAAATGGTAAAGAATAATTAGATTATTTTGTTTAATTCTTTATTAAGCCATTCACCACTAAGGTTATGTCGGCTGAAGTACCAACACTGATGCCACGGCGTTTGAACTTCTTGTTATTCCATCGCCATGGTTATACAAACGCCGCCAGCCGCTACAACCGAAGAATTCATATTCAGCCGAAAATAATTATTTGTATTTTCAACTTTTACTGAGCTGCTGACTTTGTTGACGCACCATAGACGACTGAATAATTAGATTTGTTTAAGCGAAATTATAGTCCTTGTGATTTGAGTAATATGATATTATATCTATCTTGTAGTCTAGTATATCTATCTAATGGATATAAAGTTTTCTGTAATATTTGAAAATTGCTCTATTTATATCTAACTTCATATCAATTAGTACAAAACATTATGTTTTCTTCACAGACTAGCATAGGTATAGTTAATAAATTTATTTATTTTACAGAATCACCATCAGGTAAAGAATAATTATATTTTGTTTGAGCGAAATGAATAGTGCGTGTGATGTAAATAGAGATGGATAAAGAGCATGTTGGGTTAGATAATAATCCATTTTAATCTATTACATACATATATTGACGCCTCTACGTCCCCAACGGAATAAGCAGAGACTATCGATCAACATCTAGAACGATCCTGACAAATCTCTCTTGCTTCACTCACCCTCATTGACCTTCTTTTTTTTGCAACCCTCCTTTCATTCATGTGCCCAAACCACCTTGACTCATTCAGAGCCGACGACACGACTAGCGTGTTCATGATAATTTTAATTGCCAAGCCGGCGGACACGCCAGGATTGTCCTGAAGTTTTTGATCATAAGCCGAAAAGTACGTGAAAATTTTATTCAGAATTCATGTACGTAGTATTTAGCATACGTATAACTATATATTCACGTGGTTTCGATATCTTAACAAGTTATGTTTATATTAAAAAAAATACCTTATGTAATGCCAAGAACATGGTCACTTTTACTGTGCTACCTAAGGTTCTAAAAATGTCTGAAATTTATTAAGTTTTTATTTCCTAAAAATTGACTACATAGGATACATACAATAGGTTACATAGGATAGTTTTGTAGTCGCAATTACGTTTATCGGTGGATTTATTCCATAATATGTTTCTGCGTAACTTTTTTTCTGTTTTTGGTGAGCCTGGACATAAAATAATTGAATGTCATAAAAATTAAAGTGACAAGAATATTTACAATCGCAAAATCTTAATAAAACATGCGGTCTCTTCAAAATATATTTGAATATCCGGTAAATAAAAACCAAATTAATTATAAATTTAAAAGGAAATTATAATTAAGTTTGAGAACAACAGGTTATTTAATGTCCCTCTTTACAATAATCCCTATTAATACTTGTAATGCCTAACTACCTAAATACTTGTAATGACATACGGTCCCGAGACGTGAAACATGACAGTCGGGCTGGCTCGCCGATCACATGTTGCTCAGCGAGCAATAGAGTCAATTTTATCGTAAATTCACCACATGAAAATACAAATTTCAAAGTAAGATCGTTACCTAAACAATAAAACTAAAAAACAACGGTGGTCAGTTAGAACACCTACTATGTTTAACTAAAGTATGCCAAAATATTGCATTTTATTCATTTTCGAAATCATGTTTCATAGAGACATTTACAGCTTTAGACCTACGCAATCGATATTTAAAAAGTAAAAGTAAAAAATGCAAGTTTATTTTTTCAAAGCAACCGGGTTCGATTCCCGTACTGGATACAGTTATTTTTTCAAATAAAGTATGAATGCAGTTTTTATTTTTATCAAAATCGGTGACATAGTTTCTAATAACAAATCTTCGTATGTCTTATAGTTTCAGACTTTCGCATACTGACCGTTTTGAATGCGCCAGATACAGGATAACATTCTATTTTCGTCACAGACTAGCAGAGAGATAGTCAATGAATTTATTTATTTTACAGAATCACCATCAGGTAAAGAATAATTAGATTTGTTTAAGCGAAACTAATAGTCCGTGTGATTTGAGTAATATAATATTATACCTATCTTGTAATCTAGTACATACATCTATCTATAGTCTATTCACGTTAAGTAAATAGTGACGTCATGTTATTCAGAGGTTCAACTGGCCAATGAGAGGTGAGTAAATGAGAAAACAAGTCAAATTGACCAATAACAGACAACCCTTATAAAATCTCATTGGTTAAATCATGGGGACCTGATGACGTCACTATTTTCTTAAAGCGAATATACTATAGTGGATATAAAGTTTTCTTTATTTCTATGTAAATTTTCGCAATAAAAAATATAATATTTGAAAATTGCTCTATTTATATCTAACTTCATTTCAATTAGTAGGTATTTAACATTATGTTTTCGTCACAGGCTAGCATAGGTATAGTTAATGAATTTATTTATTTTACAGTATCAACACCAGGTAAAGAATAATTATATTTTGTTTGAGCGAAATGAATAGTGCGTGTGATGTAAATAGAGATGGATAAAGAGCATGTTGGGTTAGATGATAATCCATTTTAATCCATTACATACATATATTGACGCCGCTGCGCCCCCAACGGGATAAGCAGAGACTATCGATCGCCGTCTAGAACGATCCTGACATATCTCTCTTGCTTCACTCACACTCATTGACCTTCTTTTTTTTGCAACCCTCCTTTCATTCATGTGCCCAAACCACCTTGACTCAGTCAGAGCTGACGACACGACTAGCGTGTTCATGTTAATTTTAATTGCCAAGCCGACGGACACGCCAGGTGATAAACGCCAAGTTTTTGATCATAAGCCGAAAAGTACGTGAAAAATTTATTCAGAATTCATGTACGTAGTATTTAGCATACGTATAACTATATATTCACGTGGTTTCGATATCTTAACAAGTTATGTTTATATTAAAAAAAATACCTTATTTAATGCCAAGAACATGTTCACTTTTACTGTGCTACCTAAGGTTCTAAAAATGTCTGAAATTTATTTAGTTTTTATTTCATAAAAATTGACTACATTAGATAGTTTTGTAGTCGCAATTACGTTTATCGGTGGATTTATTCCATAATATGTTTCTGCGTAATTTTTGCTTAGCCTGGACATAAAATAATTGAATGTCATGATAATTAAAGTTACAAGAATATTTACAATCGCAAAATTAATAAAACATGCGGTCTCTTCAAAATATATTTGAATATCCGGTAAATAAAAACCAAATTAATAATAAATTTAAAAGGAAATTATAATTAAGTTTGAGAACGACAGGTTATTTAATGTCCCTCTTTACAATAATCCCTATTAATACTTGTGATGCCTAACTACCTAAATACTTGTAATGACATACGGTCCCGAGACATGGAACATGACAGTCGGGCTGGCTCGCCGATCACATGTTGCTCAGCGAGCAATAGAGTCAATTTTATCGTAAATTCACCACATGAAAATACAAACTTCAAAGTAAGATCGTTACCTAAACAAAAAAACAACGGTGGTCAGTTAGAACACCTACAATGTTAAACTAAAGTATGCCAAAATATTGCATTTTATTCATTTTCGAAATCATGTTTCATAGAGACATTCACAGCTTTAGACCTACGCAATCGATATTTAAAAAGTCAAAGTAAAAAATGCAAGTTTATTTTTTCAAAGCAACCGGGTTCGATTCCCGTACTGGATACAGTTATTTTTTCAAATAAAGCATGAATGCAGTTTTTATTTTTATCAAAATCGGTGACATGGTTTCTAATAACAAATCTTCGTATGTCTTATAGTTTCAGACTTTCGCATACTGACCGTCTTGAATGCGCCAGATACAGGATAACATTCTATTTTCGTCCCAGACTAGCAGAGGGATAGTCAATGAATTTATTTATTTTACAGATTCTAATGCACCAGCAAATGGTAAAGAATAATTAGATTATTTTGTTTAATTCTTTATTAAGCCATTCACCACTAAGGTTATGTCGGCTGAAGTACCAACACTGATGCCACGGCGTTTGAACTTCTTGTTATTCCATCGCCATGGTTATACAAACGCCGCCAGCCGCTACAACCGAAGAATAAATATTCAGCCGAAAATAATTATTTGTATTTTCAACTTTTACTGAGCTGCTGACTTTGTTGACGCACCATAGACGACTGAATAATTAGATTTGTTTAAGCGAAATTATAGTCCTTGTGATTTGAGTAATATGATATTATATCTATCTTGTAGTCTAGTATATCTATCTAATGGATATAAAGTTTTCTGTAATATTTGAAAATTGCTCTATTTATATCTAACTTCATATCAATTAGTACAAAACATTATGTTTTCTTCACAGACTAGCATAGGTATAGTTAATAAATTTATTTATTTTACAGTATCAACACCAGGTAAAGAATAATTATATTTTGTTTAAGCGAAACTAATAGTCCGTGTGATTTGAGTAATATAATATTATACCTATCTTGTAATCTAGTACATACATCTATCTATAGTCTATTCACGTTAAGTAAATAGTGACGTCATGTTATTCAGAGGTTCAACTGGCCAATGAGAGGTGAGTAAATGAGAAAACAAGTCAAATTGACCAATAACAGACAACCCTTATAAAATCTCATTGGTTAAATCATGGGGACCTGATGACGTCACTATTTTCTTAAAGCGAATATACTATAGTGGATATAAAGTTTTCTTTATTTCTATGTAAATTTTCGCAATAAAAAATATAATATTTGAAAATTGCTCTATTTATATCTAACTTCATTTCAATTAGTAGGTATTTAACATTATGTTTTCGTCACAGGCTAGCATAGGTATAGTTAATGAATTTATTTATTTTACAGTATCAACACCAGGTAAAGAATAATTATATTTTGTTTGAGCGAAATGAATAGTGCGTGTGATGTAAATAGAGATGGATAAAGAGCATGTTGGGTTAGATGATAATCCATTTTAATCCATTACATACATATATTGACGCCTCTGCGCCCCCAACGGGATAAGCAAAGACTATCGATCGCCGTCTAGAACGATCCTGACTTATCTCTCTTGCTTCACTCACTCACTCATTGACCTTCTTTTTTTTGCAACCCTCTTATCATTCATGTGCCCAAACCACCTTGACTCATTCAGAGCCGATGACACGACTAGCGTGTTCATGATAATTTTAATTGCCAAGCCGACGGACACGCCAGGCTTGTCCTGAAGTTTGTGAAAATTTTTATTCAGAATTCATGTACGTAGTATTTAGCATACGTATGACTATATATTTAAAAAAAATCAAAGTTACAAGAATATTTACATTCGCAAAATCTTAATAAAACATGCAGTCTCTTCAAAATATATTTGAATATCCGGTAAATAAAAACCAAATTTACTATAAATTTAAAAGAAAATTATAATTAAGTTTGAGAACCACAGATTACTTAATGTCCCTCTTTACAATAATACCTATTTTCTAATACGCAGAGAGCCTCGGACACGCCTAGCGTGTTCACGATCGTTTGTATGGCGGCGTCTCGGTATAGTCGCTGAAAAATGCTATGGCATATATAACCTTCTCTATTTTTGTGACTAATTCTTCTTTCATACCACAACGATCACGAATCACACTATTCCGTACCCCATCACACAATATTACATTACACATTTTCCTGAGGGACCTCATCCCTATCGCATCAGTTCTGCTTTCATGATTCTTCTGCCAAACCCAGCAGTTACTACCAAACATAAGCGTGGGGGCAGAACAGCGTTATGAATAGCCAGTCGTGTCCTTTGTGATTTTAACTGACTATACATCGTACCGTTCGCGGCGCCTTTCACTGCATTTCCCTGCTTCACTCTCATTTCAATATCATACTAACATTTACTATCTCTTGTAAACACGCTTGAATTCAAACACTCTCACTTGTTCTGCTTGCTTATCATCCACTTTAACATACATACATTTACATTCTGTCATACTTTCCTGTCACTCAAAAGCCATAGTTTTGGTTTTACTTACAGTCTCTTTCATACCTTTACTTGCAAAAACCTTATGTAATGTCCATCATCTTCTGCAACTCATTTGCCGACGACACAAGCAATTCTTGATCGTCCGCGTACAAGAGGCACTTGATGACAAACTCACCCATTCTAAATCCATATCTACTTTCACGCAAGTAGAAAAACAAAAAACTGATGTCGGGGTAATTGATTACAAACCATTTTTTTTTAATATAAGGAACATAAAATCACTTATTAGAAGTAAAAAAATAAACATTTTGAAATGAAAAATTGTCCTTAAAATTAGGTAATCTAAAAATAAAATTTATTAAATCTAATTAAACTTTTGGCATTTCATAAAGGAAAAACCTGCAGAGAAGAAATACCAAGAAACTCTGCAGACATTATTTTACACAAATTCTGTTTAATAATCCATCCAATCCAATTTTGACAATAACTCATCTGTGAATGTTTTTCATTAAAAATTTAATTTTCTGTGTTTTAATATCAATGTATGTTATAAAAATTTTGCTCCAGCGACCATCAGACTTTCTGCATACGTAACTAGCTTAACTCCACTTTAGTGTGCTAGTTCTTTTCATAACGTGGGGTACTTTAGTTCTCTGGCGTATCGCCTCATATCTGAGGCGATCTACCAGAGAAACCACGAGCATCTTCCGCTCCATAGCACGCTGAGCGATCTTGAATTGCCTTAGCGTTAAAGTTCTCCATTACAACGTTTTCTCAGTAAACGTAGTGTGGGGCGCCCCCCGGTAAGGTGGGAAGACGACCTGCGCAGGTTGGCCGGCATCGAATGGATGCGAACGGCCACTGACAGGGAGAAGTGGCGTCATTTGGGGGAGGCCTATGTCCAACAGTGGATTGATACAGGCTGATGATGATGATGACAACGTTTTAGTGAGCGGACGTGGTATGATGTAAGGCCCGTTCGATGTCATCGTATAGAGCCTCCATCTCTTGGTCTAAGTGTGCCGATGTGGGGGCGTACACCTATAATTTTCAGTGTATATAAATCCGAGAGCTTAAGAACGATATACGTCACCCGTGTCGACACACTGGACACTACCACGCCGTTGTTGCAGAGGTCTTTATTGACAAGGAAGCTTACTCCCTCCTGGGACTTGCAGTCTCCTTCCCGGAAGTAGAAGAGTTGGCCAGAGCTTAGATTTTTACAAAAAAGACTTTCCCAGTCCAGTTAGGCCGCGTTAAGGGTATTGTTCGCGGAAATGAGCGAAACGAGTGTTTTCATTTTTCAGTTTAAACCTATTTAGAACCTTTTTGAGAAAGTCGAATAAGAGTTCCAAGGTGAGGGGTGGCTCGATTTTTTTCTGTCCAGTGTACATTCAAAATATGTCCTTGGTCGCATACAGCATGAGTGACGGAGTCACGTTGAAATTTATATGGAGACAGGTTGCTAGCCCATCACCCAATATACATTATACTACAAAGTCCCGTAGTTACTCTTACGACATGCCGGGAAGAACTTTAATACTAATCTTTTTTTTTTTTTTTCAGCTCCGCCTGGTAATATATATTCACGCCTTCACTAATCACGGGATAGGCAGATACTATCGACGAGGATTCTGTTTCACCACACTGACACCCATTAACCTTTTCATACATGATCTTCTGCTCTTCAGACTACGTACACCCGTAACTTAAGAAGAATATCTCAAACTTGATCTGTATAATATGTTCTACGCGGTTCACCCCGTCCAATGCTACCTTCCACTGTGGCTGTGTAAATTCTTTTTGTAGCCCTCCTTTCATCCATTCAATCCAAATCACCTTAACATACCTTTATCTACTTTCGTCACTACTTATTCTTTCATACATAACGTTCACGAATCATACTATTCGGCGGGACCGAATACCTTTATACAATTTTTTCTTCTTTATACAATAATAAACATCAACATCGCATCGAGAGTCCAAGACCATACATAATGTGTATTATGTGTATGACGCCTGATTAGGTAGGCAGAGGTCACGGATCCCCATTTGTCCCGATTCTGACAGACCACTTGCGCTTCATTGACATTTATACATCTTCTCACACACTCTCGGCGGTTATAGGTACTCCTAACGTCACCTTTTTTCAATATAGCGTCAATCTGACTAGTATATGTCTTATTAGGCCGGCCCCTACGTAACAGCCCTTCCACTTTACTCATATATATTCCTTTTGTCAATCTGCATTCATTCATCCGCATAATATGTCCAAACCATCGAAGCATGCTCTTTTCAATGTTAGTCACACATCTTCTTTCAAAGCGCAACCTTCCCAATGTTAGTGATAAACACTATTTTTAATTCTATCATTCAACATCACTCCTAACATGCTTCTCGTTGACCGCATTTCGTCGGCATCGATTGTAATTTCATGCTTCTTTTGCTATACCCAACTTTCACTACCATAAGTCAATGTTGGAACCAGCACAGCCCTATGAATAGCCGATTGCGAATTGAGAAACCAACTGGCTACCCATAACACTATACATGGCCCCATTAATCTTATTACCTTCACGCACTCTACGTTCAATATCTCCCTCACACTTTTTTTTAGGTAATTAGTAAATAGTGTTCCCAAATACACAAAATCAGTAACTGTCACACTAATTAACTATGACGACGATACAACTTTGGCTTTACAAAACTAAATATTTTACTGCGTCTCTATGGTAACAGTTGTACTCTGCTAAACTTTTGATCAAAACTTCGTTTCCATTAGCAGGTACATGCCAATAGTTAGTTCGACAATATGTAGATAACGTTCTATGTACATCACAGACTACCACAGGGATACTTAAATATTTTTTTATTTACAGGAACATCGCCACGTAAGATTATATTTATTAATTTCGAGCACACATCTTTGATAGTCCGTGTGATAATTATCTTGATTTCATAAAAAATCAACATCGCATCAGATGTGCAGACGCCCGCCAATTACGGCCCGCTGGATTCCACTAAAACAGGAAGTCACTTTTTCTAACTAGGCTTGGGCCCCTACCCTACTGGCTCAACGACAAGGTGCTAGACATCGAAAGATTTAAGGTGCTAGACGATGGCCTCCAATGGTTCCGACATAAGACCAGCGTTGCGTTTGCTATCAAACGCAACATACCCAGCTGAGTTGGAACCCTTTTGCTGCGACAATAACATGCACAAGTTTTATCCCTTATTTTGTAAGTTTTAATTGTAAACGTTTTGTATTGTGTATGTTTTTGTTGCTGTAAACGCTTTTATTATTATTATTATTAAAGAAATTTCAGTCTAATACTCGTACAAAATGACATCGCTGTCTGTCAGTCAAGCATCTAAACGTATGTTTTATTTTATTTCTTTATTAAGCCATTCAACCATTAAGAGTTTGTCGGCGAAACATACAAACACAATCAGTACAAACACTGATGCGTTGTCGTTAGCACTTCTTGATATTTTGTCGCCATGGTAACGCCGCCAGCCGCAGCCACGAACAAAAACGAAGTCAAGCTCCAATATCTTCTCTTCCTTGATCTTCGGAGCGTTGCAGTTGAGGATCCAAATATAATTTTATTTACTATCTGAGACCGGGTCGTATCACGATAAATTAAATTAATAAAGATATAAATACAGTTGCAAGATATAATACACTTGCATAGGCTCTGGTCGCGGAAAGACTGGCGTTTCAGCTAATGTCTGTCTACCCTCACAATTGTAATTTGTGTTAATTCATAGTACATATTGTCTTTTTGTTCTTATAAACGTGAACTTTATAAAAAGTTGCTGGGACTGCACTTTTAGTGTTGACTTTACGTTAGATACTTTATGAGAACGTCGAATAAGAGTTCCAAGGTGACGGGTGGCTCGATTTTTTTCTGTCCAGTGTACATTCAAAATATGTCCTTGGTCGCATATAGCATGAGTGACGGAGTCACGTTGAAATTTATATGGAGACAGGTTGCTAGCCCATCACCCAATATACATTATACTACAAAGTCCCGTAGTTACTCTTACGACATGCCGGAAAGAACTTTAATACTAATCTTTTTTTTTTTTTCAGCTCCGCCTGGTAATATATATTCACGCCTTCACTAATCACGGGATAGGCAGAGACTATCGACGAGGATTCAGTTTCACCACACTGACACCCATTAACCTTTTCATACATGATCTTCTGCTCTTCAGACTACGTATGGGTGTGTACCTTAAGAAGAATGTCTGAAACTTGGTCTGTATAATGTGTTCCACGTGGTTTACCCCATCCAACGCTACCTTCCACTGTGGCTCAGTAAATTCTTTTTGTAACCCTCCTTTCATGCATTCAATCCAAACCACCTTAACATACCTTTATCTACTTTCGTCACTACTTCTTTCATACCACAACGTTCACGATTCACACTATTCCGTACCCTATCACACAATATTCTTCTTCTTCTCCTAGTGCCTATCCAACTGGTGAATGTTGGCAGTCAACATGGAGAAATGCTTTCAGTCTCGAGCTAGGTGGAACAACTCTGCGGCGCTCGAGATGCCAGACCATTCCTGTATATTGCGGAGCCACGATTTCTTTCGACGACCCACGCCATCTTGCCCATCATTATTAGCTGGAGTAGCTGGTACCTATCATTCCTTATAATATGGCCCAGGTACGCTACTTTTTTCTGCTTGACGCACTCGTTGCAGGACCTCTGTGTTTGGAATCTTCTGTGTCCAACTTATGGCAAGCATGCGCCTATATGCCCACATTTCAAAGGCCTCTATACGTTTCCTAAGCTCTTCTACAATTGTCCACGACAACACAATATTAAATTACACATTTTCCTGAGAGACCTCATCTCTACCGCATCACATCTGATTTCATGATTCTTCTGCCAGACCCAGCACTTACTACCATACATAAGCGTGGCGGCAGAACAGCGTTATGGATAGCCAGTCGTGCCCGTTTTGACATCAACTGACTATACATCGTGACGTTCGCGGCCCCATTCACTGAATTTCCCTTCTTCACTCTCCTTTCAATATCATACTCACATTTACTATCTCTTGTCAACACACTTGCCAAAACACACAAGTCTCTCTCAATCCTAACACTCTCACTTGTTCTACTTGCTTACCATCCACTTTAATAACACTTTCTGTCCTACTTTCCTGTAACTCAAAAGCCATAGTTTTGGTTTTACTTACAGTCTCCTTCAAACCTTTTCTTGTCTTATGTAAGTCTATCATCTTCTACAACTCATTTTCCGACGACACAAGGAATTCTTGATCGTCCGCGTACAAGAGGCACTTCATGGCAAACTCACCCATTCTGAATCCATATCTACTTTCGCGCAAGTAGAATGCAAGTAGAAAAACGAAAGACTCATGCCACAGTAACTCTTGGTC
This sequence comes from Leucoptera coffeella, assembly GCA_030578115.1. Classification (NCBI taxonomy): domain Eukaryota; kingdom Metazoa; phylum Arthropoda; class Insecta; order Lepidoptera; family Lyonetiidae; genus Leucoptera; species Leucoptera coffeella. Next base: position 132,701 of record JAMBLF010000235.1, read on the forward strand.
TCCTGGCGTGACCCTCTTCCCTTATATATGGGCACGGTGATGGACCTCTAATGTTCAGGCCCAACACCCTCTGTCCAACATTTCCTGTAGAGGCAACACAGCCAAATCAACACCAGCTCTCAGCATCTCGACGCCATTTTTGCACACCCTTAGTGCCTTAGTTGCCTCCTGCAACATCCCGTAAAGAATAGCAACTATAGGCTATTCGAATTAAGAAAATAGTGACGTCATCATGTCCCCAAGATTTGACCAATGAGACGTGACAACGGTTGTCCGCCATTGGTGGAAGAGACTTGTTTTCTCATTATCTAACGTCTTATTGGTCAGTTTACTTTTGTATATTAAGATGTCACTATTTACTTAACTCGAATAGACTATAGTTAATGTTCCTTTAACGTTGCGCAGGATAATAGCATTAGTATGAATATTGGATTTCACAAGAACAACACATGGTACATAGAATTTCTCCTCTGCAATTGCAGTGAATAACTGACTGTCCCGTAGGTTGTGTCGTCAGCGTGGAGAACAGAAGAGCATTTATGAGAAGGTTAGGGAACTGCTGTTTGGGTCGTAGCGCATATATCTAGAGGTGTTTGTCTTGTACTTAATGAGACATTCACACACATCACGCCCGTTTCCCTCAAGAGGCAGAGATCACGGATCCCCATCTTTCTCGATCCTGACACACAGCTTTCGCTTCATTGAAATTCATACATCTTCTCATACACTCTCGGCGGTTATAGGTACACCTAACGTCACCTTTTTTACACTCATACACGTCGTACACACTCGGCGGTTATCTGATTGTTAATATGTCAAACATTTCTTTTAGGTTATCGCTTTTTGAGAGCCGGTGATCGCGTTATGACTGACGCGGATCATTCTACGACCAGACGTAACATACTGAAAGGTAAGGTGATGGACTAATAATCAATCACACCAATGAAAACCTAGTCATTTAATAATAATAATATTTATTTACATTAGGACATTACACCGACGAACACAAAAACCTAAACAATAATACAAAACTTAGAAACTAACAAAGAAAAAACAAACTTGAAACTAAATAGGCCTGTGCAAGCCGGTGCAACGCCAAATGCAAAAGGACCTGCCTCAGCTAAAATGCTAGTAACATGGCACAGTTGTCCATGTAACCAGCGCTGTGTTTCAGTCAGGTCCAAAAACATGTCGGCAACCCAAACGCCCACACGAACATAACCACTTAAACCTATACATACACTCATAACTCACCTACAAAACTACACTAACCTTAACCTTCAATATCTAATATTATGCCTAATAAATATCAACCATATATGAGTAAAATGATGTAATACTTAAGACTTGTCGACGCATAATTAAGAAATATATACTTGTTATAGATTGATATCTAGATATAATTGTATTCCAATCAACGACCAGACTAGAAAGCAGAACGAAAGCGCAGTTCTGAACTCTGCCAGGAATTGAACAAACGCCTCAAAATGGTGGTGTATGTCACTTTTGAAATTGCACTAACAACTTCACAATATATAGGACATTCTTACACCACTTGAACTAGCCCCTTGGTAATTCCATTTAAGACTTGTGTTAAGGGTACTAGTCAACGTATATTTAAGAAATACATACATATTAAACATAGATAAATACATATATAGCATATATAATCAACGACCAGACTGGAGAGCAGGAGAAAAGCGTAGTTCTTAACTTTGCCTCCACCAGAAATCTTTGGTACCTCACGATTAGCGTTCAGGGGCCTTACTCCACTAATCCATTGTAGGCACAATATTACTTCAGTATCGATACAGTAATAGTAGCCATAATTTGACACTTTCGGCACTCCACTAACAAATTTGGGCCACTGAAGAGCTATCGAACTACATCTGAAGTACTTCTGCGTCTGAAGTACAAAAAGCTACTCCACTAATCAAATGTGCGTCAATGTCAGTTCAATAGCCTCATATTTGGTACCCAACTATTAACATTTCTGTACTTTGAGTTGCCATTGAAGCACCACTGACTCGCTATTGAGGTACAACTGTGACAGCCCAAAAATTTTTGCAGAGTGCCGATTTTACAGCCGAGACGCAGTAGTGACGCAGTTGTGTGGCTGTAATAATAATAATTGGACATTATTACACCACTTGAACTAGCCCCTTGATAAGTTCATTTAAGACTTGTGTTAAGGGTGTCAACGTATATTTAAGAAATACATACATATTATACATAGATAATTATACATACATATATAGCATATATAATTGACGACCAGACTGGAAAGCAGTAGAAAACCGTAGTTCTTAACTCTGTCTCCACCGGGAATTGAGACCTCACGATTAGCGTTCAGGTGTTCAACCAATCGCGCCACGGAGATCGTCAAAATTTTATACAGCGTATGTCTGTCTGCCTAGGAGATAAATCGTGTTCTTTTGACGACCTCCGTGGCGCGATCGGTTAGCTGCCTGAACGCTAATCGTGAGGTCCCGGGTTCGATTCCCGGTGGAGGCAGAGCTAAGATCTACGCTTTTCTTCTGCTTTCCATTCTGGTCGTTGATTATATATGGTATATATGTATTTATCTATGTATAACATGTATATATTTCTTAAATGTACGTTGACTAGCATCTTTAACACAAGTCTTAAATGTACTTACCAAGGGGCTAGTTCAATTGGTGTAATAATGTCCAAATATTATTATTATTTATTATTTTCAGAATTGGAGCTCGATGAACCTGAAGATGTTATCACGACGCCCGCAGTACCAGTAAAGGTGGTCAAAACTACAACCACAACAGAAAAATATAAGGACCCTACAGACTATCTTCTGTCTGACAGCAACGGGACTTCTACTGGCAATGGTTGGTAAAATAGTAATAACGGTGAGGGAAAACATCGTGAGGAAACCTGTCTATCCCTCAGGATAGGTAATAGTTAGTGCCTATATACGGCGATACGGTTCACTACCTATCACGTTGGGTGCTGTCTATCTAGTGATACGCGGGCTTCGAATGACCCATACCTAACATGCCTTCGAAATTTCGGAGATGGACGTTCAAGCCTCTGACTACCCCGCCATAATAAAAAAGGGAGTGTATATACACAAGTCGTGAAGCATATGTAATGTTTATGTTTGGTTGGTACTTAATATTAAAACGCGTTCACGAACATACCCTTGCGGGGTTAGAGGCTCAGGTGTCCATCTCCGCATTGCGAAGGTAGTAATTCTATGGCCACCTCGAACCCAAGTGTTGGTCAAGTCAGTAGTCAATGTGACAGGTGTTAAGCCATGTCACCATTTACAAACACTATTACCTGTTTGGGGATCAGGTAGGTTTCCTCACGATGTTTTCCCTCACGACGCATTTCGTGAATGTATTTTTTTTATGACGAATTGTACATATAAATTCATTTAACTTCATTTCCATTGGTACATGCTCTATACCCATTGATACAAAGTCAAGCCCTAAACAACTGAGCTACGTCGTATTGAAATTTATATATAATTTTATATAATAGCGAATCACAAAAAGGAAACCTGCCTGTTCCCCGAACAGGTGATAGTTAGTGCTTGTAAATGGCGACATGGCTTACCTCATGTTACATTGAATACTGACTATCTGGTTAACACGTGGTTCGAGGTGGCCATAGAATTACTACCTTTTTGCAATTGCGGAAATGGAGACCTGAACCTCTGACAAACAGAATAAAATGATCTCGTACTGTTTTATTTGGGATTCCTGTGCTAGTCTGGAACGTAAAAAGAATGCTAACCAGCTGCCGTTCTTTCCAACATGTCGTAAGAGGAGACTAAGGGACTAGAGGCAAATGGAATCTATTGAGTGATAGGCTAGCAACCGGTGACCAATTTAATGTTTTACTTCTGCATATTCATTTTAAGTAACTTGGGCTTGATACATACATACATACGCCCATTTCCCTATAGAGGTCGACAGAGATTACGGATCCCCATATGTCCCGATCCTAACAAACCACTTTCGCTTCATTGACACCTCACTCACTCGGCGGTTATAGATAATTTTCACGGCATTTTTGTTCAATATGGCGTCTATATAAATGTTTTTTTTCAGTCCCGAGCAAGATACACAATGCGACAACTCCATAAAATGTGACATTGGGAGAATGAAAAATACGAATATAAAAATATAAAAGAACTTACCCTATTTTATTTCAATACCTTTTTAGATATATTGTCACAAAAACATAAAAAAAACATGCGTCACGACTTGGGTATACACTTGTTGTGACTTCTTTGTTTCTATACACACTCCATTTTTATTATTGGGCAGTCAGAGGCTTGAGTTCTAAACATAAACATACGCTTCACGACTTGTGTATACACACACCCTTTTTTATTATGACGGCGTAGTCAGAGGCTTGAGTGCCCATCTCCGAAAATTCGAAGGCATGTTAGGTATGGGTCATTCGAAGCCGCGTATCACTAGATAGACAGCACCCAACGAGATAGGTAGTGAACCGTATCGCCGTATATAAGCACTGACTATTATTACCTATCCGGAAGGATAGGCAGGTTTCCTCACGATGTTTTCCCTCACCGTTAGCGACTGTAAATTATGTACGTAAAGGAAAAAAAAATTCATTCATTGGTACATGCCAGATTCGGGATTCGAACCTAGGACCTTTCTCATAAAAAGACCGAGTCTTACCCACTGGGCTACAGCCGCTTTAATCTTATATTATATTGTCACAAATGATATTTCGAGTTTTTACTAAAACCTTAAGCATTTTGAGAAAACACGGATAGTTAATCCTTATCCTTATGTTACCTATCAACAGAAATCTAAGTAGGTTATGTTAGTTTAATATATGATATACAATGCCAGAAGCGAATCGCTTTTGTAATAGTTGATCACCTTTGTCTAATTATCCGTGTTTTCGCAAAATGCCTTGGTTTTTAGCAAGAAGCGGAAGTATCAAATCCTCCTGCCACATATTATACATACATACATGTACATATAAAATTATTGAGGGGCTCACGATTTTTATTAATTTTACAAGAAAAACGAGACTTATCGCGTCATATAAACGAAGTATAATTTTAGTTACCTGACTTTTCGGCCATGTTGCTATGGCCTTGGTTACAGATCAACGTAGTAGGTAATACTTTGTATATGTCGTCTATGGTTCGTCAACAAAGTCAGCAGCTCAATGAAAATTGAAAATACAAATAATTATTTTCGCCAGAATATTTAGTCAATTGTGATGCCGAACTAACTAAATATGTTCGTTTTTGGGATTATATTTGGATCCTCAACTGAAGATCCGAAGAACAGGGAAGAGAAGAATTGGAGCGTCGACTTCGTTTTTCTTCGGTTGCAACGGCTGGCGGCGTTGGTGTATCCTTGGCGATGAAATAACAAGATGTGCAAACGCCTTGGCATTAGTGTTTGTACTTAAGATGCTTATTAAAGAATTAAAAAAAAACCTTGTTTGTAAAATATACGCTATAAGTCCGGTTTTTCTTAGAAAATACATACATATACATTCGTGTCCTTTACTCCCTTCCGGAATGTACAAAATCTCGGAGATATAATATCTTTTAGGTCACGTATTATCATAAATATTGAGGTTGTGATGACATATGGACCATCGGTGACGACTTGACAGCCCATTGCTCAATAGATTCCATTTACCCCAAGTCCCTTAGTCAGCTCCTACGACAACATGCCGTAAGGACGGAAGCATTGCTTATCCGCAATTACGGATATGGAAACACGAATTTCGGAGCAATGGATGAATTGTAATGCTTTTAAGATGATGTGAATATAAATAATATCTATGTTTATAAATAATTGCATTTACTTACCTTGGTTGGGTAGAAACAATCCCGTCAAATTTCTCTTGGCTTTTCTCATACATGCTCTTCTGGTCTTCACGCTGCATACAACAACTTTGAGAAGAATGAAAATTTTGGTGGTATAATATATGTATATAAGTAATAAGATTTATCTAAAAGGTAAAGGAAATTATGTCTTTGAACCCAGTTCTTGAATATTCGTTTTTAATAAAATGACAAAGATGAAAATTAGGACAATGAAAAAATTAAAACGCATTGAATGAAAATATGAAAAAAAATGGCTTCAGTTAGAATGGCGGGAACTTAATGCAAATCATACAAAGCATGCAAGCAAAGATACTATAGTGTATAATTTCCACAAAACTTTCAAAAACGTATTGATTATCTTGAATTTATATTCACAACACTGAATTACCACTTTAATAAACGATATCCACAATTATTATGCTATTGAAGAGCACTTTAACATCAAATAAGAAACGAGAATTAGAATTACGACTAAATACTCATTTTCCCGCCGCTGCTAAAATGACACTGCAAACATACTCGTAAAGCGGCGAACATAAATTCCGAATTGTAGAACTTACTTGTTATGATCGCGATATCCGAGGAGTAGTAGGTAAATTACAACTGCAAGTTACTTGGATATAGGTTATAAAAATCCTTACATTTTTAATAAGAGCCCATATCCAATAATCTCTATTATCGGTAGCGGCAAATAAAATAGTCTAGAGGTATCTTAATACCTGATTATAAAATAAATTATAGGCACGGGAATACACTGGACTAGGTATCAAACGTGTACTAATACTAATCGAGTATAATGATAGCGTACATGAAATAAAATATGGCAAATTTGTTATATTAAAAAAATAGGTAATTGTCATCGTCCTTATTCATACATACATAAATTCTCGTCTCTAAATCCCCAAGAGGATGTACATAGACTAACGAACGCCATCTGGAACCATCCTAATAAATCTCTCTTACTTTACTCACATCCATTAACCTTCTCATACATGCTCTTATGTCCTGTAGAAAAATGTCTCCAATTAAATCTGTACTTACATGTTTTCCTAATACGTCGGATAAATTAAGGATATTATGATGATATGGCGATATTAGTAATAATAAGTACGGCAGTGTTTAAATACATATTATAATTACACTTTCAACATATTTGTAAACGATACAATTATGTCTGACTACATATTTATATAGTCACTACTGAATTTAAGGAAATAACATGTTTTTTTAGACTTGATAATTGCACTGTCGCATTGGATATATCTTGTTGCGATAGTCGCAATGTTGTGTGAAATAAATACCTATATAAACTGACGTGGTTGCTACGAAGAGGTTTTGGAAAAACAATATGCTTCACGATTTGTATGCTCACTCTCCTTTTCTGTGGTGAGACACACAGAGGCTTGAATGCCCATCTCTGAAATTTCAAAGGCAAGTTGTGAAATCTCAAAGTTTCATTCAACAGATAGCACCCAACCTCTACCAACTGTGAACGGTATCATCGTATACAGGCACTGGCGACTTATCCTGGGGGATAGGCAAAAAATCTTACGATGTTATCCTTCAGCAAACTGAATATAAATATGTACTACATAAACAAAAATCTCATCGTTAAATTTGCACATGCAAGAGCAGAACTTAAGATCTTTATTAAGAAGTCAAAATACTCAATTTCTACCCACTTGGCTACAACTATTGTTTGGAAAAAGGGTTAAAACGTTTGAAATCTTATGATAGGCCTCAGATTCATGCATCGTTTATTATCATTATTAAGTACATCATATTAAAATAACAAAAACTATCACTAGCCAAATGACAAGACTATCCATAGTCCATAGTTACTAAACTGAGTATTTCGTTGGATCCACAAGTCGAGGTTCCTTATTTTCAACTAAAAAATAACATATATAGCTTTGTATGCATACATCTTTACGCCATTAATAGGGTTATGTTGTAGAAGAATAACAATACAAATAACAACAAACACAAAATCACAAAACGTTTAATCGATGCTAAGTGGAATATTATTTCCTTAATTTTCTTCTTCATTGCAAAGTACTGGTACGATACTAAGTGTACTATAGTATTAGTACCAACGTCCGCATTGTACGATAAATATACGTACTACATTGTGTGCGTCTCTAGTATTAGTATAAAATAAAAAATAAAAATGGCTGCTGCGAAACTAGCGGTAAATTGTGCTGTTTATTTCGTTTTAATGTGAAATATTGTGATTGTGTTGTTATTCACCAGTTTCATTAGATCAATATATGTGACCATGGAGCGTGGAACAAACTCCAAGCTGGAAAAGCCATCCATCTATGAGATATTCCGCGCGTGCCGCTTGTGTGGGGCAGGTGGAGGTTATAAAATGCCAATAATTCAAAACTTGGTTGATTTTGATGATACGGATGTGGAGCTGCGGCAGAAAATCAAAGAATGCGTTAATATCGACGTAAGTACTAGCTTAGTCCGTTTCCTTACATTCATTTTGGTGCTACGACCCTAGTTTCAAACACTGCGTATTATTTGATCTTTACCAAATTATCGTTTGGCGTCAGTGTATTTATGCAAGCCTAACAATGCTAGACGTGTCCTATTAGCAGTTTACAGTGTCTGCCTACACGACTGAAGCCTTTTGAAGGAGAAAATTACCAAAGCATCATTATTTATTTCATTGGGTGTCCTAGTTTTGCCTAGTAAAGTACATCACCGTTTCTCGTATAGTTATCACCTAGATAAAGTTGTTTCGATGATGCATGGTGCTTCCGGTGACAGTTAATCGCAATAACAGTCAATTTAAATGTATGTGCGACATTTTTGTAACCAGTAACTCATGTTAAGTGATAATAATATGTAAATAGAACATACATTTTCAGTGAGTGTTACAAGATTGATTTTGATACAAAATGGCCTAAATAATGTCCTGTGCAAGAATTTTGTGTAGTATTAGCCTAAACAAATATATTTTTGTGGTGTAGTAAGATTGTTTTGAGAGAATTTATAATATAATATTAGTAAGTACATTTAAGACTTGTGTTAATGGTACTAGTCAACATATATTTAAGAAATATATGCTTATTATATATAGATAAATACATATATAGCACATATAATCAACAACCAGACTGGAAAGCAGAAGAAAAGCGTAATTCTTAACTCTGCCTCCACCGGGACCTCACAATTAGTGTTCAGGCTTCTAACCGATCGCACCACGGAGGTAGTCACATTTGGGTTGGATACACCTTCATCAGAGCCTAGTGATTAGATTGGGATTCCCATAGTGAAAAAAGTCACTAAAAATTGCCCTGCTTATTCGTATCTAACCAGAATTTGTGTATCGAGTAAATGAGTTATTTTCATACTGTTCTAATGAAGAAAATAGTAAGAAATAGAGATTAAATATAAGAGACACTAATTTCAATCATCTATAGGTTTGATATTGAGGTTCTATTAATCCTAAAAGGAATGGGAGGATCAGTAAAGATCTCTGCCTGCTTCTCTTATGGAGATGGGTAATGTGTACCTCTTTAGGGAGATGAGTTATGTATGGTATATTATTCTTATTGAAGATCTAACTACCCAATGTGAAAACCATAGAATTCTTGTCAATTGTGACTTAGAAAACATATAAATACCCTCACAACCCCAACTTTCTTCTAGACTATCTATCACATTGGTTGCTGTCTATCTAGTAAAAATGCGGGCTTTGAGTGATTCATACCTAACATGGTTGAAATTTCAGAGAAGGGAACTCAAGCCTCTGACTACCCCGCCATAATAAAAAAGGGAGTGTGTATACACAAGTTGTGAAGTGTATGTTATGTTAATGTTAAAATTTTGAATTGTACACCATAGCAATACATTTCCATATCAAATGTAAACTTAATGGTGTATTCGTATATATTTTGGCATACATTACAGGTTTTTTTTATGAACATAATAAATTAACGAAAATTATTAGCTTTTATGGAAATTACTCAGGATCGTTCCAAGTGGCGATAGTCTCTGTTTATCCTCTTAGGGACGTAGTTGAGTGAATATATACATGCAACACCTGATTCCATGTAGAGGGGTAGGCAGAGATCACTGAGCCCCATCTGTCCTTCTGACAAACCACTTTCGCTTAATTGACAGTCATACATCTTCTCATACACACTCGGCGGTTATTAATTTTAGCGTCACTTTTTTTCAATATAGCTTCTATCCGACTGTTTTGCTTCATTGACAGTTCTTAGTCGCTTCATATTACATGTTCTGAAGAACAGCAGTTAGTTAGCATTCTTTTTACCTCCCAGACTAGCAAAACACATAGTATATGAATATAAAAAGTATTTTTCTAAAGTTCATCGCCTCATTCTCAGTGATAACGCATCACAATGCACTCGAGCTATAAATAGAACGAACCGATAAGTCTGCGCTGCTAATAGCACTGCAGCGACATTAATAGAAACACTAAATATACAGGGCTTCTCAATAGCGGTGATTGGCAGGTCTGTTAATCTAGATTCTAGTGTGAATAGCTAGGAACTAGGACTAGAATGCGACCTAAGTAACTGCATACCTGATTCCCTGTAGGCAGAAATCAAGGATTCCTATATAGTTACCACTACTATAGCTTCATTGACACTAATACACGTCATACACACTCGGTGGTTATAGGTACTTCTAAGGTCACAATCCCTATTATACCACCACTATTACTACAATGACACTCATATACACTCTGCGGTTATAGGTACTTCTAACATCGCCCTTTTACAATATGGAGTCTATATGACTGTCATATTTCTCATAGGGCCGGTCCCTATGTACCCTAAGTAACGGCCCTTCCCTTATCACACTATTTTTAATTCTATCATTCAATGTTAATAATGAATGGATATTAGATTGACAAAAGGATTATAATTATGTGGGTGAAGTTGCAATTTGAAAGAAGATGTATTGACTAAATAAATCTAAATAATAAATTAAAATGGAAAACATTTATTTGGACACAAAGATAGCTCTCAACAAGACCCAAAAATAACAAATAAACAATAAGACATACAACAGTCATATTAAAAATGGTGACATTAGAAGTATCTATAACCACCGAGTGTGAATAAGGAGGTGTATGTGTCAATGAATCGAAAGTGGTTTGTCGGAAGAGAGAAGGGGTTCCGTGATCTCTGCCTACACATCTACATGGAATCAGGCATAACGTGTGTGTATAACAAATTAACACACACTAAGTCAGGGAGACGCCATATCCATGATACCAAAGAGGAGTTGCCTTAGTATGATGCATGTAATAGGCATTTAAAACCTTAAAAACTTCAGGGACTAGTCATAAGTTGAGTGTCCACCAACAAATATGATTTAAAGTCGCTTCAAACCTCCATTTTACAGGGCCCAAGTGTACTAAAGCGTTTTAGCACAATCATTGTTTTTAATATCATGTTAGTTATAGTGTGAAGTTGGTAGTGGATTAGCAATTTAAACTTTAATATTCATGGCAGCAAAAGTGACAAATTTTGCCTTAAAAATGGCTAAATTTGTCACTTGCAACTTCAAACATTCAATCAATGTATTTACCTTATAATACTGTTTGCAAGGTATTACAGTCATGTCTTTAGAGGCAACTAAAATTTAGGGGTTTATATTTGATGTATTTGTGTATAAAACAAGATGATACAGTAACTGAAGTAATATTGAACTAAGATTTTCCAAGAATCAGTGGACTTGGGTGCCCGGTAATCAGTATTCAAAGTGTTAAGTATTAGTATGTATGTAGTATATGGCACTATATATTACCTATTCCAAGAAGTAGGTCTTAAGTAAGAGTATAAAGTCAAAGTCAAATGTTTTTATTCAACATAAGTACATGTACATTTATTGAAAGTCAAAACATTTCCCTGACACTGGTTGTCTTTTAGCATTGAAATTCTACCGTTGGTTCGGAAGCCCTGGCTTGGAGAAGAACCAAGAAGAAACTTCGGCTTTCAGGATTTTTTGCCCAGTGCGAGTTACAAAAACAAATTATAAAGAAACATAATTATCTATGCACAGCTTAGATATAGACTTTGAGGACCCCATACATGCCTTTGAAATTTCGGAGATGGGCACTCAAGCCTCTGATTATCCTACCACAATAAAAAGGGAGTGTGTGTACAAAATCTTTCAGGTTACTTTGTAGCATAAGTATTGATGTCATATAGACCATAGGTGAATGATTCTTAGCCCACCGTCCCATTGATTCCATTTACTCCCAGTCCTTTAGTTGCATCTTACAAACTTATGTGCTGGGATGAAAGGCATCTAGTTAGCTTTTATTTTATGTCCCAGACTAGCATTAGATCTATAACCTACTGTAGTGTTATAATAATGTCATCAAATACATTGTCATTGCGGTGAGGGAAAATATCATGAGTAAACCTGCCTTTTCCTTGGGATAGGTAATAGCCAGTGCTTACATACAGCTATATTGTTCTCTAGCTATCACGTTGGGTGCTGTCTATCTATTAAAATGCAGGGTTCAAGTGGTAGAAAACATGCAATAAATTAAGAATGGCCTGTCAAGCCTTTGACTACCCAGCCACAATAAAAAAGGGAGTGTGTATACTGAATTCCTGAAGTGTGTATAATGTTATGTTATTCATATATTGAAAAAGCGTGACATTAGGAGTACTTATAACTGCCGAGTGTGTATGTGAAGATGTATGAGTGTCAATGAAGCGAAAGTGGTCTGTCAGTGGGACAAATGGGGATCCGACCTCTGCCTACCCGTCTACAGGGAATCAGGTGTGATGTGTATGTATGTTAATCTGTATGTACAATAACACTCACATTTATGAGTATTGTGATAGTAAACCGTGTGGGGCTAAAACTTTGGTCAGATAAGATAATAGTGACCTATGAACTTAGCCCATTGATAAAACATAAGGGAGATTCTGTTTAGAATGTTTTTAGATGGAATATATGTATGTGGCAGGATGATTTCATACATACATCGCTTCATTGACATTCAGACATCTTCTGAAGCACACTCGGTGGTTATAGGTACTCGTAACGTCACCCTTTTTAATATAGCGTATATTTGACTGTTATGTGTCTTATTGTGCCAGCCCCTACGTAACCGCCCTACCACTTCACTCATATATATTCATATTACGTTCACTCATATTGATTTAATGTTTTGGGTTTTTGAAAAAACACAAATACTTATTTAGACTATGTTGATCATATTGTAAACATTTTCCAGTATGATTGAAAATATGATCACCATTGTCTAATTATCCGTGCTATTGCAAGATACCTAGGTTTTTTGCTCTCAATCATCCTCTGACATATACATAAAACTATTCCTCTCTAGTTCAGGGTAGTTGGACATAAAATAATGCTTATTAGCTGCCGTTGGCGGTGACTAAGGGACTAGGGATCAATGGAATCTATTGAGTGATGGACTAGCAACCTTTCAACAATATTTTGACGACCTCAGTGGCGCGATAGGTTAGACGCCTGAACGCTAATTGTGAGGTCCCGGGTTCTATTCTCGGTGGAGGCAGATATAGAACTACGCTTTTCTTCTGCTTTCCAGTCTGGTCGTTGATTATATATGCTATATATGTATTTATATATACACAATATGTATATATTTCTTAAATATACGTTGACTAGTACCCTTAACACAAGTCTTCAATGGACTTACCAAGGGGCTACTTCAATTGGTGTAATAATGTCCAAATATTATTATTAATTAATAGTGTACCAAATAAGACAGTGTCTAGGGTTGTGATGTTATATGCAACATTAGTGATAGGTTGCTAGCCCATCGCCCAATAGATTCGATTTACCCCTAGTCCCTTAGTCACCTCCTTTGACAGGGGAAGAACGGCAGCTAGTTAGCATTCTTTTACGTCCAACTAACACGGGACATATTAAAGAGTGTGTTATATGTGTGTATGAGATCATCAAATAAAATATGAACCTGACCTATTCTATAATAGGCACGTTGCCAAATGATTCATAAAAGTCTACATAACTAGTTATTCTAGACTAATTGTCTGCCTAGGAATAGTATTAATCTAGTGTCTTTGTAATAATACTACGGTGAGGGAAAACGTCGTGAGGAAACCTACCTGTTTCCCGAACAGGTAATAGTGTTTGTAAATGGCGACACGGCTTACCACCCGTCACATTGAGTACTGACTATCTGGTCAACACGTGGGTTCGAGGTGGCCATAGAATTAATACTTGCACCTCTGATACTGTTAATGGTCGTGAACGCCTTAAGTAGTCTCTCTTCTTTGTTTTATTTTGAGATATTCAAAGGATATAAGGATATTCTTCGATGGTTTGGACATGTTATGCGGATGAATGTTAGCAGATTGGCAAAAGGAATATATGAGTGAATTGGAAGGGCGGTTACGTAGGGGGCCGGCCTAATAAGACTTATAACAGTCCGATAAACGCTATATTGAAAAAAGGCGACGTTAGGAAAACCTATAACCGCCGAGTCTGTATGAGAAGATGTATGGATGTCAATGAAGCGAAAGTGGTCTGTCAGGATCTGGACAAATGGGGATCCGTGAACTCTGCCTAAACCTTTTCAGCGAATAAGGCGTGATGTGTATGTATGTATGTATGTAACATCTTAACATTCAAACATTCACATCACACCCGTTTCCCTGTAGAGAGGGGTAGGCAGAGATCACGGATTCCCATCTGTCCGTGTCATCTGATGTACTGTGTTATAATAGTGACTAAGATTTTAAGTATCATAAATATAGTTATATTTCTAGTCTGATACGTAAATAGAATACTAGACAGATCTTTTTATCGTAGGAGGCGACTAGATGACTAGGATGAATGGAATGCATTGTGTGATGGGATAGCATGCTGTCACCAATAATCAATGTTTAAGTGACCAAGGAAATATTACGTTACTGAGTGTATTTTTTCAATAAATGATATTGAAAAATACTTTACTTTTTACTTAGTTTCCTATTCGGGAAGGGTAAAACCTTGGAATCATGAAAACGTCTCATTGGTGACTTATTAGCATGTATATTGTGGTTGTGATGTTATTGGACAGGTCGTGACAGGTTGCTAGCCCATCGCTCAATAGATTTAACATACCCCTAATCCCTTAGTCGCCTCCTACAACATGCCGGGAAGAACGGCAGCTAGTTAGCATTATTTTTACGCCCCACTTAGCACGGGACAGTATTAAATAATGTAAGAATAAATATTTTCCGTTGTAGTCATAAATATATTGTATGACTTAGCCTGAATGGAATGTATTGTGTTATGGGCTCGCAAACTCACCAATATTATATACTAGCGACCCGCTCCGGCTTCGCACGGGTATAAAATATATAGCCTACTCCACTATTTAATGGATGTTATTATGCATATAAACCATCTTCTTGAATCACTCTATCTATTAAAAAAAACCGCATCAAAATCCGTTGCGTAGTTTCAAAGATTTAAGCATACAAAGGGACATAGTATGTTTTATACAATGTAGTGATGAATGGCATCATATGGTAGATGTTGAAAGTGATAGAGGGAATGTTATTTTGTTGGGGTTTTGATATATATTATTATCAGTTGAGATATTCGCGGTTTGTGTTTATTTTACAAGTGAAGTCGGGTAGCAAAGGTAATACTTTTCTTATAAAATAAACACGGTCACAAATAAGTCAAAGTAAAAAAAAAATTCATAATAAGCTCAGTAATAGTACATTCATTGAACGTCGAAATATAATGAGTAAGAATATATGTATTGAGTAACTAAATAAGTCCCGTTTTCTTGTAATAAAGATACCTATATGTCACAGTTAAAGTGTAATAATGTTACACTATTACGCCAATTGAACTAGCTCCTTGGTAAGTTCATTTAAGATTTGTGTTAAGCGTACTATTTAACGTATGTTTAAAAATAAATACTTATGATTAATAACTAACGGGACTTATCGCGTAAGTTTTTATATAGTTATAGTCATTAATCATGGGTATAATGCGCGAATCTCTTAAAACTATAAATATATACTTATTATAGTTAGATAGATGTATAACTAACTGGTACATATGGTCAAAATCGCCCCTTAGTATCGATTATAGGGGCACTGACCCTCCGCTTACGAAATCAGGACCCTAAAAGCTTATTCATTGGGTCAGATTTAAAAGCGAGTAGCCCATGACCACACGATTTACCACCTGTCACGTTTAGCACGATCTGGAACCCAACTAATGCTTTTTGCAAAATAACAGTTCAATATACATACATACATACATATATTTCCGCCTCTAAGTCCCCAACGGGATGGGCTGTCTTTTAAACGCCAACTGGAACGGGTGACAAATCTCTCTTGCTTCACTCGCACCTATTAACCTTCTCATAAATGCTCTTCTGTTCTTTACACTGCACCTGCCTTGAGAAGAATGTTTTCAAATTGATCTGTATAAGTTTTACGCTTACCCCGTTCAACTCTACCTTCCATTTTGGCTTATAGATCCTTTCGTAACCCTCCTTTCCTCTAAAGTTACATATGCCCAAACCACCTTAATATACCTTTCTCTATTTTCGTCACTAGATCTTCTCACATACCACAACATTCACGAATCACTATTCCGTAAATACACACAATTTGAAATAGTTATATGTGAATTTCAATGAAACTAAAGTGGTTCGAAGTGGCGATCGATAGTCTCTGCCTATCCTGTTGGAAATTAGAACCGTAATTGTATATCCTGGTTGTCAGCCAATAGCTACAAGCCCAACTTGTGTCAAAATAAAAGGGGAATCCTTATAAGCTCTGTTATTCAGTCATAACCCGACACGCTACACTTATTTTGTTTATGATTACCATAGTTCGGGATTTTACGGTGTGGGAATAATTTGTGACATAGAATAGAGATGCTTTGTTAAGATTGCCTTACGAATAATTTAATAATAATAAGTTTATTAAAGATATGAAAAGAGACTCTGGTTTGTACCAATTAATGAAATTCAAAGAAGTGTAAGGTGAGGGAAAACATCGTGAGGAAACTAGCCTTTCCCTCGGGATAGGCAAAAACCAGTGCCTATATACGGCGATACGGTTCACTACCTATCACGTTGGGTGCTGTCTATCTAGTGAAACGCGGGCTTCGAGCGACCCATACCTAACATGTCTTCGAAATTTCGGAGATGTGCACTCAAGCCTCGAACTACCCCTCTCCCATAATAAAATAATTTTTTTATTTCGAGTTATTCAAATGTTTAAGTGTGCATCTCAGAAATTGCAAAAGAAACATCGTAATTTATTGACCACTCTTCATGACATATGGTGTTTCGTACCTCCATATACATAATAATATTTGGACATTATTACACCAATTGAACTAAGTTCATTTAAGACTTGTGTTAAGGGTACTACTTAACGTATATTTAAGAAATCTATACATAATATACATAGATTACTACATATATAGCATATATAATCAACGACCAGATTGGAAAGCAGTAAAAAAGCGTAGTTCTTAACTCTGCCTCGCGTTCAGGTGGCTAACCGATCGCGTCAAGGAGGTCGTCAAACATACATGCGCTGACTATACTATAGATACTATAGTTTAAAGAGATTCGCGATTTATACTCATGATTAATAACTAACGGGAGTTATCGCGTAAGTTTTTATTTAATAAAATTACCTTTATTAACCCGACGTTTCGGCTACGTTGCATGGTCAGTCTGCCCGTGACCATGACTACTGCAACGTAGCCGAAACGTCGGGTCCCGTTAGTTATTAATCATTAGTATAAATCATATAGTGACTATAGTGGAACAATAACGAAATCAGGGTTCGGTATAGTCAATTGTTACGAACCCCTTTTTGAAGTCTTTATTGTTATAAAAACTATACAATAAAATGAAGTTTTTTGTTCACGTGTTTACTGTACAAGGGTGGATGTGTAGATGCTTTTGTATGTATGTATGTGTGTGTATGTGTTAAGTATAAAAGTACACATGTTTTGTTTATGTAGACCCGTTTTAGTCTGGGACGTAGATAAAATGGTTGTAGATGTAGATCTTTGCAGTGTATTAATTACGTGGTTAAGGGACTAGGTGAGAAGAAAATCTATATTTTAAAAATTCTTTTATTAACTCTACCACTATACCAATCGTCACAATCGTAGTATAGAAACGGGTGGATGAAGAAAGGCAGCTAATTAACAGTCCTTTTACTACAGACAGATAAATTCCAGACTAGCATGGGATATCACTATAACTACATAGTATTAAACAAAGTCGCTTTCTCTGTCCCTATGTCCCTTTGTATGCTTAAATCTTTGAAACTACGCAACGGATTTTGATGCGGTTTTTTTAATAGATAGAGTGATTCAAGAGGAAGGTTTATATGTAAAATAACATCCATTAAATAGTGGAGTAGGCTATATATTTTATACCCGTGCAAAGCCGGCGCGGTTATTATTAATAAATTTTAATTATTATTAACCTACATTTCATATACGTAATATCTCTGACTACAAGGCAGCTGGAAACATTATTCTAGTCACAAACTAACAAGGACAGTACGTTAATGTTTTCACACCTGTAAAAGACTGCTCATACAAAATGCTTGTAACGAAAATAGAACCTACTATATACTCGCATTAAGAAAGTAATGACGACATCATGTCTCCAAGATTTGACCAATGAGACGTGACAACGGTTGACTGCAACTGGTCAATATGACTTCTTTTGTCGTTTACTCACGTCTTATTGGCCAGTTTAACCTCTGAATATTAGTACTAGCTACTAGTATTTTTTTCACTATGTGAGACCGGGTCATATTACGATAAATTAATAAAGATATCTGATTACCTTTATTTTGCCCGACGTTTCGACCCATGATATGACCCGGTCTCACATAGTAAATAAAATGAGTATAAATCGCGAGTGTTCAAAAATAACTAATTACTAGTACATGTAATCTATTTATGTTAGCACCGTTGAATGCAATAGAGATCCGTGTAACACGGTTACTAACGTTGATACCTATACAAGATTGACAAAAGGAATATATATGAGTGAAGTGGAAGGGCGGTTACATAGGGGCCGGACTAATAAGACATATAACAGTTAGATAGACGCTACATTGAAAAAGGGTGACGTTAGGAGTACCTATAACTGCCGAGTGTGTATGAGAAGGTGTATGAGTGTCAGAAGCGAAAATGGTCTGTCAAGATCGGGACAATACCCCTCTACAGAGAATCAGGCGTGTATGTGTGTATGTAATCAATAACTATTATTACCAACGATTTTAAAGTAACACAATGTTTTCAGTGTGTTTTTAATCAACACTACAAGGAATTCACAAACACCCCTGCCTCGTAAGAAGCCCTATAAAAGGTAGTAAAGGTGCCAATGCACTCAACGAATAGCAATAAATTACAGGATAACCAGAGGGGAGAGTTCAATGAATACGTTGCGTCCCAATCGTAGAACGGTGACTTTTTGGGAATGATTTAATCGCATAAATTAGTTTAAAATATGATGTTTAGTATGTCAAAATATTTTTGTATTATACATACATACACATTACGCCTCATTCCCTGTAGAGGGGTAGGCATGGATCACGGATCCTTATTTGTCCCGATCCTGACAGACCACTTTTGCTTCATTGACACTCATACGCACAGTGTAGTCCTAGTAACTTTTTATAAGGCTTAAGTTTATCAGAACAAAAGACAATATTTTACATTTTAAAACTGGCGCCACTGTGCATTGTCATGGCCACTATACGTTCGCGTGCTTCGAAACGAAATATATGGTCTTTTGTTCTTATTAACGTAAACCTTTTAAAAAGTCACTGGGACTGCACTTTTAGCGTTGACTGTACACAGAATAACTATGTTAACTCCATTGTTGATGTTCAATAGCAGACTATGTCACACATAATGAACTAAACACTACATTTAAGAGCTCATAATTAGTAGTTAAGTCATGTAAGCTTTTTATCATGCTAAATAGGTATGTATAAGAATAGAAGAGCATGTATGAGAAGGATAATAGTTGTGTGTGAAGCAAGAGAGATTTGTCAGGATCGTTCCAGGTGGCAATCGATACTCTCTGCCTATCCTGATAGGGGCGTGGAGGCGTGAATATATGTATGTATGTTTGTAAATAGGTATGTTTATTCTAAACTTAGTATAAGCTAAGGCAAAAGCAGGTTTCTTCACGATTTTTTCCTTACCGTTATAATCGTGTAATTAGTAGAATGGTCTCCCATCCAGATTCTAACCAAGTCTAGCATTGCTTAACTTCAGTGATCGTAAGAGAATCTATGTACAGTTTATAAACGAAGTAACAGATTTTGTAAAATCACCGTGTAGTTTACTTATATACACATTACCCCCGTTAGACAGAGAACACGGATCCCCATCTGTCCTGATCCTGACAAACCACTCTCGCTTCATTGACACTCATACACCACTGCATACACACTCTGCGGTTATGTGTATGACCTTCGAGGCGCGATTGGTTAACCGCCTGAACGCTAGAGAGAGTGGGAATCTTTCCCGGTGGAGGCAGAGTTAAGAACTACGCTTTTTTCCGCTTTCCAGTCTGGATTGTAGATTATATATACTATATAATATGCATTTATGTATATATTTGTTAAATAAACGTTGACCAGTACCCTTAACACAAGTCTTAAATGAACTTAAGGGGCTATTCAATTGGTGTAATAGTGTCTTACCTTTCTTTCTTTTTTCCCAGGTACGGCCCAATGACAAGATGCCTCCTCTCATATGTGAGCTCTGCGTGGACAAGATCAATGACTATTTCGAGTTCCTGGAACTGTGTCAGGTGACCAATCGACGAACCAGGATGCGACTGGGCCTTCCCATTGGTCAGAGTGCCGAGGTAAGTTTATTGTGTACTTGGATATGTAAAGACAAATTGGAGAAATTCTTCTCAAGGCGGGTGATCAAATTGAGCGAAACGAACTACGGAAACTCTATATAAAAGAAAGAAAGAAAATACTTTATTCACTGCTTCAAATTACATTAAATACATATATAGCATATATAATGCACAACCAGAGTGTAAAGCAGAAGAAAAGCGTTGCTCTTAACTCTGCCTCCACCGGGAATCGAACTCGGGACCTCACGATTAGCGTTCAGGCGTCTAACCGATCGCGCCACGGAGGTCGTCATTAATATGCATATATACATTAACACGAGTCAAACCATCAAATACCGAGACAGCACCTTTTCACTGCATCAAGTGCCTTCCTTATATTATGTACGAGTATTGTTGTTGTATCAAAGTGTGTAAAATAGTGTTATGTCAAAATGTGTATGTATAGCAGTGAATAAATGTTTTTCTTTCTTCTTTCTTTCTTTTATAACTTTTATATCTTTAAATGTATATTTTGGCGACTGCCGCTGTGGCGCGAACGGTTAACCACTAAAAATGGTAGTTACTACATTTAATATTATCATTCTTTTTTAATAAAGGTATATTTAGGTGAGGATATATCCTTGGGGAGGCGTATGTCCAGTGATGGGTAGCTACAGACTGATTGATTGATTTTGTGTGTATGTATTATACAGGTGTATCTGTCACGTTGCGTGCTGACTATAAGATTAAAATGTGACTATTAATGAACTATTATGCAATTGCGCTCTTGAACACGTGAAATTTCGACGTAAAGTGTATGTTATGTTATAGATTAAGATGTATATGTCATACATATACATTCATGTCTCTTAACAATCTTCGGGGTGGACTTTACTTTGGTATATAAATATTTTAATAGTTATATTTGATCGAGACAAATGGGGATCCGTGATCTCAGCCTCCCCCTTTACAGGGAATCAGGCGTGATGTGTATGTATGCATGTATTAATATCCATAGTCACTTTTACCAAAACTGTCCGAATAGATTGATAGTATTGGCATTGATATAGATATACTCGTATATAATAAGAATAAAAGCTAAGCGCAATGTATAAGTGTCTTACTTGAATACTAGGTGTCTATAGTTTGACCTAGTTATGCTAAGTTTTCCTAGAATAAGTTTTCTATAGCTGTTGTGCCTTGTATTAGCGAAGCGCAAGCGAATATATGTAAGCAAAGCGAATATGAATGCAATGTTTTTTTAACCAAGTGTGGTATTGTTATAATGTCGGTGGTTATGTAAACATATATTAAGTAATCAATCAATCAGTCTATGATAGTCCACTGCTGGACGTAGGCCTCCCCAAGGGTACCCAAAACACGATCACTCGTGGCCCTCAGCCAACCACTACTAGCGACATTTTTCAGGTCATCGGTCCGTCTTCCAGGGGGGCGTTCCACACTATTTACTTGTAGACAAACTGAATTAAACTATTTGGTGTTATATCGTAAATTAGTGAAGTTACATTTGTAACAAATAAATGATTTCATTACTCACTCCATCATATATACTAAATCCGATAGATATTATCTAACAATACATTAAATTTAAGGAAAAACAAAATCGTTGTAGCGTGTCGGGTTATGTCAGAGTACCAGCGTTAACAGTGGGGTTTCCCTTCTAAAACAGGTGGCTTAAATCATTGTTGACAAGTGCTTAGTTGTTTGTTTTATTCGATTCTTATGTTAGAATATTATGTTTGTAAGAATTTAACTCTATAGAACGTAGCGTGAAGAACAGAAGAGCATGTATGAGAAGGTTTATGGGTGTGAGTGAAGCAAGAGAGATTCAGGCTCGATTCCAGGTGGCGATTAAAAGTATAGCTATCCGATGCCATCTGTAACATTGAGTACTAACTATCTAGCCAACACATGAGTTTGAAGCGTGAATGTATCCAATCGTCAATATGACATCACAACCCCAATATTCATGCTAAAAAGTGACCTAGAAGCATCTCCAAAGATGTTTCCAACCCAAAAGGAAGAAAGGCCGTGAATGTATATGTATTTTGATTATTAATAAGAAATAAACACGAACCAAATATGTATAAAGGAGACCCGGCGTAAGGAGCGGTCCCCGTTACGCGGTGCGGAATCCAAATGGCGTGTTTTAATTGGTGCGGAGTCTAAAAGTGTGTAGTACAAACAAGATACATAATTTGATTGGCCGATGCCGTGTTTTGATTGGTTGTAATATCTCCCCTCCATCCCGCGTACCTCGTTTCACCCTGCGTAATGCCACGCTAGTTTCCATACAAATATTGCGTAAGGCCCACTCCTCTTATTAATTACTCCATGGGAATAAAGGTCTTGAATTAACCCATCGTCCAATGCATTCCATGTACCCCAAGTCACTTGACCTCATCTGTAACTAACAATTGATGACCTCCGTGCGCAGGTTAACCACTTGAACGCTTATCGTGAGGTCAAGGTTCGATTCCCAGTGGCAGTTAAGAACTACGCTTTACTTCTGCCGTCCACAATTCCACTCTCGATATGTATTTTGTTATTTAGTGGTTCTGACATAAAAACAGTTATGCGGATGAATGATAGCAGATTGACAAAAGGAGTATATGTGAGTGAATTGGAAGGGCGGTTACGTAGGGGCCGGCCTAATAAGACATATAACAGTCAGATAGACGCTATATTGAAAAATGGTGATGTTAGGAGTATATACTATACCTATAACCGCCGAGTGTAGAGAAAATGTATGAGTGTCAATGAAGCGAAAGTGGTCTGTCAGTGGGACAAATGGGGATCTGTGATTTCTGCCTACTGCTCTACAGGGAATCAGGCGTGTATCATCATAATCATCATACGCTTCACGACTTATGTATACACACTCCCTTTTTTATTATGGTGGGGTAGTCAGAGGCTTGAATGTCCATCTCCGAAATTTCGAAGGCATGTTGTTAGGTATGGGTCATTCGAAGCCCGCGTATCACTCGATAGACAGCGCCCAACGTGATAGGTAGTGAACCGTATCGCCGTATATAGGCACTGACTAATACCTTTCCTGCGGGATAGGCAGGTTTCCTCACGATGTTTTCCCTCACCGTTAGCGACTGTAAATTATGTATACTATAGAAATTGTTTGTTATCAATATCGCCTCAAGATTATCGATCATTCACCCTATCTTGGTTACAGTGTAACAGGAAAAGTAGAGCAGTGAGATAGCGGTTAGGTCATTGCGGACTTATGTGTTCATTTATTTAATTTCCATTTTTACAACAACACCATTACAGGTTTACCAATACGGTATCATTGACAATATAATCACTACATAGTATAAAACAAAAGTCGCTTTCTCTGTCCCTATGTCCCTTTGTATGCTTAAATTTTTGAAACTACGCAACGGATTTTGATGCGGTTTTTTTAATAGATAGAGTGATTCAAGAGGAAGGTTTATATGTATAATAACATCCATTAAATAGTAAGATTTTATATTTTATACACGTGCGAAGCCGGAGCGGGTCACTAGTTTACTAATAAACATTTACAATGAAATAAAAAAACAACACTAAAACTAGACAACAATAATTGTTTAGAGCATCAGCAGAGGCAATCAAAGCTCAAAGCATATGCAACGCATGGCAACCCTCTTAAACTCAGACCTTCATGCTGGTTTAGGAGTAAATACGGTTACCAGGTGCCTGTGTATGGTTGGTCGTATGACATAGACAAACGACCATTGACCATTGCGAAGGTAGTAATTCTATGGCCACCTCGAACCCACGTGTTGACCAAGTCAGTACTCAATGTGACAGGTGCTAAGCCATGTCACCATATACAAGCAGTATCTATTAACTGTTCCGCGAACAGGTAGGTTTCCTCACGGTGTTTTTCCTCACTGTAGTAACTATTTGGTGCATTTCACAAAAATGTATAGATAAATCATTGAACTTAATTTCCATTGGTAAATGCTCAGGCGGGATTAACCTCTGTACCTACTGATACAGAGTCAAGCCCCAAACAACTGAGCTACGTCGAATTACTCTCGTTTTAAGAACTATTTGTGTATGTATGTTATGTACTTACAGAAAACCGTACCTATACTAATTGAATACTAACGTCACAGCGACTTATAAATTAGAACGCGCTTCGATTTGGGGACACTAACTGTTCGCTTCCGGTTCGGGTTTAAACGTACTACACTTTCATATTTAAAATCGATTGATACTCGAAGGGTACATACATACACATCACATCTGATTCCCTGTAAAGGATATCTATCCTGATTCTGAGAAACAACTTTCGCTTTATTGACATCCTCATACACTCGGCGGTTATGTTAATTAAGTTAGTTTTTATTATTTGGTCTCTGGTTTTGTTAATTAAGCATAAATATAATATGTAACCGAGATTGGTGCTTGCTGCCATCGATACAGGTTGCCATGGTTATCTAGTGATGGCAGTAAGGTTGAGTTTATGTATGCTTGTTTTTGTTTAATAAAGATTATTATTATTATGTAACATATATAGTATACATACACACATCGCTTTACTTACCAGATTTATGAAACTTCGGAGACGGAATATCTCCTCACACCTTAAACTATTTTTAAATAGTTATGCTTGCAAATGGCGACACGGCTTACTACCTGTCACATTGAGTAGGTACTGACTTGGTCAACACGTGGGTTCAAGGTGGCCATAGAATTACTACCTCTGCGATTTTAGAAATAGACTCCTAAATCTCTGACTACTCCGCCAGGGTTAATGGTCGTGAACGCGTTTGTTTTTTTTTACTAAATTCACTCAATGTGACGAGCACTAACTATTACCTGTTCGTGGAACAGGTAGGTTTCCTCGCGATGTTTTTTCTCACGATAGTATTTAAATTATTAGTTAATTAATTATAGTATACTACTTTCGCTTCATGGACATACATACACCGCTATATTAAAAGTCGGTACAGATTTATAATTCAATTAAACCATTACGTAACCTTGTCTGTACAAGTGATGGTCGGGTCAATGGTGGTCAATGACCTCATATCGTGAAATCGTAAACAATGAAGAATGGACGTTGATAAAATGGGTGGAGATTAAAAGTAATAGTAATAATAATATTGGAAGTCATAAATTAACATTTGACGACCTCCGTGGCGCGATCGGTTAGACACCTGAACGCTAATCGTGAGGTCCCGGGTTCGATTCCCGGTGGAGGCAGAGTTAAGAACTACGCTTTTCTACTGCTTTCCAGTCTGGTTCTTGATTATATATACTATATATTATATGTACATATTTCTTAAATTTACGTTGACTAGTATCCTTAATTATTAACGGGACTTATCGCGTAAGTTTATATATAATAATAATAATAATAATATTTGGACATTATTACACAAATTGAACTAGCCCCTCGGTAAGTACATTTAAGACTTGTGTTAAGGGTACTAGTCAACGTATATTTAAGAAATGTATACATATTATATATAGATAAATACATATATAGCATATATAATCAACGACCAGACTGGAAAGCAGTAGAAAAGCGTAGTTCTTAACTCTGCCTCCACCGGGAATCGAACCCGGGACCCCACGATTAGCGTTCAGGTGTCTAACCGATCACGCCACGGAGGTCGTCTTATATATAATATAATAGTCCCGTTAATAATTATTAATCATGAGTATAAATCGCGAATCTCTTAAAACTATAGTATCCTTAACACAAGTCTTAAATGTACTTAGCAAGGGGCTAGTTCAATTGGTGTAATAATGTCCTTAATATTATTATTATAAAAAGAAATACATATACATCACGCCTGATTCCCTGTAGGCAGAGAGCACGGATATCTGTCCCCCTGACAAACTTTCGCTTCATTGACACTCATACACACTTGGCGTTTATAGGTACTTCTAACGTCACCCTTTTTCAATATGGTGTCTATCTGACTGTCATATGTTGTATTGGGCTAAGCCTACGTCACCGCCCTTCAACTTCACCTTCTGGTAGCGAAAGTGGGGTATGGCAAAAGAAGCATGAAAGTAGAATAAAAGCCGTTGAAATGCAGTCACTTAGAAGCATGTTAGGAGTGACATTGAATGATAGAATTAAAAATAGTGTGATAAGGGAAGGTTGCGGTTTGAATAAAGATGTAGTGACTAAGATTGAAAAGGGCATGCTTCAGTTTGGACATGTGTGGATGAATGAAGGTAGATTGATAAAGGAATATATGTGGATGAAGTGGAAGGGTGGTTACGTAGGGGCCCGTCCCATAAGACATATGATATGATAGGGTGACGTTAGAAGTACCTATAACGGCTGAGTGTGTATAAGTGTGAATAAGGTGATACACATCACGCCTGATTCCCTGTAGAGGGGTAGGCAGAGATCACGGATCCCCATTTGTCCCGATCCTGACAGACTACTTTCGCTTCATTGACATGCATGCATCTTCTCATACACTGTCGGCGGTTATAGGTACACCTAACGTCACCTTTTTTCAATATAGCGTCTATCTGACTGTTATTTGACATATATATGTATGTATATATCTACTATTCGTCCATGTTATAAAGAATAATAGCAGTTTGGCATCTAATTAATCACGCCTAGTCCCCTAATGATATTCATTGACTAACGATAAATTATAGCCCATCAAATGCCCCCAATTACTTTTAACGACTTTGGTACACGCAAAAGTTCGTTTTATTAGGTCCTTTGTTAGACTGGGACTGGAATAGGGTGAATAACTGTCTTCTTTATACGATAACTAGCGACCCGCTCCAGCTTCGCACGGGTATAAAATATATAGCCTACTCTACTATTTAATTTATGTTAGTTATTATACATATGAACCTTCCTCTTGAATCACAAATCAAAATCCGTTGTGTAGTTTCAAAGATTTAACCATACAAAGGGACATAGGGACATAGAAAGCGACTTTGTTTTATACTATGTAGTGATTAGTGAGTTTAGTAATGACAGTGATTACATACATACGTATACATACATATATTCACACCTCTCCGCCCCCAACGGGATAGGCCGAGACAATCGATCGCCACCTGGAACGATCTTGACAAATCCCACTTGCTTCACTCACACCCATTAACCTTCTCATACATGCTCTTCTATTTTAGTTATCAGAATAAATTAAAATGGAACTTGAATAAATAAAAACCTTTTCTGGGATAAGATAGCTTTCCTCACGATATTTTCCCTCAAAGTATTTGATGCATTTTGTAAAATGTATTTTTATTACGAAAATGTACATAGAGATTTCCATTGGTACGTGTTCAAGCAGCATTTGAACCCTGTACCCACTGATACAGAGTCAAGCCCCAAACAACTGATCAACGGCGAATAAAACAAGCTAGCATTTAAGTCTGCATTACACCAGCCTTAACAAAGTCATAATCGATAAATGAATTTCGGTAACGAACCGTGTCTAACGAGTTTAAACCAACATAATAGAATACATAGATGAAAAGAAGCCATATTCTAAGCTTTAATGTTGTTGGTTTCGGTTTATATACAAATACATTCAAGTCTCTTAATCATTTTTGGGGTGTGCGGAAGCACGGAAATCTAATAGATCAACGGTGCTTTTAGTATAAAATATCAGGGTGGTAATGGTATTCTTATACATTAACATAATATTATATATACATATAATATATACATTAACATAAACATACGATTCACGACTTGTGTATACACACTCCCTTTTGTATTATGGCGGGGTAGTCAGAGGCTTGAGTGCCCATCTCCGAAATTTTGAAGGCATGTTAGGTATGGGTCATTCGAAGCCCACGTGACACCCAACGTGATAGGTAGTGAACCGTATCGCCGTATATAGGCACTGGCTATTACCTATCCTGAGGGATAGGCAGGTTTCCTCACGATGTTCTCCCTCACCGTTTATAATATATCTATTCTTATTATATATGCATATTGGTGGCAAATTACTAGCCCATCACCCAAAAGATTCCTTTGAACTTTAGTCGCCTTTTACATGCAGGGATGAGAGCATTTTTTTACGTCCCAGATTAACACGGTTCGTTGATTAAGTATATTAAAACAATCGTTGTTATTTTATTGTTAGGTAAATTTCATCATTTCAATTTGTTAACAGTGAGATATCATTGTGTATGATGGAATTAGGTTTAAGCTGAGACAATAATACTCTACACTAATAATTCTTAACACACTATTACACAAATTGAATTAGACCCTTGGTAAAGACATGTAAAGTAAAAAGATAATTATGGACATATACCTAAATATCGGTACGGAATAGCACATACACCTTAATTTGTGAACGACGTGGTACAAAATAAGATGTAGTAACGAAAATATTGAAACGTTTATTGAACTGTTAATGTGTGTGAGTGAAGCGAGAGATATTTGTGCCGAGCGATAATCTTAACCTATAGTTAGTGAAAGAGATGCGTGAACATATATATGACGACCTCCGTGGCGCGATCGGTTAGACACCTGAACGCTAATCGTGGGGTCCCGGGTTCGATTCCCGGTGGAGACAGAGTTAAGAACTACGCTTTTCTACTGCTTTCCAGTCTGGTCGTTGATTATATATGCTATATATGTATTTATCTATATATATATATATATATATATATATATATATATCTTAAATAAATATACGTTGACTAGTACCCTTAACACAAATCTTAAATGTATGTACTTAACAAGGGGCTAGTTCAATTTGTGTAATAATGTCCAAATATTATTATTATGTATGAATGGCTGAAAACCTTCACAATGTTCAGTTGATGGTAGGCACTCAACTGACTACCCCATAAATGATACTGACTCGTTTACGTATGGTTTTACCAAA
Source organism: Leucoptera coffeella (assembly GCA_030578115.1). Classification (NCBI taxonomy): domain Eukaryota; kingdom Metazoa; phylum Arthropoda; class Insecta; order Lepidoptera; family Lyonetiidae; genus Leucoptera; species Leucoptera coffeella. The sequence continues at coordinate 162,309 of JAMBLF010000235.1, forward strand.
AAGTAGGTATAGACAATCCAGTCCCCTTCATATCGATTTTTCATACGGCTTCTAAACAAAAAGAAAAGTTCAATATATACAGTGACTGGTACTAAAATAGGGTGACGATACTTGCATACGTGTCCAGTGTTAGCTGGGACGTAAAATGAATGCTAACTAGCTGCCGTTCTTCCTAGCATGTCGTAGGTGGCTACTAAGGGACTAGAGGTAAATGGAATCCATTGGGCGTTGGAATAGCAACTTGTCAACAATGTTCCATATGACATAGCAATATTGGGGACACATAGTATTTGGGATCTTCATCGCCCAATAGATTCCATTTACCCCTAGTCCCTTAACCTCCTACTACATGCCGGGAAGAACGGCAGCTAGTTAGCATTCTTTTTACGTCCCAGACTAGCAAGGCACCTATACGAGATGAACTTTGTTTGTTTGACGACCTCCGTGGCGCGATCGGTTAGCCGCCTGAACGCTAATCGTGAGGTCCCAAAGATTCCCGGTAAAGGCAGAGATAAGAACTTCTCGTATGTGTATTTATCTATATATAATAAGTATATGTTTCTCAAATTTACGTTGACTCGTACCCTTAACACAAGTTTTAAATGTACAGTCAGCGTTAAAAGTTCAGTCCCAGTAACTTTTTATGGGGTTTAAATTTATAAGAACCAAACACAATATTTGACATTTTAAAACTGTCGCCACTATGCATTGTCATGGCCACTATACGTTCGCGTCCTTTGAAATGAAAAGTATTGTCTTTTGTTCTTATAAAAATAAACCTTAGTTACTGGGACTGCACTTAGCAAGGGACTAGTTCAATTTGTGTATTAATGTCCAAAATATTATTATTCGTGTAAAATCTCAGTACTCTATAAAGACACAAAATATCTTCTATAATACTATAATATTGGCATTTATACCTAGGTCACGTACCACCTATTAGAGACCCCTCTTGTCTACGTCTTTGCTAAATGATGAGGGATCAAGTTGAACGGTTCTTGAATTGACAATGTGTTAGTAGTTATAAGTAGTATTTATGAGGTGTGTTTAATTTCAAATTGAGTCATATACAAAAAACATTTTTATAGGTTATCTTGTGAAGTAAAACAGCATTAGTTGGACCACTTCTAACCAAGTTAAATACACTTCACTACATAGTATAAAACAAAGTCTCTTTCTCTGTCCCAATGTCCCTTTGTATGCTTAAATCTTTGAAACTACGCAACGGATTTTGATGCGGTTTTTTTTAATAGATAGAGTGATTCAAGAGGAAGGTTTATATGTGTAATAACATCCAGTAAATAGTGGAGTAGGCTATTGTTCACTTACACCCATTAACCTTCTCATACATGCTCTTCTATTCTTCACACTACGTAGACCCGCCTTTAGAAGAATATCTCATATCAAACGATCATATATTGAAGTTGATCTAGCCTTTTTACTGTTGTATCGAACAGACAGACAAATAATTTTTACAACCATAACCTTTGCGGAGTAGCCAGAGATACGCTCTTGAGGGATGGTCATGTCCGCAATTGCGTGGGTAGTATCGTATAGGAGTGAGATAGGTGTTCTATAGCTACTTTGAACCCACGTGTTAATATAGCCAGTACTCAATGTGACAGGGGGTAAGCCGAACCGCCGTTTACAAGAGCTTCATATTAAACTGTTCCGAGGATTAGGTAGGTTTTCTCACGATGTTCCTGCACCGTAGTAGTCAGTGCATTTGGCAAAAATGACCCCTAAAGACATGAAAACATCTCCTTTAATACTTTTTAGCATGAATATTGGGGTTGTGACGTCATAATAGAACATTGGTGACATGTTGCTAGCCCGTCTCCCAATAAATTCCATTGACTCTTAGTCCTTTAGTCTCCTACGCCAGGTAGAACGGCAGCTAGTTAGCATTCTTTTCACGTCCCAGTTTAACTCACAGCAAGCACGTAATGTTATAAAATCACAGTTTAGCACGTTCGTTATAATCATATAATACATTTATAATAAAGTGAGAACATAACATAAACTTTATTGGAACGAAACAATAAGATTTTGTTAAACAGCTAAACTTTAACGATCATGTAAATTAGTTGAATAAAATATGGCTCTAAATGTGACGCCACGGGGTTATTGACTCGCAAGCTTATCGTGGTGAATTCCCTGTGAAGTGTTTAATATAAAAGTTTGTTTCTTCAAGCTTTGTTATTGTTCACCATAATTTTAGTTCACGAGACATTGTTTTTTCTACTAACTATTCATATATATCCCGATTTCTCTATGTTAAAAAAAATTTCGTAATTGATACATACATACATATAATCACATACACATATTCGTACTAAGATTCAGCCGTAAGATACGATTGTAGTTATGCTTTAATATAATTTTTGAGTGACTGGCAAAATTCGACGTTGATCAGTTGTCTGGGGCTTGATTCTATCAGTGGGTACTGGGTTCAAATCCCGCTTGAGCATGTACCAATGGAAATGAAGTTTCATGAATTTCTATGTACATCTTCGTAATAAAAATACATTTACTTTATTTCTGTTATTTACATACATACACATCGCGGCTGATTCCCCGTAGAGGAGTAGGCATTAATAACGAATCCCCATCTGTCCTGATCCTGAAAAGCCACTTTCGCGTCATTGACACACATACACCTCTAACACTCGGCGGTTATAGGTACTTCTAACGTCACCCTTTTTCAATATGGCGTCAGATTGTTATATTTGTTATGTGCTGGTAGTAAAATGTTTATGATTGAAATAATTTAGTTGAACGCACCATTAGTGTTTTGTTTCCTTATTGTATCGTGTTTAGAAATGAGGTTGAATTTTGATAAATAACCTTATTTATTTGCTCCGTAATGGAAGCTTAGAGATTATTGCTGTGGTTTTTAAATTATATTAAATTTAGCGGTTTTTGTATTGAACTATTACATACATACAGACAAACAAACAAAAGACAAACGCATTCACGTCCAGGTTTCCATCTCAGCAATTGCGAAGGTAGTAATTCTATAGCCACCTTGAACCCACGTGTTAACCAGATAGTTAGTACTGAATGTGACAGATGGCAAGCCATGTCGCCATCTACAAGCACTGGATTACCTGTTCGGGGAACAGATAGGTTTCCTCACGATATTTTCCCTCACCGTATAAATCGATGCATTTCGTGAATGTAATTTTATTACGAACTAAAATACCGGTTCTATGTAACCATATACACAGAAAGAAGTCCCCATTACATATATACATTCCTTTAAGCCCTATCGGATTGGACAGAACCTCAGATATACATAATATATCCTAGGTCACTTTTTGGCATGAATTTTCGGGTTGCGATGTTATAATGGAACATTGGCGACAGGTTTCTACCTCATCACCCAATTGGTACCTAGTCCCTTAGTCGATTCACAGGGAAGAACGGCAGCTAGTTAGCATTCTTTTTACGTCCCTCACTAACAGAGAAAGGCTCCAATACATTCTCAATGCTTTCTCCCATACAATACTATCGTAAGCTATAGTTATTTGTATTATATGTATAGTTAGTTTCTAAAGGTCAGGCCTCGGTCAAGATACAGTAATGCGGTCAACGATTGTATATATACCCTTATAGGTATAGTTGTTGCATGCTCGTCTAGCTGTTTTTCATACTGGGATGTAAAATGCGACTAAGGGACTAGAGATGGGCTAGTAACCTGTCTTCGAAGTTCCATATGGCATCACGACCCCAATTCGACGTAGCTCAGTTGTTTGGGGCTTGGCTCTGTATACACTTGGCTTGGGATACAGGGTTCAAATCCCGCTTGAGCATGTACCAATGGTAATTAAGTTAAATGAATTTCGATGTACATTTTCGTAATAAAAACACATTTACGAAATGCATCGAATTATATGGTGAGGGAAAACATCGCGAGGAGACCTACCTGTTCGTCGAACAGGTAAAAATTAATCCTTGTAATTGGCGAAATAGCTGACCACCTGTCACATTGAGTACTGACTATCTGGTTAACACGTGGGTTCGAGGTGGCCATAGAATTACTACCTTCGCAATTGCTGAACCTCTAACTACCCCGCTGTTTTATCACGACCACAATATTCTTGCTAATAAGTGACCAAGAAGATTTTTCATGACTCCAAGGTTCTGTTCATTGAGTAATGTGAATGTATATGTATGTATTGTTGTTTAAATATCTCGTGCTAGTCTATCTCTGTTAAACGTGTAAAGGAAGATTATTCCTAGGAAATGGCGATACGGAAACTTATATAGTATACGATCTGTATACTAGATACATTCGTAATAATGATAATAAAAAGCGATTATTTACAGCCACAAAAACAGACACAATACAAAACGTTTACAATTAAAACTAACAAACTAGGGGGTATAGCTTGTGCATGTTATTGTCGCAGCAAAAGGGTTCCAACTCAGCTGGATACGTTGCGTCTGGTGGCAAACGCAACGCTGGTTTTATGTCGAAACCATTGGAACACATATATATATATTTACCCTTCTACGTCCCTAACGGGATAGGCAGAGATTATCGATAACCACTTGGAACGGGTGACAAATCTCTATTACTTCACTCACACCCATTAACCTTCTCATACATGATCTTCTGTTCTTCACACTACGTACACCCGCCTTGAGAAGAATGTTTCCAATTTGTTTTCATCTAAGTTCTACGTGTATTACTGCAAACATCACGTCCGTACAAAGGGGTAAAAAGCGATCTCGGATCCCCATTTGTACCAATCCTGGCAAGCCGCTAACGGTTCATTGGCATACACCTCATACACACTCGGCGGTTATAGGTACTCCTAACGTCACCCAATATGTTGTCTATTTGATCGTCATGTCTTATTAACACCTACACTGTAAATGCTTTACTAATTTGTGTACTTAGATGTTATGCGAAAACTATTTCATATTGACATAGCTGTGAACGACTGGGACTTAATAGAATGCTAACTAGCTGCCTCTTGGCTTGACGAATGAGTGAATTGAATAATTTGTGCGATGTGCTATCAACCTATCAATTACAGCTGATGATAGTCATTGATGATGAAATGAAAATCTTTTTATTCAACATAAGGATACATTTTTATAAAAAATATGTCATTAACAAAAACTAATTCTTAAATAATTCAAATTAGCTTAATAAAAGTAAAACTACTAATGGCTCTTCGTAAAGACAAACTCTGCAGAGAAGAAATGCCAAAAAAACTATGCAGAAAATGTGTATATTGAATAACTACATAGTATAAAACAAAGTCGCTTTCTCTGTCCCTATGTCCCTTTGTATGCTTAAATCTTTGAAACTACGCAACGGATTTTGATGCGGTTTTTTTTAATAGATAGAGTGATTCAAGAGGAAGGTTTATATGTATAATAACATCCATTAAATAGTGGAGTAGGCTATATATTTTAAACCCGAGCGAAGCTGGAGCGGGTCGTTAGTTTAATAATAATTTATTAGAACATGAATAATAATGATGTCCCGTGCTATCTGAGTGCCGCTCCCAGCATGTCGTAGGAGTTGGTTTAGGGACTAGCGATAAATGGAATTGATTGGGCGATGCATTAGCAACTCGTCACCGATGTACTATATGACATTACAACATCAATATTAATGCTTAAAAGTGGCCTAGGAGATATTATATTGTCTTTTTTGTTCTGTCCACTGAAAGGTCAGCTCGCTAACTACTGCTACCTACTGCCCAATAGATTATATTTACATTGACCGGGAAGAACGGCAGCTAGTTAGCATTCTTTTTATGACCCAATCTAGAATACATACATCCATATAATCACGCTTCTATGTCCTCAACGTGATAGGCAAAGACTATCGATCGCCACCTGGAACGGGTGACAAATCTCTCTTGCTACACACACCCATTAACCTTCTCATACATGCTCTTCTGTTCTTCAATACGTACATCTTGAGATGAATGGTTCCAATTTAATCTGTATATGTTCTACGCGGCTCTTCTTGTTTAGCCATAGCTACTACGCTAGTCCATTGCCCAGTAGATAAATTGGCTCAGTAGTCCCTAAGTCGTCTTATATAATTATCAAGCTATCAATCAGCCTATACTAGTCCACTGCTGGACGTAGGCCTCCCCGAGGGTACGCCACTAAACACGATCACTCGTGGCCCTCATCCAGCCACTACCAGCGACCTTCTTAAGTCATCGGTCCACCTGGCAGGGGGGCGTCCTACACTACGTTTGCCGAGACGCGGCCTCCACTCGAGAACTATCAAGCTAGTCTCGAACTAATAATAATATTAAAAAGCATTTATTTACGGCCACAAAAACATACACAATACAAAACGTTTACTATAAAAAAACTTAAAAACTAAGGGGGTATAACTTGTGCATGTTATTGTCGCAGCAAAAGGGTTCTAACTCAGCTGGGTATGTTGCGTCTGGTGGCAAACGCAACGCTGGTTTTATGTCAGAACCACTGGAGAGCAACGTTAAATTATTAATATAACTAATTTATTTATTAATATAACTAACACTGGATCGGAAAATTCTTTGGTAATATTTTGCAATGTCACGCTGATAAATGATAGTATTTGAGAAGGAATGCCTACATAACATATGTATGACGCACATATAAGAGATATTGTAAGGTGACGTTAGAAGTACCTATAACCGCCGAGTGTGTATGTGGTCTTAGATGGGACGTAAATGGGCAACTATCTGCATTTCTTTTCGGATTATAGTAATAGGTGTCATATGGACTAGGAGTTTTTATAGACAACATGACTCAATTATTACATCACTACATAGTATAAAACAAAATCGCTTTCTCTGTCCCTATGTCCTTTTGTATGCCTAAATCTTTGAAACTACGTAACGGATTTTGATGCGTTTTTTTTAATAGATAGAGTGATTCAAGAGGAAGGCTTATATGTATAATAATAGCCATTAAATAGTGGAGAAGGCTATATATGTTATTTTATATCCATGCGAAGCCGGAGCGGGTCACTAGTACATGATGAAACGTTTTTTGTTTGTCACGACATACATACATAAGTTGTAAATTTATAAAATATTTATATATATAATCACGCCTCTATTTCCCTTATGATAGACAGAGACTGGTAATTGCCATCTTGAACATATTATTACATTTTAAAACTGACGCCTCTATGCATTGTCATGGCCACTATACGTTCGCGTGCTTCGAATTGTAAAATATTGTCTTTTGTTCTTATAAGCGTAAACCTTATAAAAAGTTACTGGGACTAAACTTGCTTGCTTTGCTGACTTTGCTGACTGTACATACATACATATACATTTACATCGTTTGAAAGTGTCGTATAGGACAGATTCTCCTACCCATTCACGTCCTTCAATCCCTTTCGGGATAGACAGAACCTCGGAGATTTAGTATCTAATTGTTCACTTTTTAGCATGAATATTAGGGTTGTGATGTCTTGGGGAACATTGGTGACAGGTTGCTAGCGCATCGCCCAGTAGATTCATTTTTCCCTAGTCCCGTACTCGCCTCATATTACATGCAGGGAAGAACGGCAGCTAGTTAGCATTGTTTTAACGACTCTGGCTTTTTAGGTTGAATAGGGGTTGTGATGTCTTATGGAACATTGGTGACCGGTTGCCAACCCATTGCCTAATAGATTCCATATACCCCTAGTCCCTTAATCGCCTCCTACGACATGCCGGGCAGAACGGCAGCTAGTAAGCTTTTTACGTCCTTGACTGGCAGAGGACAATATTATTTATACTGTTATTTTATTATATATAAAAAATAATAATATAACTACTCATTATATTAATTTTGCTATGTTGAAAAAGGGTGACGTTAGGAGTACCTATAACCACCAATTGTCTATGAGAAGATGTATGAATGAAGCGAAAGTGGTCTGTCAGTGGGACAAATGGGGATCCGTAATCTCTGCCTACCCCTCTACAGGGAATCAGGCGTGATCTGTATGTATGTTACTTTATTACTTAAAGTCCCAGGTTAGGGGACCATATTTCATTTAATATTTCGTCGTAAAATTAGCCGTTTCATACACAATGGGGATATTTGTGTATGGTAACATGAGAGGTTGTTAATATAACGACCGATCGCGTACATGCGAGTTTGGGACTCGTATTTATTTACTTCAATAGACAGAGGCAATAGGTAGTAGATTAAACAACTAGTATTGATTTAGTGGGTTCGAGGTGGCCATAGAATTACTAAGTGCAATTGCGGAGATGGACACCTGAACCTTTGACTACCCCGCAAGGGTTAATGGTCGTGAACGCGTTTATCTTTTTGTCATAATATTCCATATTATTGTCCATCACTATCTCGATACAAATGCTTGTCTTCAATGTTCTGTGAACGTCAAACATATAAAAAGACGTAATTATATTCATGACTACCATCATATATTCATGTAATTATACCATAGTAAACAAATATATTTAAAGTGCCCTTAGTAAACACTTGTTAACCCTTAGTTTCTGTTTACCCCTCTGAAGTGATGTGTATTTGAACCCTTGTTTGTAATCACCCCTGACGTGCTTAAGTATATGTTTATGTTTGCAAAAGAGATTTTCTGTGTATTGTTTAAATTTTATATATAGTGATCATTGATCTCTGTCTGCCTCTGTAGGGAATCGCGCGTGATGTATGAATGTATGTTGAATACATACATACTCATTCACGTCCTATAATCGCTTTCGGGGTGGACAGAACCTTGGAGACTATAATATATGCATGGATACGTTTTAGAATATGGTATTGTTATGTTATAATATTGAACTTTGATGATACATACATACACATCACGACTGATTCCCCGTAGAAGGGTAGGCAGAGAACTCGGATTCCCATCTGTCCCAATCCTGGCAGGCCACTTTCACTTCATTGATACTTATACACCTCCTCATACACACTTAGCGATTATAAGTACTTCTAACGTCACCCTTTTTCAATAAAGCGTCAATTTCCTAATGGGCCGGTCCTTACGTAACCGCCCTTCCACTTCACCACATATATTCCGTTTGTCAATCTACTATCATTCATCCGCATAACATGTCCAAACCATCGAAGCATGCCCTTTCAATCTTACTCACTTTATTAAGAGAATATAAGGGCCTTCTTTATTATGATAATTCCAAAATCGAGTACTAAACGCGTGAACCCAGGTTTTACCTTATAATAATTACAATTCCGATAAAACAATCAGTTGCCATGACGACCAGAAATCAACAATCCCGGTGCCTACAGATAGGCAGTCGTGTCCTAAACAATAATTAAAAAATGACAATTATGGGCACTTTTTAATACGCCCTTCTGATTTCTATCTAACTGATGTATTGAATGATAGGTTCTACACACACTCGTTCTTTATAATTGCGCTTAACCCTTTCGAGGTGGTAGTGGTTGAATGGACAAAAAAGATAAAAACAAACGAAAATGCACTCCTTAAATGCTGGATTGTACACCAAAATAATAATATACAGTACAATCCCAAACCTAACCTTTGGTGTGCGTTTAGCTATATTTAGAGAACATTTCAGTATTTTTTATGTGCATTCAATTATGTTCCTTTTACTTTTTATTTTTCCAAAAATATCACCGTGTTTTGCTATCAATGTAAATCTAAAACTACTTAATAACAGATTCTTACCAGAAGCTAATTAACTTCAGATGTAATATGCTGTGTTTACAATCAATTAGTTTTACTAGTCCCTTGAACTTTCTTATTGTAAACAGACCAGTTGTTGTTATTATGGTTTGGATGTAGCTAGTTTAAATATTGATTCAGAACTGAGTCAATATATATTAAATATTATGGGAAAATTCAATATGTAGTAAATATTACGGTAAAATAATTCAATGCTCATCAAAAATACTGAAATGTACATCAAAATATAGCTAAACGATGCAAAGGTTAGGTTTGGGTTGGGACTGTATTATTTTGGCGTACAATTCAGTATCTTAGTAGTGCATTTTTGTATTATCTGATGTTCCTTTAAACACTATCCAATATTATATACAAGCAATATGAAATAAATTTGCCACATTTTTAAAGTTTTCATTAAGTATTCAAATATAAATATAGATGGCACTGTAATTATAATTTGATTTTTACATTATATTCTTCGCTCCTATTAGTAGCAGGATGATGTTATATAGCCTCATGCCTTGCTAAATAAATGGTCTATCTAATACAAACAGAATTTTTGTATTCGAACCAATAGTTCTTGAGATTAGCGCGTTCTAACAAACAAACAAACCCTTCAGCTTTATAATATTAGTATAGATTTGATAGGCATAGACTATTGATCGCTACCTGGAAAGATCTTATCAAATATCTTGCTTCACTCACACTCATTAACCTTCTCATACATGCTCTTCTGTTCTTTACTACCTACACCCGCCTTGAGAAGAATGTCTCCAATTTGATCTGTATATTATGCTCTATTATCATCGTTACGTTCCTAATGTTTGGAAGTAAGATAGAAACATATACATTCACGTCCTTTAATCCCTTCTGGGGTGGACAGAACCTCGGAGATAAAATATCTCTCAGGTCACTTTTTAGCATTAATAATTAGGTTGTGATGTCATATGAAACATTGGTGACGGGTTGTTAGCATGGCCCAATGAATTCAATTTACCGCAGTCTCTTAGTCGCCTGCTACGACATGCCGGGAAGAACGGCAGCTAGTTAGCATTCTTTTTACGTCCCAGACTAACACGGGACCGGGAACACGTGATTAAAGTTAGAAAAAATCTTAAATGTTTAAAAAGAACTTCAGTGGAGACATATGCTTAACATGTGTATTATTATTACAACATAATGTCTAAAGATATATTCTCTTGCTAGTTTTGACGACCGGTTAGCCACCTGAACGCTAATCGTGAGGTCCCGGGTTCGATTCCCGGTGGATGCAGAGTTAAGAATAACGCTTTTCTTCTGCTTTCCAGTCTGGTTGTTGATTATACAGGGTGAAATTTTCATCACTGGCAAAACTTCAAGGGTAGATTATATGATCAAAATTATGCGGCCTGGCGTAATTACTTTAGTACCCTCCAGTACAAAAATATGGAGAAAAGCCTCCTCAAAGTTTGGGAGTCAATTCAGAATACATGGACTCCCTACATTATTTCATTCATAAGTTCTCATCCAATTAAACATCTTTCAACACCCAAAACAAAAAACTATCAACAACAAAACTAACAACTATCAACAACAAAATATCCAAGTAAAAATCTAAATTTTTTTACTAAACTCTATTTCTGTTGTACCCAATGCTGTGCTAGGGTTCGAAGAAAAGTCGTCATTAATCATCACTACGGCTTACCTGCTGTTTAATCCACAAGAACAATAAAAGTTGGTTGAACATTACATGCCACCAATGAAAATTATCAAAACACATCGATTTCATCACACATACACATACATACATTGTACATGATGCTAAAAACAATTCCATTTCACTAGTTCTTCGATCTTTGTTCATTTTAATCCATATCGATAGTTATTATAACTAATAACAAATAATTTCATAACTTTTTATCGTTCGTTCGTTGAAATTTTTGACAGATACATAAACAATTGAACATAGAGTACCCGCCACATACGGTGGCAGTAGCCAAACTTGGAACTAAATTTGACGTTTCCGCCATTGCGTGTTATTTTGTATGAAAAGTAAATTTAGTATTACCAGCGTTGTGTTTTTTGCCCACTCTTTGTAATTTTTATGTTTGTTAAGGGTGATTATAATAAATTGATTTCCGGAGTTTCTTGTTAGTTCTTCTCCAAGCTAGGGTCTCCGCTGATCTAACCTCGGTAAAAAATATGTAAAGACAATGCTCAGTGCCATGTTTGAAATAATAGTTTTAAGAGATTCGCGATTTATACTCATGATATAAGATATAAGGGTGTGTATAAGATTGATTGCAGCTGTGGGAAATCCTATGTCGAACAGACTAAACGGTCTATTGCGGACAGAGTGAAGGAACACATAATATATGTAATATATAATAAGAAGGATAAGTCCCGTTAATTATTAATCATGTTTGAAATAGTATAATAAACATATTTTGACTTTGATATATTAATTTGTTTTATTTGAGTTTATAGCTCTGCAACCAAAGATCGTTACAAATGAAACCTATAATGTTTCGAGCCGTATGGCACAGTGAGTGCTAGTTTTGGCGTGTTTACTGGTAACACTGAATTACGCGACTGTGGCGACGCCTCCAACTGCCACCGTATGTGGCGCGATCTCTAGAGTATTTTTTTTACTTTTTGATTTAATGGCCTGGTTACATGTCTTAAAAAGTACATGATAATTATTAGTGATAAAATAGTACATAAGTAAAATAAACAATTTTATTATTCTTGATTTACTTTTCATTGTTTATTCTTCAAGTCATGTATATTTATTAATTTTCTCATACAAAATATTTAAACATTTATGCTCGTAGTAAGTCGAAAGTATGAAATGTAATACACTTCAGCCTGGCTGTATGACGCGAACTTTACTTTTTCTTTACTTTATCTGTGGCTAATTTATTTATTTGACTATTTATTTTAACAATGCTATGGAAAAACATCATTTTGTCTTGTCCGTCTGTTTGTTTCTTAAGATTTGGCTGTATGGCTTATGCACTTTGTGTGTAAATAAAAAAAAGACAATGCTATGGCGGTTAAAAGTATTTTTGTTTGTTTGCCGTCTGAATTTATAATTTTATGTTAAATTGCTATTTCATAGTACAATAATCGTGGATGATGTTTATTTATGTTGTGAAAGTAAAACATGGTTTAGTTATGTGAATGTAAATTCATACTTTAGTGGAAATGAAATTATTTACTGAAGTGCTTTTGAGGTTATAATTGTCGAGAATTAAAACATAGAAAATTTAATGGAATCAAATGCTTTAAAGAACTTATCAAAGCGTAAACTAAAGGGAGATTAATTAGTAACCAGCATTGAATGTATACGCGAATAGTAACGCGATTAAATTAAGTACAATCCATAACCGGCTAATGTTCATGTTGTGTTATTGTGTGCAGTGATGATTATTTGGAATAAATAAAAGAATAGTGCGTAACATTGTCGTAATTAATGTTTAAAGGAAACCACATAAGTATGTTCTATTGGCTTCCTAACCTGTGAAAACAATGTCTCAATAATGAAAAAAGTTTCATTCAAGATGCTCCTGGTCCACAAACACTAGATTACCATAGAGAATGTAAACTTACAATTTATGAATGAACATGACCTTGGTAAGTAGTACGTTAATAGGGTACCCATATGTTACGGAAAATTTAAAATGCAAATTAAAAAAATTGTCCAAAATTTCCAAAAATTTCCTACCCTTTTTATAATGAAAATGGGTTCTATAGGTGCTACTGATAGCCAGGTTAAAATTTTGCCAGTGATGAATCTGTCACCCTGTATATGCTGCATACATATGTATTTATCCATATATATAATAAGTATATATTTATTTAATATACGTTGACTAGTACCCTTAACACAAGTCTTAAATGAACTTACCAATAAAGACACATTTACGAAATGCATCGAATTATACGTTGAGGGAAAACATCGTGAGGAAACCTATTAAACTGCGATTGCGGAGATGGATACCTGAACCTTTGACTACTCCGTATGCGTTAATGGTTGTGATCGCGTTTGTCTTTATCTTTTTTGTCCATCCAAGCCTACTACTTCGAAAGGATTAAGTGTAATTATAATGAACGAGTGTGTGTAGAACCTAGCAAAACATATATGGAGCAAAAAGCAGGGGCCCATGTTCACTAATGCTTTTGGCAAATAAATATATAACTGGGACATAAGTATATTAATTCATTTAGCAAAATCTTAGTTCGTTAGACCCCTGTTATACAGTAGCATTTTATTTACAGCCAACGCTAAAAGTGCAATCCCAGTAACTTCTTATAAGGTCTACGTTTATAAGAACAAAAGACTATATATTTCGAAGCACGCGAACGTATAGTGGCCATGACAATGCATAGTGGCGTCAGTTTTAAAATGTAAAATAATGTCTTTTTTCCTTATAAACTTAAACCTTATAAAAAGTTACTGGGACTGCACTTTTAGCGTGGACTGTAGGTCCCAGCTAAAACGATACCACAATTCTCGCTTCACTACAAATATTACGCCTAATGCAATTAAATGAGGGTAAAATAGCTGCCTATTGTCTCCTATTAAACATCACGCCTTCCTATAGAGGGGTAGGTAGAGTATTGTGTCCCATATGGCGTGAAATCTAAAGTATTGAATGGGCTTTTAGAGACTTATTTTGTTCCCTGTTTTTTAGAAGACCCCTTGTTTAGCGTTAGTTGTCTTATAGTGACCCATTATATTCCTTGTTTTTTATAAAACTACCCCATCTATTGTCCAATTTGTGTCGTAGTGTTAGAAAAAACTTCGTATGAACTCAAAATATATATCGTATTTAACATAAAGTATGTACAAATATATGCATTAACGTCCTTTAATCCCTTTCGGGGTGGACAGAACCTTGAATGCACGATAATATATCCTAGGTGACTTCTTAGAATGAATAATAGGGTTGTGATGTCATATGGAACATTGGTGGCAAGTTGCTAGCCCATCGCCCAATAGGTTTCATTGACCCCTAGTTCCTTAGTTGCCTTTTACGTGCCGGGAAGAACGGCAGCTAGTAACTATCACAGGACGGTTGCTAGTTTGGACGTATTTACAAATATATAGTATTTATATTCATTCACGTCCTTTAATCCCTATCTTGTTCGCTTCTCATACAATATGCTTTTCTGTTCTTCACACTACGTACAATCGTAAATTATCAAATCAATCAATCAGCCTATGTCAGTCCACTGCAGGTCGTAGACCTCCCCAAGAGTACGCCACAAAATACGATCACTCGTGGCCCTCAGCCAACCACTACCAGCGACCTTTTTCAGGTCATCGGTCCACCTAGCAGGGGGGCGTCCTACACTATGTTTACCTAGACGCGGTCGCCATTCGCTAGCAATGTGGTTCTCGAATGGCGGCCGCGTCTCGTGATTTATACCAAAGGGGAGATATACACAGTCTGTAAAGAAATAAAAATAATTAAAACGGTGAGGGAAAACATCGTGAGAAAACCTGCCTATCCCTCAGCATAGGTACTAGTCAGTGCCTATATACGGCGATACGGCTCACTACCTATAACGTTGGGCGCTGTCTATCTAGTGATACGCGGGCTTCGAATGACCCATACCTAACATGCCTTCGAAATTCAGCCTCTGACTACCCCGCCATATTAAAAAAGGGAGTGTGTATACACAAGTCGTGAAGCTTATGTATGTATATGTATGGAGATATACACAGACATTGGAAAGACATATTTCAATACAATGAAAACCTGTTTCTTTTCAAAGTAACCGAGTCTAATCAAATACGTACATGATTGGTTATTTTACGGTTTGATAAAAAAACGTGTCTATTATTAGATTCTATTGGTACGGTGTGATTGACCAACGAAGTAATGAGGTTAAAATAGATTTTATAGTGGCTGTGTGTGTATGATAGGTAATATCGTTAACATACATATACATCACGCCTGATCCCCTGTAGAGGGGTAGGCAGAGATCACGGATCCCCATTTGTCCCGATCCTGGCAGACCACATTCGCTTCATTGACATCTTCTCATACACTCTGGGCGGTTATAGGTACACCTAACGTCACCTTTTTTCAATAAAGCGTCTATCTGACTGTTATATGTCTTATTAGGCCGGCCACTCCACTTCCACTTCACTCACATATATTCCTTTTGTCAATCTGCTATCATTAAATAAATAATAATATCGTTAAATCAAAAAAATATGTATTCTTTGTAAGTAGGTACAAATTATATACGTATCAGTATGCACATTTTATGAAAGACTATTTATCAAGACATTATGATAACAAATAGGAACATTATTAAGAATATAGTAGAAGCCATACTTATTTATTTTGGTATGGTCTTGAGAAAATATGATTCCTTTCATTTTACAATACTTTTTACCTAAACAACGGATCACCTGCATATATCTATGCAAATAGTAATTTGTACGTTTTGTTACGTAAACGTAACGTTATTTTAAAATTAAACATTAAGATTTCATTCAGTCATCAATCTTCTATACCAATGAGTCTTTAAATTTTGGATGCACCGTTTTGTATTTTGTTTGTGGATGTGAATAAACACTTTTGTTATTATTATCCACCGTAATCTACAAATCAATACATCATAGTTTTAAGAGATTCGCGATTTACACTCATGATTAATAACTAAACGGGACTCATCGCGTATGTTTTTATATAATAAAGTTACCTTTATTAACCCAACGTTTCGGCTACGTTGCAGCAGCCATGGTCACGGGCAGACTGATTTTATATAAAAACATAAAATATTATATAAAGTATTATATAAAAACATACGCGATAAGTCCCGTTTAGTTATTAATCATAAATCAATACATTTACTAACGTTTTATATTAATGTTTTTGTGGATATTAATAAACACTTATTATTACTATCAATTTATTGAAACATGCATTTTAATTACGAAATATACTCATAGAAAATTCGGTTTATTCTTCAGAAAACAATAAATAAATATGCAATAGTATGTAAATGAAATCCTCACTAAACACTCCATCTCCCTCATTCCAGGTACAACAGAAAGAGACAAACCGGCCAGAAGCAGAGCCGGCGAGATCAAACGATTCCGACGAGGAACCTCTATCTATGTCTCAGTCCAAACAGACGCCCACGCCTAAGAAAGATGCACGAAAAGTGAGGGTAGGTGGAAAACATACATACATACACATCACGCCTGATTCCCTGTAGAGGGGTAGGCAGAAATCACGGATCCCCATTTGTCCGATCCTGACAGACCACTTTCGCTTCATTGACATTCATACATCCTCTCATACACTCTCGGCGGTTATAGGTTCTCCTAACGTCACCTTTTTTCAATATAGCGTCTATCTGACTGTTATATGTCTTATATACACACATTCACGTCAAAGACAAAGACACGTGATCTAACCCTTGCGGCGTAGTCAGAGGTTCAGGTTTCCATCTCCGCAATTGCGAAGGTAGTAATTCTATGGACACCTCGAATCCACGTGTTGACCAGATAATCGCCATTCACGTCACAGTCACATAGAGTCCAGTGTTAGTGTGGGACGTTAAAAGACTACTAACCAGCTGCAGTTTTTCCCGGCATGACGTAGCAGGTGACTAAGGGCCTATGGGAAAATGGAACGTAGTGGAACACGGGACTTATTAATTTATTTATCTAAAAATGATAGATACTTTAATGAATTACTAATTTATTAATTAAGTAACTCAGTTGTTTAAGGCTTGATTCTGTAACAGTGGGTACAGGGATAAAATTTCGCTTGAGCATGTACCAATGGAAAAGAAGTTTATTGAATTCTATGTACATTTTCGTAATAAAAACACATTTACGAAACGCATGGAATTATACAGTGAGGAAAAACATCATAAGGAAACCTACCTGTTCCCCGAACAGGTAATAGTTAGTGCTTGTAAATGGTGACATGGCATAGCACCTGTCACATTGAGTATTGACTATCTGGTCAACACGTGGGTTCGAGGTCTCCATAGAATTTCTACCTTCACAATTGCGAAGATGGACACCTGTATCTCTAACTGCCCTGCAGGGATTAATGGTCGTGAACGCGTTTGTTTTTATGTAATGAATAAGTAAATAAATACTTATCAACATTCATTTTAACATTACAGGCCACATCAACTCATACAATTCCGCTCAAAAAACCAATGGACACAAGTAAAGAAGTAACTCCAAAAGCAGTGGAAGCCCCGAGAGAAGAAGTTAGAAGAAGCAGAAGAAAGTCAGTCGACTCCAGAAGCGCTTTAGACTCAATGGAAGATGAACGGAAGACCAAAACGGATAATAGAAGAACTAATACCACAGAGAAGAAATCGATAGCAGAAGTCAAAAAGACAGAAGAATTAAAAAAGGGAAAGGAACTCACAAAAAAGGCAAAGAGAGACTCTAGTAGATCCCAAGATGAAGAACCAGAGGAAGGGAAGACTCCCGATGAGGGAAGGAAGAAGAGAACGGGAAGGAAGAGCAAAGAAGAAGCGAAGAAGGACCCAGAAGTAGGCAGAAGTCCGCCGGAGATAGGTCCTATAGAGAAAAGGGTGACGAGACGCGCGCAGGATGTTAGTCCCGTTAAGGTAAGGGAACTATATTATGGATAGTATTTGAACGAACATCAAATAATATTAAAATGCACACCAAAAATACAGAATTGTACACCAAAATAATACAGTCCCAACCCAAATCTAACCTTTGGTGTGCGTTTAGCTATATTTTGGTGTACATTTCGGTAGTTTTGATGAGCTTTCAATTATTATTATACCTAGTCTTGTCATAAATATTGTTAAACATAATATTTATTTCTTTTACAAATAACATTCATTACTTTTAGTGCGTAAGCTTACAAGAGACAAACGCATTCACGACCATTAACCCTTGCGGGGTAGTCAGAGGTTCAGGTGTCTATCTCCGCAATTGCGAATGTAGTTTCTATGGCCACCTCGAACCCACGTATTGACCAGACAGTCAATACTCAATGTGAAAGGTGGTAAGCCATGTTGCCATTTACAAGCATTCACTATTACCTGTTCGAGGAACAGTTAGGTTTCCTCACGATGTTTTCCCTCGCCGTAGTATGTAAGTTTAATACATAAATATATAACAATTATTATAAACATAAAAAGCCTTATCGCTTAAGTTTTTTTTAATAAAGGTAACTTTATAGGTGTAGATAAGTCCCGTTAGTTATTAATCATGAGTATAAATCGCGAATCTCTTAAAACTATGAAAAGCTTATTTTAAATGTTCTCTGTTGTTTGCAATACAGTCCTGCAAACATTGAGGTCAGTGATCAATAGAAACACGCACTTGTTCCCTAGAAAATGTCCATACTGCCGTACTATCTAAAACTGACTATAAATCTATAAACTTCAAACTCACTGAATTACGATTTTGCTGTAGTATTGTTATAGTGTTTCAATCTATACTAATATTATGAATCTGAAGAGTTTGTTTGTTTGAACGCGCTAATCTCAAGAACTAGTGGTCCAACTCAAAAATTATTTTTGTGTTAGATAGACCATTCATTGAGGAAGGCTTAAGGCTATATAACATCACTCTGCTACTAATAGGAGCGAAGCGAACCTGCTACAATTACAGTGCCATCTATGTTTCATGTAAATCAAGGCTATGTGGTACTCTGTAGTGTTGTTATAGTGTTTAAAATAATTACATACATACACATCACGCCTGATTCCCTGTAGAGGGGTAGGCAGAGATCACGGATCCCCATTTGTACCACTGACAGACCACTTTCGCTTCATTGACATTCATACATCTTCTCATACACACCCGGTGGTTATAGGTACACCTAACGTCACCTTTTTACCTCTTTTCAATATAGCGTCTATCTTGACTGTTATATGTCTTATTCAAGTAATTAATGATTGTTGTGTTTGTTTACAGACGATACCCTTAAGAAAAGGCTCGCCGGTCACTCCGAAAGTTACACCCAAGGGCATTCTACGACGGGTATGTATTAATAATAATAAAAAAACATACATAAACAAACGCGTTCACCACCATTAACCCTAGCGGGGTAGTCAGAGGTTCAGGTGTCCATCTCCGCAATTGCGAAGGTAGTAATTCTATGGCCACCTCCAACCCACGTGTAGACCAGATAGTTAGTACTCAATGTGACAGGTGGTCAGCCATGTCGTCATTTACAAGCACAAACTATTACCTGTTCGGTGAACAGGTAGGTTTCCTTGCGATGTTTTCCCTTACCGTATAATTCGATGCATTTCGTAAATGTGTTGTATTACGAAAATGTACATAGAAATTCATTAAAATTAATTTCCATTGGTACATGCTCATGCGGGATTTGAACCCGGTACCCACTGATACAGAGCCAAGACCGAAACAACTGAACTACGTCGAATTTCTTTAATTTATTTGATACACATGTAAGTTTTACAAGAAAACAGGACTTATCGCGTTTATCTTATAAACAAGTAGTGACCCGCTTCGGCTTCGCACGGGTATTATATATGTAGCCTACTCCACTATTTAATGGATGTTATTATACATATAAACCTTCCTCTTAAATCGCTCTATCTATTAAAAAAAAACCGCATCAAAATCCGTTGCGTAGTTCCAAAGATTTAAGCATACAAAGGGACATAGGGACAAAGAAAGCGACTTTGTTTATATATTGTTGTGAAGTATTACCTTTGCTACCCGAAGTTTCTGCCATGTTGCAATGGCCAAACACGGCTCAACGTGTTGTTGAGTCCCGTTTTCTTGGAAATTGAATAAAAATAGCAAGTTACACGAATGTAACTGTTGTTTGTTAAATTAAGAATAGTTGGATTCGCTTTCGTATTAATTACGTTTACTTTGACAGAAAATATAATGTGTTATATATATCAATATAAAAAACTATGCGGGTGTACGTAGCGTGAAGGATATATGAGCATGTATTAATGTTTGTGAGTGAAGCAAGAGAGTTTGTCAGGATCGTTATAATACAAATTAATGTATCTAATTTCAGCGAGCTACCATAGCAGACACACCAAAATCATTACCAACACCCAAAAGAAAACTTATCGAGGAGAAACCTATCACACCACAGAAGAAAGCCAAGTAAGTGAACCATATTTTTAATAATATAAAGCGTTTATTTACAGCCACAAAAACATACACAATACGAAACGTTTACCCTGACAAGTTACAAATATAATATATAACTAACTATGAGGGTATAACTTGTGCATGTTATTGTCGCAGCAAAACGGTTCTAACTCAGCTGGGTATGTTGCGTTTATGCAATTAGTTCATATATTAAGTTCTGTTATAGTTATATTTATGCCACTAGTATATTATGTTATGTGCTAGTTGTGATGTAAAAAGAATGCTTGCTAACTAGTTAAATTTTAATCCCTGGATGTCTCAAACACGACGACGATATAATTAAAATAAAGTGGACACAATCTATTGAATCTATTGATCAAGGTAACTTAGTGATGCTAAAAGTGGTCGAAAACCTCTCAATAATGTTCCATGTGACATCACAACATATCCTAGGTATCGTCCGCCCCGAAAGGTATAAAAGAGCGTCAACGTATATATATATGTATATATTGTACTCATATTAAAGTATTTATTTTCTTCCCTACAGACCAACGCCAGCCGAAGTGACGCCAGCCAAAACGCCGGCGCGCGGTAAGTCGCCGGCGCCGTCGCTAGCGTTCAACTGTCAGATTTGCGGCGGCACCTACAAGAACAATGGAGCGTTGACCAACCACCTCAAGAGCCATGTTGTCACGTTTACTAGTGTCAAGTGAGTATTTAAAGTTATATATATATATACAGGATGGCGCATTCAAAACGGTCAGTATGGGAAAGTCTGAAACTATAAGAGATACGAAGATTTGTTCTTAGGAACCATGTCACCGATTTTGATAAAAAGAAAAACTGCATTCATACTTTCTTTGAAAAAACAACTGTATCCTATACTGACCGTTTTGAATGCACCAGCCTGTATATTAAGAATTTCTTGCAGCGGTACAGTAGATTCGATCGAAACATAGCCTGAAAGAAGGAACGTAAAAAATATTGATTTTGATTCGACAACATGTACATACATACGCATCACGCCTGATTCCCTGTGGAGGAGTAGGCAGAGATCACGGGTCCCCATTTGTCCCGATCCTGACAGGCACTTTCTCTTCATTGACAATCATACATCTTCTCATACACCCTCAGCGGTTATAGGTACTCCTAACGTCACTCTTTTTTAATATGGCGTCTATCTGACTGTTATATGTCTTATTGGGCTGGCCCCTAAGTAACCGTCCTTCCACTTCACTCATATATATATTTCGACAACATGTATGCGCAAAATATTGTTAAATTAAAGTATTTCGTTAAATTTAATGACACTGGCATTTCTATTTATGCTAATTTAGTCAAAATATATCAATGCTCAAAAGTGACCTAGGAGATACTAAATCTCCAAGGTTCTCTCCAAACCGAAAGACATTAAATACACCACATATCTCAAGACCTCCGTGGCGCTATTGGTTACCTGAACGATAATCGTGAGGTCCCGGGTTCGATTCCGGGTGGAGGCAGAATTTAGTGGAGAACTACGCTTTTCTACTGCTTTCCAGTCTGGTTGTTGATTATACATGCTATATATGTATTTGTTAAATATCCGTTGACTAGTACCCTTAACGCAAGTCTCAAATGAACTTACCAAGGGGCTAGTTCAATTAGTGTAATAATGTCCTAAATATTATTATAATAAAATCGCAACCCCAATATTCATGCTAAAAAGTGACTTAGTAGATATTGTATATCCGATGTTCTCTCCAAAACGAAAGACATTAAAGAACGTCCAAGTACATGTAAGTTTCTCTCTTCGCGACACTAGATGGCGCCACATGTCTAATTCTAACCCTCCTACTTTCCAGGCTGGCGTGCAACGCGTGTGGTGTCTGGTTCCCGTCCCCAGAGGGCGCGGCGCTCCACCACCGGGCGCACCGCAGCGACCCCTATAACTGCAAGACTTGCTACACAAGCTTCGCCACACATTCGGGGTATAACGAGTGAGTATCACTACATAGTATAAAACAAAGTCGTAAATGTATTTTATTACGAAAATGTACATAGAAATTCATTAAACTTCATTTCCATTGGTACATGCTCAAGCGTTATTAGAACCCTGTACCCACTGATACAAAGTCAAGCCCTCACAACTGAGCTACGTCGAATTAAAAAGTTAAATATTCATTATATAGTTGAAGTTACAGATAACTAAAATAACAAAACAAAAAATAAGAAACAGAAAGAACTGACTTATGGCGTGTGTTCGTGAGAGTGTGTAGATATTTGTAGTCACTGCATAGTATAAAACAAAGTCGCTTTCTCTGTCCCTATGTCCCTTTGTATGCTTAAATCTTTGAAACTACGCAACGGATTTTGATGCGGTTTTTTTTAATAGATAGAGTGATGAAAGGAAGGTTTATATGTATAGTAACATCCGTTAAATAGTGGAGTAGGCTATATATTTTATACCCGTGCGAAGCCGGAGCGGATCACTAGTTAGGAATAAATTGGCTGTAGGTTAGTGGGTATGACTACTGAATGGTTATTAGAGACCCTAGGTTGGAATGTCGGCTCTGGAATGTCGCTGCTTTAAAACTAAACTGAAGAAACTCAAAAAACACTATTTTGCAAAAAACGTTGTTTTATAATATAGTTGATATATTTTTGACATTAAATTGCATATAATTTAAAAAAATGATTAAATATAAATACATTTTTTATCTTTTTATTAACTTAATATGTTTTATGTACTTATTATTTATTCTTTTTGAGATAAAATGTTTTTCGAGTTTCTTCAGTTTAGTTTTAAAGCAGCGATGTGCTAATCAATGTAAATATAAATGTTTTTGAGAGTAAAAGTGGCTGTAGTCAAGTGGGTAAGACTTCTGACTTTATGTGAACAACCGACTTTGGCAACCAATGAATGAAAATTAAATGTTTTCGATTTAAGTACATAATTTACAATCTCTAACGTTGAGGGAAAAATCCTGAGGATACCTGCCTTTTCCTCAGGATATGTAATAATTAGTGCCTTTATACGGAGATACGGTTCACTACCTATCATGTTGGGTGCTGTCTATCTCGTGAATATACCCTTCCTGTTTTATTGTTAACCGTATCACCCCACGATCTCTTTAATAATAACTCTTTTTTAACTCTTTTTCACAGCCATTTCAAAGAAGACCCCTGCAATATGTTCAACGAAGTGCCCGATATAAAATGCGACGTGTGTTGGCGGCTGTATCCGACTGAACATCTGTTCGAGACGCATAGATGCGGCGGCGAGGACGCCAGACCTGGTGGTAAGAGTTGTCTAAGTCACTTAACCCTTTGAACGCTACGCCCTCAAGAATACCGAAGTGTCACGGATTGGTTATAACTTAATAGTTCTTTGAAATATGACAAGATTTGACCAACAGAAACACTTTTGCCAACTAAAAAGCTGTTACCTATGAAGGGAATCCGGATGCCTCCCAAACTTCATTCTTAATTCCTTTTATAGGTAACTGGATGTCTGAGAGGTTAAACTCAAAGATGAGGTGACGAAAGGTATACATACATACACAATCCCCAGGAAGGTGGATAAGCCACTTTTGCATAGGGATTAAACTCCAATTAATCAGTGTCTCCCGTTCTATCCCTATAAAATTTGGACGACCTCCGTGGCGCGATCGGTTAGACGCCTGAACGCTAATCGCGAGGTCCCGGGTTCGATTCCCGGTGGAGGCAGAGTTAGGAACTACGCTTTTCTTCTGCTTTCCAGTCTGGTCGTTGATTATATATGCTATATATGTATTTATCTATATATGATATGTATACATTTCTTAAATATACGTTGACTAGTACCCTTAACACAAGTCTTAAATGTACTTACCAAGGGGCTAGTTCAATTTGTGTAATAATGTCCAAATATTATTTATATTTAAATCCCTATAATTAGCTAAGGGTAAACGGCACTCGAGCGCAGAAGTAAAAGTTGATAGGGGACTAGTCATAGCTTTATTGCGATGGGATCACACCTGATGCTTAATGGCTTTTCGCTGATGTATGAGGAAGCAGTTGTATATAAGTTTACCTACCTAAAAATACACTATAAACATTCATACATACTTTTATTCATACATACATATACATCACGCCTGATTCCCTGTAGGCAGAGATCACGGATCCCCATTTGTCCCACTGACAGACCACTTTCGCTTCATTGACATTCATACATCCTCTCATACACTCTCTGCGGTTATAGGTACTTCTAACGCCAACTTTTTTCAATTTAGCGTCTATCTGACTGTTTTATGTCTTATTGGGCCGGCGCCTACGTAACCGCCCTTCCACTTCACTCATATATATTACTTTTGTCAATCTGCTATCATTTATCCGCATAACATGTCCAAAACGAAAAGTGTATGTGGATGAAGTGGAAAGGCGATTACGTGGTGTTGATCCAATAAGATATGACAGTCAAGTAGACACCATTTTGAAAAAGGGTGACGTTAGAAGTACCTATAACCGCCGAGTGTGTTACAGGTGTATGAATGTCAATGAAGCGAAAGTGGTTTGTCGGGTTCGTTCCAGGAAGCGATCGATAGTCTCAGCCCATGCCGTTAGGAATGTAGTGGCATGTATATATGTATGTATGTGTGAAGGGAAATGTGTTTATATTAACTAACTCTATGCTTTTATTTTGCAGGCAAGTGTAGCAATTGCCGCAAGAGCTACAGTCTGCTGAAGAACCAACTGAAACACGAAGCCATTTGCAGTGCCAGGAAGAAAGGTAGGTTACTGGTCACTTACGTGTTAATGACGAATGTACAATCCACTAATGCTTTTTAGCAAACCGTAGTTTAATATCACTTCGGTATCAAGGACAACAAGTGTCAAATTTCGTTTCAAAATGCCTGCATACTGTTACTGAAGTAATATTGATTGATTTGGTTACCTCAGGTTAGGTAATTAATCCAGGCTGGAAATAAGCGGATTACAAAGAATGTGGAACAGTTAGCTTAGTTTTTTGGTTGATTTCTTCGTTAAGCTGAAATTGAATGAGCTACAGTTTCATAAGTGAAACATACATACATAATACGTTCGCGTCCGTTAATCCCTCTCTGGGTGGACAGAACCTTGGAGACACGATGTCTAGGTCACTTAGAATGAATATTGGGCTGTGATGTCATAGTGATGGGCGATAGCTTGCCAGCCCTTCGTGTAATGAATTCTATGTACCCCTGGTATTTTAGTCGCCTTCTACGTAATGCTGGGAAGAACGGTATGTAGTTGGCATACTTTTTATGTCCCAAACCAGAATGGGACTGTTTTGTTGTATGATTCGTTAGCGAAATGAGCTACAGTTATATTGTAATTTGTAAGTAACTGCTGTAAACATTTATTGTGTGTTGTAATGTAACTTAAAGGTTCAACTATTGTCGTAAAGTTGAGTTATTGTACATCTAGATAAATACTTAGACTGCACGCTTAACGTTCGTTTTTCACTTAAAAATCCACAGATTTTAAGGTATATTTTAGCCCTTAAATCCAATCAAAGTAATCACAACAGAATTATTAACTGCCCAAAATGATATATTGAGCTAAATTACATCTAAATACATTCCATGCCAACTAAAACAAGACTCATAATTTCTTTTTATTTTCCAGACAAACAGTCTCAAGACAACCAGACGAAGAAGAAAAGTAAAGAAGCGCAAGCCCAAGTGAGGGTACAGAAGTGCGATCCACTGCTCAAGAGTCGTGTGGGCAACCACTACGATGTGTCTAGGGTGCCACCGGTAAGTTTGATCATAATATTTTTGCGATTTTTATTAATTTTCATGGGTCAACTGAACGAAACGTCGGTTAACAAAGGTAATACTTCGTTTATGAAATATACGTGATAAGTCCCGCTTTTTTTGTTGTAAGTTTGGTCACGTTTATAGTCCTCTAAATAGACGAGTCCCCTACACGTGAACGTGGTGGTAGAAAGGTGTATTATTGGTTATAGATTATCCGTCACCTTATAAATACAAAGTAACGCTTATAAGTTAGTCGCCTCTTACGATATGTTGCGAAAAAACCTAGGTAGCATTACATTGACATAAAATTTTCCAAAATAGAATACACGTATCATACCATTGTTTATAGAAGCAGAAGTTTGTTTATTTTTATAAGATCATAAAGTCTATTTAACCCTACAATTTATTCTCATCTCCATCTCGGTAACTTTCAAACAATTATTGATCTATATACAATCCTTTCTTTCAGGCGTTCGGACTCGATCCGAAGTCTTCGTACCCCTACTTCATCATTTCAAAGACATCCAGAATAACAGACCTCAACCGCATGGTGACCATAACAGACGACCTCATCAATTCAGTGCAATGGGATTCCGAATTGGAATCGGAACTCGATGATACGCCAATAGAACGACCTGTCTCTAGTCTGACTAACATGTGTATGAAGGTAGTGTTTACTAGTAACGTGCTAGAGAGATTGCCGGAGAAGATTCGTAAGAAACCGCTAGAGCAACTTTTGCCGAAGGATTTGTATGAGGAACGTAGTAGTTGTGTACAAGAACAAGTGATTGAAGATACAGGTAATGAAAGGGATGTATTGATTAAAGATACAGTTAAAAGTACAGTACAAGTTGAGAAAGTTGATAAGGTAAAAAGTAAGACGAGGAGGAATTTGAGGAATAAACTAGATCAAGCAGAAGAATTGAATAAAGATGTGAATGTGCAAGAAAAGGTTCCTGATCAGACAGAGGCTAATAAGGACTTAAGTGACAAGGTTCAGGAAAGTGTAACACCGGTTCAAGAGGAACAGAAAGCGACTGAAGCTAAAGCAGACAGTAAAACTAAAAGAACAAGAAGAAAGAAGAAGATAAGTGAAGGGGATAAAGAAGATAGAAGTAAGACTGTGGAAGATAACCCAGATGATACAACTGCTAAAGTGGATGATAATGCAGAGAAAGTGATTGAAAATGTAGCCACAGAAGAAACGCAGGTAGTTTCAAATGCAGTGGACGAGGCGAACAAAAAGAAAGTGGGTAGAAAGAGAGGCAAAATGAAGAAGGATGAAAAGATAGAGACAGCGGATGTGGTGACCAATGACAGTAATGTCAATACAGAAGAAACAGCTGTTCAATCAACAGTTAGTGAAACTGTCGTGCAAAAAGATCTTACAGATCAGACTGTAACAGAACAGGTGTCAGAAACTGTTGAAAATCAGTCAGAAAGGCAGGAAAATGAAACAGAAAATCCCATCACAGATATAGTAGAAGATAATGTGAGCTGTGATAGTAATGTAATGTCGGAGATATCACAAGAAAACGAAACGGAACCAATAGTTGCTACAGAAGAAATAAGTACAGATGTACAAGAAAAGCCAACACAGTCTGTCGAAACAATCAATGAAGCGATAGGGCAAGAAAGTGAATCGGCTTCTCCTATATCACAGACTGAAGAACCAGAAAGCGTACAAGAAGAAGCTGTAGTCGAAAATGTACAAGAAGATATTAGAGTCGAAGAAAATGAGACTTTGAATAAGACTACAGAAACTACGTCAGAATTTAACGCTGATGACGTAGATGAAATACCAGAAAGTGATACAGAGGATATGTCGTTAAGTGTAGTTGCCAAGAACAAAATTAGACGAAGACTGCAGCAGGAAAGGCGAGACAGTGTTGCTAGTGTAAAAAACAGTATTGTAAGTGATATAAGTGAAGAACTTAATGTAAGTGTAAGTGAGAAAGTGGAAGAGAAACGCGTAGAAACGGATGATAGTGGGAATAAGAACGGGAAGGTAAGGCCTAATAAAGCCGGGGATGAGAAAGAGAATAACGCAGTTAGTTTAAACGAGAAGAACGATTCACAAAGTAGCGATAAGTCTAATGAAATTCAGATAGAGAATGATAGGAGTAAGAGTAGCAAAATTAAGAGCAGAAGGAAGACTCAAAATGAGAGAGAAGAGAGTGGAGCTAAGACTCACAATGATATTAATGCAGATGTAAAAAATCAAGATAGGTTAAGTAGTGACGTGAATCTGTCCAACGTGTTGCATAAGAATAAAATTGGTAAGATTAAGAATAGGAGAAAGACTCGAGATGAGAGAGAGAAAATAGATACCTCTGATATTCGTAAGATACTAGAAGATGACAGTGATCATAGTGACATAACGAATGATAGAAGTGAAGATAGCATATCTATTAGGAGTTTTCCAGAAGTGTCGGAGAAAGTAGCAAGGATTAAGTCTAGAAGAAACACTCGTACTGTTAGATTTCTTTTAGATTCAGACCACGATGATAGTGACGAACTCGAAGAGATATATAAACCGCCTAAGCATAAAGAACCGAGATCCGTCGCGAAGTTAAGCAAAAGAATAAAGAGAGCTAAAAGTATGTGTTGCAGAGAAGATATGTACGCAAGAAGTGATAGTGATGATTATGAGGAGTTTAAAAACTATCATTCACCTAAAGCTAGTAGGAATGTAGTTAAAAGTTATATACATGATGATATAACGGCCATAAGCAAAAGTATTATAGAGAATACTAACGAACCAGGTCGGCCGAAAGGACGCGGTCGACCGAGAGGTAGAGGGAAGGGAGGTCGAAAAATAGATATACCTAAAGTTACAGAAAGTATATTTCCTACTATCGATAAAAGGCCCGGCTCTATAGAACCGGAAATTGATGACGATACGAATGTAGTCAACTATATAGTGATAGAAGAGTTGCAGGAGACTAAAAAAGATCCTCCGAAGCGGCCCAGAGGAAGACCTAGCAAGAAGAATAATAGTCTAAGAAACAGAAGCATAGATGCGGATGAAATTGCAAGTTTTCTTGTTGATACGGCTAATAAGAGACTCAAAATGTCAGATATAGACACTAATAACATTGGGGCTGAAGTGGAAATCAATACTGAAGCGAACCACGTGAGTGACACGGCGAGTCAGTGCAGTCAAGTGAGTGAAACGGACAGTCATATACTGACGGAAACGTGTCAGATGAGCGAATCTGACATTAACGAAGTTGTAGTTTATACGACGGAAGAAAATAGTGAATCGGCCAGTATAGAACTTAACAGTGTGGAATCAGATATCAATAGTGCTATGAATGAAATTCACGCGGATGATATTAACGAAGATGATGATGACGAAATTAAAAAAGCAGTGGCTCAAATATGCATTGTAGATTCGGATATGAATGCTGAAGATCACATTAGAAATGCTGTTGTGCTGATAAACGCTACAGAGGAAGAAATAATCAGCAACTGCGATTTGCACGAATCTGCTGATCTGAATGACGCTGATGAAGAGATCAGCAAAGCAGTGGCACAGATTACCAATATTGATAGCAATCACGATGTCGATATGAGGGAGATTTGTGAGGAATCCAACCCTGAAAGTCACCAAGATATCAGTCAAGTTAGCATGGACAGTTTGCATTCTCAAAAGGCAGTGAATCTGTCAAATTTGTCCAAAAACGTCACCTTGGACAGTCCGAGTAAAGCGTTGAATGAGGTCCACGCGATGTCCAAAGAAGATACGTTACAAGCCCTTTTGAATAGTGCAACGGAAAATATGGCAGCAGGTCTCGATTCTTCAAACGATATCAACTTATACCAACATCTACCGGAATCGCTAGCCAGAGAAGCAGCGCTAGAAAGGGTAAAAAACGACGATATACCATTAGAAAGTGTCTTGAACGATTCCTTTCCGAACACAGATCTTAATAAAATCACCCCCATGGATATTTTGGGAAGTACCGCCATGATCAACGATACGATTAGCAAAAATAACAGTAACCATGACAACCATATAAGTGTGGATAAAATTATGCCTACGATGGGGTTTATGCAGAAACCCGACTTAGATATGTCAAATACGACGATTCAAGAGATAACTGTCATAAGTCAGAATGACGGCAACATGACAGATATGTCAGAGATAACTGACAGTATAGATATTTGTAAGAAGGTCAACAATAATAGTACAACGGACTTTTTGGATGATAATGACTTTATGGATGCACTGAACGCGCACATAGGTGAATGATTACCGCTGTATCTGGGTTAGGGTGTTAATTGAATTGAATTGAAATTGAATTGTTATAGTTTGTCTAGTATAAGATGACATTTGACAGTTCACGGCTCTAAAATATTGCATTTTTTACGTTACAAAATCAAAAACCAATTTCTCGTGTTTATTTCATATAAACTTTTAATTCGGGGCTTAATTGGATATTAAATTGATATTAACTAGCCTTAATACAGTATCTTTATGACATAAATACATATATTCACGCCTCTACATCCCTAACGGTATAGGGAGAGACTATCGATCGCCACCTGGAACGATTCTAAATCCATGTGAACGTAAGTCATCTTATATTAAACAAACTATATATAGCACCAAATATAATTTCCGTCTTGATGTATTCACTGATGATCTCTAAGATAAGTAATCAATAATGTTTCGGGTAGTTAAAATTACTATGAAACTGTATCTAACTGTAATTTTAAACATACATATACATTCACGTCCTTTAATCCCTTTCGAAGACACGATAATATCTCCTAGGTCACTTTTTATCATGAATATTGGGGTTTTGATGTCATATTGAACATTGTGGCGCATCGCCACATAGATTCCATTTACCCCTAGTCTTTTAGTTGCTTCCTACGACATACCGGGAAGAACGGTAGCTAGTTTAACATATTTTACGTCCTTAACTAGTTAGGGATACTTTTACTTTGAGTTGAATGAGAAATTTAATATATGAGGCGTGTGAACAGAAGAGCATGTATGAGAAGGTTAATTGGTGTGTGTGAAGCAAGAGATTGGTCACCCGTTCCAGGTGGCGATCATCAGCTTGTCTGAATCCACTGTTGGACATAGGCCTCCCCCAAATGACGCCATTTCTCCCTGTCAGTGGCCGTTCACATCCATTCGATGCCGGCCAACCTATGCAGGTGGTCTTCCCACCTTGCCAGGGGGCGCCACACAATACAGGTGGCAATAGTCTCCGCCTATCCCGTTAGGGAAATAGAGACGTGAATATGTATGTATGAGATTAAAGTAAATGAATTGGAGCTATTGTTTTATAGTAATTTTAAGGTACTTTGGTTCAATAAGTTACCTTAGAGATCATCATTGTTCGTATTTGTATGATTTAGTTTTAGTTGTAAGTTATTCCTTGTCTTATACATAGTGTGAGTTTCGATTTAGTGAAAATATCAGTATATTGATTTTGTTTACCTTTGTTTTATTTCGGATTAGGCAATGTCAACGCTAAAAGTGCAGTCCTAGTAACTGTTTAAAAGGTTTACGTTTATAAGAACAAAAGACAGTTTCATTTCGAAGCACGCGAACGTATAGTGGTCATGACAATGCATAGTGGCGCCAGTTTAAAAAAATAAAATATTGTCTTTTGTTCTTATAAACTTAAACCTTATAAACAGTTACTGGGACTACACTTTTAGCGTTGACTATACACTATCTGGAGCCCAAGTCTACTAATGCGTTTTAGCAAAATCGTAGTTAAATAACACTTCAGTAACAATGAAATTAGTGGCCATAGATGACAGCAAGTGTAAAATTTCGTCTTTAAAATGGCGATATATGTCAAGTTTTCTATTCCACTGACAATTTCACACCGTATTAAAGTGCTATTGATCTATTAATCTCTAACCCGCGAGTTAATATATTGGATACGATAAACAGAAACAAATACATACATACACTATGAGTATAAAAACAAGAGTCTATTGAATAGATAGATTTTATCATGATACATTTGTGACGCTT
This sequence comes from Leucoptera coffeella, assembly GCA_030578115.1. Classification (NCBI taxonomy): domain Eukaryota; kingdom Metazoa; phylum Arthropoda; class Insecta; order Lepidoptera; family Lyonetiidae; genus Leucoptera; species Leucoptera coffeella. The sequence continues at coordinate 194,843 of JAMBLF010000235.1, forward strand.
AACCATTTGAGCACAAATCGTGAGGTTCCGGGTTTGATTCCCGATGATATAACCTTTATTCATCATAGGTCCTTATAAAACCCTTGATGAAGTGAAAGTCGTAATATTGAGTTACTTTATTCTTGACTATGAATACGAGTCTAAGAAAGAAACTACTAGAAAACATATTTTTAACTTCATAATCACAGATATAAATGATATTTATTTTCCTTATAAGCAATTTCTATGTCATACCACCTGTAAGGTACACGCTACAATCCTTTATTTCTCTTGTATTATAATTGACTTCCATATTTTTTCGTCTACCGTCAATTTGTTCAATTTTAAAATATGAGAGTTTAAAATTATAGACGAACCTACCTAATTTAACTGCCACCAAGAATATAAAGACACGTAATGAATGTAATAAGCACATCGCTTTTCTAATGAATGTGTTAAGATATCTTTAATTACAAATATTCAGAGTATTTTCTGCGTTTAATATTTCAGTTCGTGCTTAAAATTTTCGATATAGTAAATATATGATTATACTGACAAGACACGACTATAAATATGTCACTACATAAATGGTAAAATGGTAACATAAGTAAACATTATATTCACACTAAAATTGAAATGGTTAAAGAATTTCTGTGCATTTATTTATAGTCTGGACTCTAGTTAAATAAAATTTAATTAATTACGAATAATATGTTCAATAAAATTTTACTATTAGGCATCATTCACAAAAAATTAACAAATATCCTGTAAATAATAAAAAATTACATTGTTTTAATTAATGTTGTAATAAATTTACCATTTAAGGTAAAAATTAACGATTTAGCATAAATGCTTAGAATTCTCTGCAATTCATGTTTTTCAATAGATTTTAACCTTGTTTTATATGTATTATGACGTGACGGTAAAATATCGTATTGTTTCAAGTATGATTTCCTCACGATATTTTCTGTAAGCTATTTAAGTTTATGCTTGAAATGACATGATACTTTATCGTCACATCCTAAGAAAAGGTCTTGATTCTAAGTATGTATGTAAAACTGTATCTCTATCTATATCAATTAATGTTTACTTACATAAGATGACAAAAAACAGTTGATATTTTTGCCGATCCGGGCTTACTAATTTCGCTTCCATTGACTCGCTTCTAAATACACACTCGGCGGTTATAGTTTAAAAATTACCTTTTAGGATATCGCCATTTTGAATTTGAGTAGGGTTTCTAAAATAGGTTTTCCTAAAAACTAAACATAATGAATGCACGCGAATTTCTAATTTGTATTATATGTAAAGATTATAAGTATAAATTGTCTTTAAAAATTGAAGCTTTATTTAGAATAGTTACTAGTTCTCAAGTGTGGTAGTTTTTAAGTTATAGGTACTAACTTTTCTAACCTGTAGGCAAGTGGTAAAACGCTAAGGCGATAGAAATCAAAATATGTGTCATAAGCATTGATGCTTGACTGACAGATAGCACTGTCACTTTGTATTGTACTGACTGACATTTGATTTCTATTGCATTAGCGTTTAGCAGCGTCGCTGTCAATCGATACTGTTACAGTAATTGTTAAAGCATTAAAATTTAACGATTTAAATGCTATGTCAAAAAAGTTTGGTATATCAAGCGAGAAAATTAGTATATTGAGAATTGAAATCGTTATAAACACTTTGAAAGACAGGTATTCGTTTATCATCCATGTTAAGCGTCTTTAAATGTCTGTACCTAGTTGGGTTACCAAAAACTGGTCTTTATATATATGTTACCGGCCAAACCCGATTTCAGGACAAACTAGTTTGGCCTAGGTTAAACTAGTTCTTCCTACACGCGCTAGGATTAACTAGTATAACCTAGAACAAACTAGTTTATCCGACGCCCGATAGGATAGACCAGTTTATCCTGATATAAATACGAACATACATCCTTAGATTAAGCGGTTGAAATCTAGCAAAATAATGCAGTTGAAATCTTTTGCTAGTGAAGTAATCATTTGTGAACAGCGATATATTGACACCATTGTCGATATCTAGTGAAACGTGGGTTTTTAATAGTCTAACTATAACACTGACTATCCTATTAGCAATGTTTATGTATGTTGTCTTATGGCAGTAAATTATCTGTGTAGTTAATATTGCCCGAATAATCAGATACATGTACAACTTACAAACATTGCTATATCGACAATTATTTGTTTCTAGTTTTCAGATCAGTCTTTACTCGTAAACGAGTATGTGTACTCCACAGTAAATCTATATTTGTGTTGTATTCAATGAAGTATTATGACTGGAAATTTTATCTTTAAGGTACTTTTCATCAAAAAAAGAATTAAAGTACATGTCTGTATGTATCATAAATTCACTTCACGAAAATTCAAGAACAGTTGAATATCTAGTTTTAAATATCACAAACACTTTTGACTTCTGCTTTGTAGTAAATGTACAATGCACTATTGAACCAAACAATTTCACTTCACATAGATATTACGTGTTAGTTAGTGTGTATATGGATTTTGTAAATATCGTTAGAAGTACGTAGGTTGCGAGTTGAAAATTTAGTCTGTTATTGTAGGTTATGTAGATTTTTCGTACATAAAAGTCTTTAGATCTAATTTGAGTTTTTAAAATTCTAGTAACCGGTCACAAATATACGAAATATAGGCTAAGTAAGTATTATGAATATTTGATATTATGATGAAATTGCCCGTGTCATATTAGCAAGTATTCGTAATTGGTTTTAAAATGTTTTCGAGGTATGACTTACATCTTCACAATGCTATTAATTTGTGAAAAATACTTTCTGAAAGTATCGAATGTAGATGATAATTTTACGGGTAGGTCTATCTACATTTTGTCTATTATTTAAATAATTATGTTTTCTAATTTGTAAATAGTTGTGATGTTACTTTTTGTGTTTGCTGTTTTGAATTTATTCTTAAGTTTCCCTCTACTTGAAGTAACAGTATTCAACACTCAATATAGACTATAGAACCCAAATATAACTATAAAAATGTAGTTCATATATCATTATAACTCCCTGAACTATCAAAGAATATCTACAGTGATTAGTAAGCCATTTAAGACTAACGTAACTTTTCATTGAGTGTTGAGTACTACGGAATTGTTAGATCTATCAAGAGGCTTTGACACAATTGACGTCTCATCGTTATTCCTATTGTAAATTTACTTCAAGTCCTAAGATGTTAGGTTTAAGCGAGTGATGGATTATTTCCTGTAGGTTTTGTTTTAAGATTCAGTAGATTAAGTTATGAGTAAGAACTGTCACAGTTAGATAATATTACTTTGTATAATAAAGTAATTTTCTAAATTATACGAGATTTTTCTTTGATTTCATTCCTGTTTCTATAATTTCATCGTGATTTTGCAAGGAGGATCTATTGCGTATATTTTATAAACAAAGTTCAAAGTTTCCAATGTTTCGGCCATGTTGCAATGGCATTGGTCACGGGGCAATTGACTATAAATCGTCTCAAAAATATTTTCATCCTGATATGTTAGATTTGCCAACGTTTCTAGTTTATATTATGTTTTAATGCCCGTTTTGTGAAATATTGAGTTGATGGTGTATAAACTGGTCATGTATACAAATGTGTATGGTATGAAATGGATTTCTAAGGATAAAAATTTCTTTAGGGTATGACTATTGATTGTGAAATCGAGGTTGGATTGAATAATGACCAATTTTGTAGTCAATTGTAATCTCTTCCTAACGGAATGTGTTCATTAATCAAAGTTCCACTGCTGGATATAGGCCTCCCCAAAAACACGTTACAAAATACATTAATTCGTGGCTCTCATCCAGCCTCTACCAGCGACCTTCTGGTCATCGGTTTACCTGACAAGAGGATGTGGTATACTATGTTACAACTAATTTATTTCTGGCTATTGTTATGCAAACAAAACGGGTAGGAAAGTGAAACTAACGAATAACTTCAATATTCATATTTATTTGTCTCTTCGTCTTACATTCTTAATTTTTTTTACATTTTTCACAATTGCCTTGTACAATCAATGACGCTTTGTCCGCCATTACGCTAATTTAACCCTTACGCTAAACTAAACCATATGCAGCCTTGTTTCAAAGTTTAAGATCAGCCCGTTCATTTTCCTCGACCTCTCAACTGCTTTCAACATTGTAACAACCAACGTTTTAAACAGTGATAATCTTATCTACATTAACGGTACATTTATTACAAATTTACACTACCCTCCCTTTTACAGTCAACCGCGTATAAATCCATAAAAATGCATACCTCATCCCGATATCAAATGCTGTTTACCACGCCATCAATCAGGACAAAACCAAGCTGATCTTAAACCTAACTCTTCTCTTCCGTTAAGCGCTTCAAGCACAGGATTGCGTTTCGCTACTTTCCTCCTCTTCGCTCGACTCTTGCTTGCTTGAGAAAGAAGAGAAAGTAGAAGATGAAGATGTGGCGGAATCGCTGGTGAAAGAGCTGCTGCTGCTGGTACTACTGCTGCTGCTCGAGTCCTCTTCGAAAGATTTCTGGATACTGACAGAAGATCCCGAACAACTGCTTCCACTGCCACTTCCGGTGCCTGAGCCTGAGCCTTGTCCTGATCCTGAGCCTTGTCCTGATCCTGAGCCTTGTCCTGATCCTGAGCCTTGGCCTGATCCTGAGCCTTGTCCTGATCCTGAGCCTTGTCCTGATCCTGAGCCTTGGCCTGATCCTGAGCCTTGTCCTGATCCTGAGCCTTGGCCTGATCCTGAGCCTTGTCCTGAGCCTGATCCTTGTCCTGATCCTGAGCCTTGTCCTGATCCTGAGCCTTGTCCTGATCCTGAGCCTTGTCCTGAGCCTGATCCTTGTCCTGATCCTGAGCCTTGTCCTGATCCTGAGCCTTGTCCTGATCCTGAGCCCTGGCCTGATCCTGAGCCTTGTCCTGATCCTGAGCCTTGTCCTGATCCTGAGCCTTGTCCTGATCCTGAGCCTTGTCCTGATCCTGAGCCTTGTCCTGAGCCTGAGCCTTGTCCTGAGCCTGATCCTTGTCCTGATCCTGAGCCTTGTCCTGATCCTGAGCCCTGGCCTGATCCTGATCCTTGTCCTGATCCTGAGCCTTGTCCTGATCCTGAGCCTTGTCCTGATCCTGAGCCTTGTCCTGATCCTGAGCCTTGTCCTGATCCTGAGCCTTGTCCTGATCCTGAGCCTTGTCCTGATCCTGAGCCTTGTCCTGATCCTGAGCCTTGTCCTGAGCCTGATCCTTGTCCTGATCCTGAGCCTTGTCCTGATCCTGAGCCCTGGCCTGAACCTGATCCTTGTCCTGATCCTGAGCCTTGTCCTGACCCTGATCCGTGTCCTGATCCTGAGCCTTGTCCTGATCCTGAGCCTTGTCCTGATCCTGAGCCTTGTCCTGATCCTGATCCTTGTCCTGATCCTGAGCCTTGTCCTGACCCTGAACCTTGTCCTGATCCTGAGCCTTGTCCTGATCCTGAGCCTTGTCCTGATCCTGAACCTTGTCCTGAGCCTGATCCTTGTCCTGAGCCTGATCCTTGTCCTGAGCCTGATCCTTGTCCTGATCCTGATCCTTGGCCTGATCCTGAGCCTTGTCCTGATCCTGAGCCTTGGCCTGAGCCTGATCCTTGTCCTGATCCTGAGCCTTGTCCTGATCCTGAGCCTTGTCCTGATCCTGAACCTTGTCCTGATCCTGAGCCTTGGCCTGATCCTGCGCCTTGTCCTGATCCTGAGCCAGATCCTGATCCTGAGCCAGATCCAGATCCTGAGCCTGATCCATCTCCGTCGCCGCATCCATCACCGTCTCCAGATCCACTACCCTGACCTGATCCTGAGCCTTGTCCTGATCCTGCGCCTTGTCCTGATCCTGAGCCTTGTCCTGATCCTTGTCCTGATCCTGAGCCTTGTCCTGATCCTGAGCCTTGTCCTGATCCTGATCCTTGTCCTGATCCTGAGCCTTGTCCTGATCCTGAGCCTTGTCCTGATCCTGAACCTTGTCCTGATCCTGAGCCTTGGCCTGATCCTGCGCCTTGTCCTGATCCTGAGCCAGATCCTGATCCTGAGCCAGATCCAGATCCTGAGCCTGATCCATCTCCGTCGCCGCATCCATCACCGTCTCCAGATCCACTACCCTGACCTGATCCTGAGCCTTGTCCTGATCCTGCGCCTTGTCCTGATCCTGAGCCTTGTCCTGATCCTTGTCCTGATCCTGATCCTTGTCCTGATCCTGAGCCTTGTCCTGATCCTGAGCCTTGTCCTGATCCTGAGCCTTGTCCTGATCCTGATCCTTGTCCTGATCCTGATCCTTGTCCTGATCCTGAGCCTTGTCCTGATCCTGAGCCTTGTCCTGATCCTGAGCCTTGTCCTGATCCTGATCCTTGTCCTGATCCTGAGCCTTGTCCTGATCCTGAGCCTTGTCCTGATCCTGAGCCTTGTCCTGATCCTGAACCTTGTCCTGATCCTGATCCTTGTCCTGATCCTGAGCCTTGTCCTGATCCTGAGCCTTGTCCTGATCCTGAGCCTTGTCCTGATCCTGAACCTTGTCCTGATCCTGAGCCTTGTCCTGATCCTGAGCCTTGTCCTGAGCCTGATCCTTGTCCTGATCCTGAGCCTTGGCCAGATCCTGAGCCTTGTCCTGATCCTGAGCCTTGTCCTGATCCTGAACCTTGTCCTGAGCCTGATCCTTGTCCTGATCCTGAGCCTTGTCCTGATCCTGAGCCTTGTCCTGATCCTGAACCTTGTCCTGATCCTGAGCCTTGTCCTGATCCTGAGCCTTGTCCTGAGCCTGATCCTTGTCCTGATCCTGAGCCTTGGCCAGATCCTGAGCCTTGTCCTGATCCTGAGCCTTGTCCTGATCCTGAACCTTGTCCTGAGCCTGATCCTTGTCCTGATCCTGAGCCTTGTCCTGATCCTGAGCCTTGTCCTGATCCTGAGCCTTGGCCTGATCCTGAGCCTTGTCCTGATCCTGCGCCTTGTCCTGATCCTGAGCCAGATCCTGATCCTGAGCCAGATCCAGATCCTGAGCCTGATCCATCTCCGTCGCCGCATCCATCACCGTCTCCAGATCCACTACCCTGACCTGATCCTGAGCCTTGTCCTGATCCTGCGCCTTGTCCTGATCCTGAGCCTTGTCCTGAGCCTGATCCTTGTCCTGATCCTGAGCCTTGTCCTGATCCTGAGCCTTGGCCTGATCCTGAGCCTTGTCCTGATCCTGAGCCTTGTCCTGATCCTGAGCCTTGTCCTGATCCTGAGCCTTGTCCAGATCCTGAGCCTTGTCCTGATCCTGAGCCTTGGCCTGATCCTGAGCCTTGACCAGATCCTGAGCCTTGTCCTGATCCTGAGCCTTGTCCTGATCCTGAACCTTGTCCTGAGCCTGATCCTTGTCCTGATCCTGAGCCTTGTCCTGATCCTGAGCCTTGTCCTGATCCTGCGCCTTGTCCTGATCCTGAGCCAGATCCTGATCCTGAGCCAGATCCAGATCCTGAACCTGATCCATCGCCGTCGCCGCATCCATCACCGTCTCCAGATCCACTACCCTGACCTGATCCTGAGCCTTGTCCTGATCCTGAGCCTTGTCCTGATCCTGAGCCTTGTCCTGATCCTGAGCCTTGGCCTGATCCTGAGCCTTGTCCTGATCCTGAGCCTTGTCCTGATCCTGAGCCTTGTCCTGATCCTGAGCCTTGACCAGATCCTGAGCCTTGGCCTGATCCTGAGCCTTGTCCTGATCCTGAGCCTTGTCCTGATCCTGAGCCTTGTCCTGATCCTGCGCCTTGTCCTGATCCTGAGCCAGATCCTGATCCAGATCCAGATCCTGAGCCTGATCCATCTCCGTCGCCGCATCCATCACCGTCTCCAGATCCACTACCCTGACCTGAACCTGAGCCTTGTCCTGATCCTGCGCCTTGTCCTGATCCTGAGCCTTGGCCTGATCCTGAGCCTTGTCCTGATCCTGAGCCTTGGCCTGATCCTGAGCCTTGTCCTGATCCTGAGCCTTGTCCTGATCCTGAGCCTTGTCCTGATCCTGAGCCTTGTCCTGATCCTGAGCCTTGTCCTGATCCTGAGCCTTGTCCTGATCCTGAGCCTTGTCCTGCGCCTGAGCCTTGGCCTGATCCTGAGCCTTGTCCTGATCCTGAGCCTTGTCCTGATCCTGAGCCTTGTCCTGATCCTGATCCTGAGCCTTGGCCTGATCCTGAGCCTTGTCCTGATCCTGAGCCTTGTCCTGATCCTGAGCCTTGTCCTGATCCTGAGCCTTGTCCTGATCCTGAGCCTTGGCCTGATCCTGAGCCTTGTCCTGATCCTGAACCAGTTCCACTTCCTGATCCTGATCCAATTCCACTTCCTGATCCTGAACCGATGCCGCTGCCTGATCCTGCTCCGAATCCTGACCCGAATCCTGACCCAGATCCGAATCCTGACCCAGAACCGAATCCTGACCCAGATCCGAATCCTGACCCAGATCCGAATCCTGACCCAGATCCGAATCCTGACCCTGACCCGAAGCCACTGCCTGAACCGAAACCGAAACCATCGGCGCAGTCGGAACTGGACGTTTCGAAGGACTGCGTCTGTGATTCGCTTGAAGACTCGGATTGAGATGCTTGCTGTTCTACTTCCTGTAAAAGGGGTGCAGATAGCGTTAGTGACTATAAGTGTCGTTTGTATTGGACATGAGATTGGATGATTATGGTGATGAGAAGATTTGGAGGACATGTGATTGGCGGGTCAACTGACGCGCGAGCAACATGTTTACGTCTCCATTGAACTGAGTCAGATTCACAGTCTACCCTCATTTCAACGCTTCTTAAGTCACTTCTGCACACTACACTTGCTTGCACGTCAGCATATAAATGAAATGGATTCTGTTTTCACACCTAAAGGGATTAACATACATACATACACGCCTGATTGCCTATACAGGGGTAGGGTGATATCACGGATCCCCATGTGTCCCGATCCTGACAGACCACTTTCGCTTCATTGACACGCATACACACTCTCTTCTCATACACACTTTTAAAAGGGATGAAATAAATCTCTCAGTATACCGACACCTAACGGCGCACTTGCCCTAAACGCCATTACAGCAAACTTTACAGGAGAGAGCTTTAAAGTTGAAAAAGTTTTCGTGAATAGCAAAACTATCCAATGTTTTTTATCGTCTAAATGCCAAAAACGTCGTCATTTCGCCATGATACCAACACCAATATTTTCGGTTGAATTTCAATGCTAAGAGACAACCAGTGTCAGGCAAATGTTTTGACTTTCAATGAATGTACTATACTTGTATTTATGTTGAATAAAAACATTTGACTTTGACTTCTTAATAGACAGAAAAATTTTGATTCGAACTGTATATTTAACTCATTTTCACCAAAAATGGCGTTTAAGCCAAGTGCGTCGTTAGGTGTCGATATGTATGTACATACATACATACATTCGCTTCACGACTTGTGTATACACACTCCTTTTTATTATGGCGGGGTAGTCAGAGGCTTAAGTGCCCATCTCCGAAATTTCGAAGGCATCTTAGGGTCATTCGAAGCCCACGTATCACTAGATAGACCGCACCCAACGTGATAGGTAGTGAACCGTATCGCCGTACATAGACACTGACTATTACCTATCCTTAGAGATAGGCAGGTTTGTAAATTTCCTTACCTTTCCGTCACATGATGTTTCCGAGCTAAAGCTGCTAGATTGTTGTTCAGCTGAACTAGAGCTCTGCTTGGCTTCATATTGGAATGAAGAAGGGACTGCAATGAGAAAAATCACATTAATATATGTCCCGTGATAGCTGAGACGTTCATCACCATCAGCAAATAATAATATATATAGTAATCCACTGTTGGACATAGACCTCCCCCAAACGACGCCACTTCTCCCTGTCAGTGGCCGTTCGCATCCATTCGATGCCGGCCAACCTGCGCAGGTCGTCTTCCCACCTTGCACTTTTTTGGGGAACTTTTTTGATCCAGCCTTTTAAGCTGAGACATTAAATTTGCTAACTAGCTGTCGTTGATCCCTGCATGTCGTAGGAGGTGACTAAGGGACTAGGGATACATGGAATCCATTGAGAGATGGGCTAATCTGTGTCCAATGTTCCATATGACATCACAACCTCAATATTCATGCTTAAAATCGACCTAGGAGATATTATATCCCAATGTTATGTCAAATTCAAAAAGTATTAAAGTACGTCAATGTATATGATGTATGTAAATAATAAATTGTTGTTACTATCACAACAATAAGAATAGCCCCTTGGTAAGTTCATTTAAGACTGGTGTTAAGGGTACTAGTCAACGTATATTTTGCGTCAGCTTTCGATTCAATCTTGACCGATCCATACAGACAACATTTGAAAACACGTGTGTCTTCTAGGTTATATTTATTTATTTACAACAGTATAACATACCTTACAGGCAAAAACCTAACGCGTATGCTTTCAATGAATTGTTGATTTCTAAAGACTTAAATTATTTATAAATTAATTAATAAAACTATAAATAAAATATTCGAGCCAAATCTCTGCCAACAGGGAGAGTGCCCAAGATGCAGTATTTCCACGCTTAATGGCTAATCTATTACGTATGCTTTTACAGAAATTATTACTTTGAAAATCTTAAACTAAACGAATAATTTAATTGGCGTAGTCATCAAACCCACATTAAGACATAAATGGTAGTCGAGACCGATATAGAGATATATAATTAATTATAATGAACAAATAAAAGTGAATACTTACATGCATTTACTGCGGCGAGAGCCTGAAAAATAAAAATGAAAAAATTAGAATCATGAATAAATTTGTAGTTATAACATATTTGTACATATTATATACAGTGACACTTAGTGATCGTAAATCGAGGAATACGTACATATATTCACGCATCTACGTCCCCAACGGGACAGACGGAGACTATCGATCCTGACAAATCTCTCTTGCTTCACTCACACCCATTAACCTTCTCATACATTGCTCTACTGTTCTTCGCACTAGGTAACAAGGAATAACTATTGTGAAAGGGACTAAAAGTTAATTCAATTAGACAATAGACTAACAACCTGTCACCTTAAAGCAAATCAATGATATGACAACTCCAATTAATATGCTTTAGTACTACAGTTACTAAAATATTACCGCTTTAGATAAATATAACTAAAATATTGTTGCTAACTCATTAAATATTGTCTCCAAGGTTTTGTCCACCTCTTAAGAACTCGTAGACTTGACAAAATGCTAGTCTAGGACGTAAAAAGAATACTAACTAACTGCCGTTCTTCCCGGCATGTCATAGGAGGGCACTAAGGGACTAGGGGTCAATCGAATTTATTGGGCGATGACGCAATCTGTCACCAAAGTTCCATATGACATCACAGCCCCAATATTTATGCTAAAAAATGACCTAGGAGATATTAAGTCACCGAGTTTTTCGAAAGGGATTGAAGAAAAAGAAAAAAAAATACGCTTCACGACTTATGTATACACACTCCCTTTTTTATTATGGCGGGGTAGTCAGAGGCTTGAATGCCCATCTCCGAAATTTCGAAGGCATGTTAGGTATGGGTCATTCGAAGTTCGCGTATCACTAGAGACACAGCACCCAACGTGATAGGTAGTGAACCGTATCGCCGTATAAGCACTGACTATTACCTATCCTGAGGGATAGGCAGGTTTCCTCTCGATGTTTTCCCTTACCGTTAGCGACTGTAAATTGAAGGAATGTATATATATGTACTTACCAAGGCGACAACGAAAAGGAATTTCATTTTTCAGCCAGTCGTCACCTCGATGGAAGCAACTTACTGTATCGATCATCGAAAGAAATCATCTTATATACTTCATGCAACATCTGTGCATCACGCTAAATAAATAAAATAAAATTAATTACCATTGAGCTAATATTGGCAGAGAAATATATTAAACTTTTATTTACTGTAAATGCATCGGTTTCACATTATTGAGGAATGTAACTAAATGCATTTCTTCTGTCTACAGATGACATTCGTGTCATACATATATTCACGTCTAAGTCCCCATCGGGATAGGCATCGATCGAACGGGTGACTTATCTCTCTTGCTTCACTCACACATTAACTTTCTTAAACATGCTCTTCTGTTCTTCACGCTACACCCGCCTTGAGAAAAATGTCATCATCGTCATTGACTTGTATATCGCCTACTTATAGTATCGGCATATATTCATTTTAACATTTATATTAAAAATTTTTGCTAAATGTGATTTTTGTGAAATGAAAAATACATAGATAAACGTATTTATGTGAATAAAGTTGTATCATCACAACCCCAATTTAATGCAAATAAGTGAGAAAGAAGTATCTCCGAGGTTTTATCTATCTCGAAAGGGATTAAAGGACGTGAATGTATATGTATGAATAAAGTTTTTATCTACGTTATTATATTTAAGATACATTGATTCTTCACTACGTACACCCGCCTTAAAAGAATGCCTCCAATTTGATCTGTATAAGTTCTACGCGGCCTACCACATCCAACTCTACCTTCCTTTAGCTTTATTTATTCCTTTTGTAACCCTCCTTTCATCCATCCGCTCCATGTGCCCAAATCACCTTAACATACCTTTCTCTATTTTCGTCACTACATCTTCTTTCATACCACAACGTTCACGAATCACACTATTCCGTACCCTATTACACAATATTAAATTACACATTTTCCTGAGGGACCTCATCTCTACCGCATTAATTCTGCTTTCATGATATAAAAAACGCGTTCACGACCGTTAACCCTTCCGGTTAGTCAGATGATCAGGTGCCATCTCCGCAATTGCGAAGGTAGTAATTCTATGGCCACCTCGAACCCACGGGTTGACCAGATAGTCAGTACTCAATGTGACAGGTGGTCAGCCATGTCGCCATTTACAAGCACTAACTATTACCTGTTCGGGGAACAAGTAGGTTTCCTCACGATGTTTTTCATCACCATAGTATTCCATGCATTTCGTAAAATCTATTTTTATTACGAAAATGTACATAGAAATTCATTAAACCTCATTTCCATTGGTACATGCTCAAGCGGGATTTGAACCCTAACCCACTGATACAGAGGCTAGCCCCAAACAACTGAGCTACATGGAATTAACATCATTTTTCATGATATATTTTCGTCATTTTCGGGTAACGTAGTGTAGGACGTCCCCTGCTAGGTGGACCGATGACCCGAAGGTCGCTGGTAGTGGCTGGCTGAGGGCTACGAGTGATCGTGTTTTGTGTACCCTTGGGGAGGCCTATATATATATATATATATATATATATAGGCTGTGGACAGGTTGATTAAATCCCTTTCAAGGTAGATATAAACTTTGAGACTTAATTTTAGCTTTAGTTTAAAGTTGTCAAATTATACGGTAAGGGAAAACATCGTGAGGAAACCTATCTGTTCGTTGAACAGGTAGTACTTAGTGCTTGTGAATAGCGACATGGCTGACCACCTGTCACATTGAGTACTTACTATCTGGTCAACACGTGGGATCGAGGTGGCCATAGAATTACTACCTCTGCAACTAAACTAAACTATAGCGTTTTATTTACTATGAGAGACCGCGTCACATCACGATAAATTAATAACTTTATTTTGCCCGACGTTTCGACCTGAACCTCTGACTACACCGCAAGGGTTAATGGTCGTGAATGCGTTTGTTTGTTTTGTTTTTAAAGGTCTGAAGGTATTCACATGGAACAAAGGTGACAGGTTGCTAGCCCATTGCTATATAGATAAATCAAGCCTTAGTCCTTTAGTCACCTCATACGACATGCCGTTATGAAACATTCCTTTTACGTCCCAGACTAGCTCAAAAGTATGTTAAAGTGGTTTTGGCATATAGAGTGAATGGATGAAAGGAGGGTTACGAAAGGAATCTATAAAGCCAAAGTGGAAGGTAGAGTTGAACGTGGTTGGCCGCGTACAACTTATACAGATTAAACATGAAATATTGATATATGAGAAGGTTAATGGGTGTGAGTGAGACTAGAGATTTGTCACCCGTTCAAGGTGGCCATAGACTCTGCCTATTCCGTTAGGGACGTAGAGGCGTGAATATATGATTGTCATTCCTAATTGTTAGGTGTGAACATGTCTGTATAGATAACACACAATATAACAAAATTGAGTCGTCAAGCGTGTGTTATGTTAATCCTGTTTTCTGACATTTTGTCCTTAACAATAATATTTAATGAGTTGAAAAGTATTAGTTTATTTCTGTTATTGTTTTCATTGTCAGGGAAAACATCGTGAGGGAACCTGTCTGTACTTTACTAACGAGTCATGTTAGTGTCTGCAGGTGGCATAAAAGTTCTAACATTAGATACGATGTGATGTTTCCCGTACTAGTCTGGGAAGTAAAAAGAATGCTAACTAGCTGCCGTTCTTCCCGGCATGTCGTAGGAGGCTAAGGGACCTCCCAGTCAATAGAATATTGGGCGATGGGCTAGCAACCTCTTACTAATGTTCCATATAATATTACAACCGCAATATTCATGCTAAAAACTTCCCTAGGAGTTATTATTGTATATCAAGGCTCTGTTCACCCCGAAAGGTGTTAAAGGACGTGAATGTATATGTATTATGTGGTAAAAAAGGGGTTTGTTGTAGCCATATTACTTATTCTGCAATTGCAAAGATGGATAAGTAAATCTAAAACTTCTTTGCAAACAAATAACATAACTTTCAATTACATAAACATACGCTTCACGACTTGTGTAGTATTTCCCATTTTTCTTGTGGCGGGGTAGCCAGAGGCTAGAATGCTAATCTCCGAAATTTCGAAGGCATGTTAGGTATGGGTCACTTGAAGCCTGCGTGATAGGTAACGAACCTTATCGCCGTATATAGACACTGGCTACCCCCATTGATCGTTCCAGTGGTTTCCTTTCGATGTTTCCCCTCACCGTAAGCGAGCGTAAATTAAAACAAAAAAGACTCCTTCACGACCATTAACCTTTGCGGGGTAGTCAGAGGTTCAAGTTTCCATCCTCGCAATTGCGAAGGTTCTATAGACACCTCGAACCCACGTGTTTACCAGTCAGTTAGTCAGTACTCAATGTGACAGTAAGCCATGTCGCCATTTACAATCACTGACTATTACCTGTTCGGGGAACAGGTAGGTTTCTGACAGATGTTTTCCCTCACCTTAGTATTAGAGCTAGCGCTTTAGATACATACATACACATCACACCTAATATACATTTAATAAGTGATCAAGAAGATGTTTTTAGGTCTCCACGGTTCTATCCTTCTCGAAAGGGATTAAAGGACGTGAATGTATATGTGTGTATTAATAAAGTATTTTATATGCATCCCATCATATACTCATCTCCATTTGTTCCGATCCTGACGAACCACTTTCGCCTCATACACACTCGTCGGTTATACTTTCCTGGGATAATTCATTTATAATTTGTGTTCTACATCCTCATACATACACATTCGTTGGTTATTTTATAGTGATGCATAAAAAGGATTTCAATAAAACAAAATCTACATAATTAGGTTTTTATTTACTTCTTTACAATGTTCTTGTAAGGACTAGCATAATAACATACGCTTCACGACTTGTGTATACACACTCCCTTTTTTATTGTGGCGGATTAGTCAGAGGCTCGAGTGATCGAACAAAATTTTGAAGATGGTTAAGGTATGTGCCATTCAATGCCCGCGTTTGACTAGATAGACAGCACCCAACGTGATAGGTAGTGAACCGTATCGCCGTATATAGGCACTGGCTATAACTTATCCCGAGAGATAGGTAGATTTACTCGCGATCTTTTCTGTCACAGCTAACGACTGTAAGTAATGTACGTAAATGAAAAACACATTATTAATATATTTGCTCGTTCAAAATATGTACTATTACTGTACTTATATTGAATTTTAATTTGAATTTGAACCTATGACTTCTAATAACAATTTGGAGGTCTTAGAGATCCCGCCACATAAGGTGGCAGTTGGAGGCGTCGCCACAGTCGCGTAATTCAGTGTTACCAGTAAACACGCCAAAACTAGCACTCACTGTGCCATACGGCTCGATACATTATAGGTTTCATTTGTAACGGTCTTTGGTTGCAGAGCTATAAACTCAAATAAAACAAATTAATATATCAAAGTCAAAATATGTTTATTAAACTATTTCAAACATGATTAATAATTAACGGGACTTATCTTTCTTATTATATATTACATATATTATGTGTTCCTTCACTCTGTCCGCAATAGACCGTTTAGTGTGTTCGACGTAGGATTTCCCACAGCTGCAATCAAACTTATACACACCCTTATATCTTATATCATGAGTATAAATCGCGAATCTCTTAAAACTATTATTTCAAACATGGCACTGAGCATTGTCTTTACATATTTTTTACCGAGGTTAGATCAGCGGAGACCCTAGCTTGGAGAAGAACTAACAAGAAACTCCGGAAATCAATTTATTATAATCACCCTTAACAAACATAAAAATTACAAAGAGTGGGCAAAAAACACAACGCTGGTAATACTAAATTTACTTTTCATACAAAATAACACGCAATGGCGGTAACGTCAAATTTAGTTCCAAGTTTGGCTACTGCCACCTTATGTGGCGGGATCTCTACCACTTAGTTTTTAATTTATGTAAGAAATTCTTTGCTAAATCCTCGAATAGACAGTACTATCCCTGGAATGTTTTTTTTAATTTACTATTATGTGGTTTTTTCATATATACCGGGTCATATCATGATAAATTAATAAAGATAGATACCTTTATATCACCTTATGTTTCGACCCAGCTGCATAGGCCGTGGTCGCCAGAAGAGGTCTGTTTATTAATTTATCATGATATGACCCGGTCTCATATAGTAAATAAAATGAGTATAAATCGTAAGTGTTTAGAAATAACTATTAACTATTTTTGTTTCACGTTTAAGAATGAATAAGAAATGCTATAAGTTTTACTAATCACTACATAGTATAAAACAAAGTCGCTTTCTGTGTCCCTATGTCCCTTTGTATACTTAAATCTTTGAAACTACGCAACGGATTTTGATGCGGTATTTTTAATAGATAGAGTGATTCAAGAGGAAGGTTTATATGTATAATAACATCCATTAAATAGTGGAGTAGGCTATATATTTTATACCCGTGCGATGCCGGAGCGGGTCGCTAGTTCTTTACTAAATCAAGTTTCATTTCGATTGGCTAATAAATCTAGATGGACCCTCACAATACATACGTTGCTCTATACTATACGAAATTATGGTTACAGCCCATTCAGTATAGAATTAGTAAAATCTATAGCAAATAATTTAATTTTTTTAAACGTGAAACAAACCCGATATGTTCATAAAACTGATTCTATTCTGATTTATACCTGTCATGATTGGAGACATTCTTCTCAAGGCGGGTGTAGCGTGAAGAACAGAAGAGCATGTATGAGAAGGTTAATGGGTGTGAGTGAAGCAAGAGAGATTTGTCACCCATTCAAGATGGTGATCGATAGTTTCTGCCTATTGACAGCCTATATGACGTAACCATATACTTAGAATTATAAAAAGTATGCGAAGGTGTATGACTGTCAATGAAGCGAAAGTGGCATGTAGTAGAAGACGACTAAGGAATATGGTGAAATGGTCCATATGGAAACAAATGCTCCATATGTCATCACAACCCAAATATTCCTGTTAAGTGGCCGAGAGATGTTAGGAATCTATTGGGCGATGAGCTAACAACTTGTCACGAATGTTCAAAATAATAACGCAACCCCATCGAATGAATATTTATGCTCAAAAACGACCAAGGTCATTCTCTCGTGTCTCCGAGGTTCTAACCAATCGAAAGGGATTAAAGGACGTGAATGTATATGTATGAATTAATCACTGTATTTATTTAATAACCCACGCATTACAAAACTTATAACGATCAAGTAGGCATATTGAAAACGGCTCTACTTTAGGAATACATATAACCGTCAAGATCCAGATTGATTTGTAAGGATCGGTCAAAGTAGCGAATAGCGAGAGAGATTTGTCAGGATCGTTCGTGATGATTGATAGTCTTGGCCTATCCCGTTAGGAAATAAAAAGAATATGTGTATCATAACTGTCTGTAATGTATGCTAAAGTATATGCATGTAACTGAAATGAAAAATGGGATGCTTGATCTCTACAATAAATGATATTGAAGGACACTATTACACCAATTCAACTGGCCCCTTGGTAAGTTCATTTAAGACTTGTGTTAGGGGTACTAGTCAACGTATATTACACAAATATATACTTGTTACAGATAGATGAATATAGCATATATAATCAACGACCAGACTGGAAAGCAGAAGAAAAGCGTAGTACTCAACTCTGCCTCTACCGGGAATCTTTTTGACCTCACGAGTAGCGTTTAGGTGCTTAACCAATCGCGCCACGGAGATCGTCATCAATGACGTGTATATACATACACATTACGCTTTTATACATATTCGGGCATAGACACAGATCTCTAATACCAATTTATTTAGAACCATACTCCTCTTAATACATACTCGGCGGTTACAGGTACTTCTAATGTCACCCTTTTTCAATATGTCGTCTATCTGGCTGTTATGACTTAGTCCGCCGACCTCTACGTAACCTCTTGTATGTATAGTATGTTTAATATATTACATACATACGCTTCACGACTTGTGTATACACACTCCCTTTTTTATTATGGCGGGGTAGTCAGAGGCTAGTGTGCCCAGCTTCGAAATTTCGAAGGCATGTAAGGTATGAGCTACTCAAAGCCCGCGTTTCAATAGATAGACAGCACCCAACGTGATAGGTAATAAATTGAATCGTCGTATACACGCACTGGTTTATAACATATCGCGAGGCATAGGCAGGTTTCCTCACGAAGTTTTCCCTCATCGTTAGCGAAATGTAAATTTAATTCATCGGCACATGCCAGAACCGGGATTCGAACCTAGGACCATTCTCATAAGAAGTCAGAGGTCTTATCCACTGGGCTACAGCCGCTACTTATTATAGTCTGCATTATTGACTATCGGCAAAGTCCCGCCCGAAACCAACCTATTACTACACATACCGGAACGGACAACTTTTCTGTGAAGCTTGTGCTCGTAATTTCAAGACTAAATTTGGATTTACGAGCCCCGTCAGAGCTCACAACCGGCGTTGATGGAGTCGCCGTCATCGGATACGATGTGGATCATCATCATCATTATTTACTATCTAGTAATAGGCAGAGTTCCTCACGATGTTTTCCCTCACCGTTGCAGAAAACGTGTATAAAGAATGAATTTGCATAAATTAATAAACTATTTTCTTTAAATATACAGATGTATGAACAACTAAAAATCAAAAGTATTAAAAACTGATATTTAAGTTTGTATGTTTGTTATTCTATTATATACTCTCCTGTGGTGGAAATAAAGTCTATTGGGCTATGGGCTAGCAACCTGTCACCGTTTACCCTTAGTCGCCTCCTACAACATGCCAGGAAGAACGGCAGCTAGTTAACATTCTTTTTACGTACACATCACAGCCGTTTTCCTAAAGAGGACTAGGCAAAGATCACGGATCCCCATCTGTCCTGATTCTGAAATACCACTTTCGCTTCATTGACACTCATACACCTCTAACACACTCGGCGGTTATAGGTACTTCTAACGTCACCCTTTTTCAATATGGCGTCTATGTGACTATCTATCTAATGATTCAAGATTGACATTGTTTTTATAACTGGCACTGGGCAAAAAATTCTGAAAGCCGGAGTTTCTTGTTGGTTCTTCTCCGAGCCAGGGCTTCCGAACCAACGGTAGAATTTCAATGCTAAGAGACAACCAGTGTCAGGCACATGTTTTGACTTTCAATGAATGTACTGTACTTGTACTTATGTTGAATAAAAACATTTGACTTTGACTTTGACAAAAGGAATATATGTAGGTAAAGTAGAAGAGCGGTTACGTAGGGGCCCAATTAGACATATGACAATCAGATAGACGCCATATTGAAAAAGGGTGACGTTACAAGTACCTATAACCGCCGAGTGTGTTAGAGTATGAATGTCAATGAAGCGAAAGTGGTTTGTCAGAATCGGGAATGATGGGGAACCGTGATCTTTGCATACATCTCTACAGGGAATCGTGTTTGTATGTCTGTCATATGTCTTTTACGGGATATGACATGGTAAAAATGACAATGGGATCGCACTTGTAAGTAAAACAGAAGACAAATATTATCTTAAGATATTGATGAAATATCGCCATAAGTAATAATTGTTAATTAATACTGTTTAGCACTTGAACAAATATTGTCATACATATGTTAATATATGACTCGAATACTTACTAGTTTGGAACGTAAAAAGAATGCTAACTAGCTGCAATTCTTAAACATAACATAACACACGCTTCACGACTTGTGTATACACACTCCCTTTTTATTGTAGTCAGAGGCTTGAATGCCCATCTCCGAAATTTCGAAGGCATGTTAGGTATGGGTCATTCGAAGCCCGCGTATCACTAGATAGACAACACCCAACGTGATAGGTAGTGAACCGTATCGCCGTATTTAGGCACGGACTATTACCTATCCTGAGGGATAGGCAGGTTTCCTCACAATGTTTTCCCTCACCGTTAGCTGCAGTTCTTCTTTGTTGTTTAAGGGACTAGGAGTTGACAAAATTTTAAAGTGAAATTCACGTTCTTATCATTCATACTTATTATTATGATATTCATTTATTATGTCCCGTGCTACCTGGGACATAAAAAGAATGCTAACTAGCTGCCGTTCTTCCCGGAATGTTCTAGGAGGCGACTAAGGGACTGTGGTAAATAGAATCTATTGGACGATGGGCTAGCAATCTGTCACCAATGTTCCATTATGACATTGCAACCCCGATATGCTAATAAGTGACATAGGAGATGTTTTCATGTCTACAAGGTTCTGTCCACTCCGAAAGGGATTAAAGGACGTGAATGTATTTATATGTATAATTCATTCATTTATTATTTATTTACCGATAAATACGAATTTGAAACATGTGTCATAACAATGCCATTTAAACCCGATACTAATATGATATTTACATACACATTCACGTTCTTTTATCATTTCGGGGTGGACAGAACCTTGGAGATATGAAAACATATGCTTGGTCACTTTTTCTCATCAATAAAAACGTAAAATGAAATTATTTTTATTCAATATAACGTTTACATTCACGTCTTTTATTCCCTTTCGGGGTGGAAAGAAACTTGGAGATATAATATCTCCTAGGTTACTGTTTAGCATGAATATTGGTTTTGCGATGTTATATGGAACATTGGTGACAGGTTGCTAGCCTATCGCCCAATAGAATATTATTCAATATAAGGTAAATAACTATCACTTATTGAAACTCAATTATATTGGGGTTGTGATGTCATATGGAACATTGGTGACAGGTTGCCAACCCATTGCCTATTAGATTCCATTTACCCCAGTCCCTTAGTCACCTTCTACGACATGCCGGGAAGAATTTGGATATCCCTTAATAATATGATACACTGCAATACTATCTCTCTGAATTAATAACTAGCGGAATGTGTGACTGTGTTGACTGTTCTAAGTTCAGAGTTCTGCCCGTGACCATGGCTGCTGCAACGTAGCCGAAACGTCGGGTTAACAAAGGTAACTTTATTATATAAAAACTTACGCGATAAGTCCCGCTAGTTATTAATAATAATATGTCTCTGAAGTTCTGTATCCCCCAAAGGGATTAAAGGACGTGATTGTATACAGATTGATAACAAATATAGGCAGAATTCATAACAATTCTAACTGAAACCACTAAATTAGGTATGTAAACTAATAGTGTGTATGAGAAGATGTATGAGTGTCAATGAAGCGAAAGTGGTCTGTCAGGATCGGGACAAATGGGGATCCGTGATACTACCTACAGGGAATCAGGCGTGATGTGTATGTATGTATATAAACTAAGAAGTCACCAATGTTCCAAATAACATCACAACCCCAATATAGTTGACTTTTAATAAGTGATATTTATTTATATTGAATAATATTCTATTGGGCGCTAGGCTAGCAACCTGTTTCCACTGTTACTAGGGATAAAAGAGGTTTATTGTGAAATCTCTTGTTACAAATTACCATATTATGTCATCGTTAGAATATTTATGCTAAAAAGTGATCTTTTATTGTGATTTATGTTGAAAAGACAAACTCGTTCATGACCATTACAATTATCAGTCAGGGATTTAGGTATCCATCTGCATTTGCGAAGGTAGTCATTCTATGGATAGTCAGTACTCAATGTGACAGGTGCTAAGCAATGTCAAAATTTACAAGCACTAACTATTACCTGTTTGGGGAACAGGCGCTTAGTCCACTAATGCCTTTTAGCACAAACGCAGTTCAATATCAGATCAGTAATAGTGTGAGGTTGGTGGTATTTTGCAAAAAGCATTAGTGAATTAAAGCCACGAACCAAATATAAAGAGGACCCGCCGTAAGGAGCGGTCCCCGTTACGCGGCGCGGAGGCCAAATGGCGTGTTTTAATTGGTGGGGAGTCTAAAAATGTGTAATAGAAAGATAACCTGATTTGATTGGCCGATACCGTGTTTTGATTGGTTGTAATATCCCCCCTCCATCACACATACCTCGTGTCACCCCGCGTAGTGCCACGCTAGTTTCCATACAAATATTGCGTAAATCCCTAGGTAGGTAGGTACGTTTTCTATAAATATTATAAATAAAACAAATGACCACTGACGATTGCTGAAATAACTTTATTCATTCATAATTTTCATTAAACAAAATGGCTGCCGTAACTGTCAACTTTTTGTTGAAACAAGATGGCCAAGATGTCAAATTGTGACGGCTTTAGGTAGATCTTCTAAATTTCCGTCTACTATCTGGTCTTCAAGGATTTTCGCAGAATCATTACTCCTGTCTGTTGTTGTAAGTCCTGAAGAATTTAATAAAAAATACATGTCATGGCAAAGTGGTTCTCGAATGGCGGCCGCGCTTGGTAAACGTAGTGTAGGACGCCCCCTGCTAGGTGGACTGATGACCTGGAAAAAGTCGCTGGTAGTGGTTGGCTGAGGGCCACGAGTGATCGTGTTTTGTGTACCCTCGGGGAGGCCTACGTCCAGCAGTGGACTGACATAGGCTGATTTATTGATTGATACATGTCTTTACTATTTCTGCTAGTCTGGCGTGTTAAAGAATGTTAACTATCTGCCGTTTTTCCGGCATGTCGTAAGCAACTAAGGGACTAGGGCTAAATGGAATATATGAGGCGAAAAGCTATCAACCTATCACCAATCGTCCATAGGATATAACAACTCCAATATTTATGCTAATAAGTTCTTTGATGGTTTGGACATGAATGAATATAACATAACGTATAGTAGATTGATAAAAGGAATATATGTGAGTGAAGTGGAAGGGCCAATAAGACATATGACAGTCAAATTGACGCTATATTGAAAAAGAGTGATGTTAGAAGTACCTATAACCGCCGAGCGTTATGAGGAGGTGCATGAGTGTCAAGGAAGCGAAAGCGATCTGTCTGGACCGGGACAAATAGGGATCCTTGATCTCTGCCTACCCTTCTACAGGGAATCAGGCATGCTGTGTATGTATGTGTGTATTTAAGTGACCTAGGAGGTCTATCTCCAAGTATATAGACACACCGAAAGGGATTAATGGACGTGAATGTATGTTATATGGTTGTATGAATTCATCACGTTATTGAATCAAACGGGACCCGATACAAGAAATGCTGTGTCCATTCGAAGTGTCAGTCTGATACAAAATGACATATTAAGCGTTTACTAATTGAGTACGCGCGCTATTTTTGACGTCTTTTAATACGGTTTTCAAAGCACGTGTTGATTATATTATTTTTGCTAACAAATTTTTGAACTATGTCTTAAAAGCTTAACAATATACTTTTTAAACTGATTTTGGGATCTTTAGAAGAGAAAGCAAAATAAATTCAATAAAAATGTTATAAATAATACATATTAAATGATTTAACTCGTCAAATTCTGAATCATGATTTGAACCAGTAAAAATGTAAAAATAATATAGGTTTTTTTTTAACTGAAATGGGTTCACTCTTGACCCTGTTTGCACCTCGAAGGAGGCGACAGACAGAGTTTAAGATGTAGCGAGCTTGCCCAAAAAATGCCTATGCACCCTAGTTTTGAACATCTGTGGATTAAATACCTCCGGAAATACAGAGGCAGGCAGGGAATTCCATTTATTTAATGATATCACAGATCTAACTCGTTTTAATCATGAATTGAAGCATGTTAGGAGATGCATTGAATGATAGAATTAAAAATAGTGTGATAAGGGAAGGTTGCGGTTTGAAAGAAGATGTAGTGACGAAGATTGAAAAGGCTTCGATTTTTGGTCATGTCATGTATAGTATATTGACAAAAGGATAGGTAAAAGAAGTGGATGGGCTGTTACGTAGGGGTAGACCCAAATGGACATATCACTGACAGATAGACGCCATATTGAAAAAGGGTGACGTTAGAAGTACCTATAACCGCTAAGTTTGTTAGAGTTGTATGAGTGTCAATGAAGCGAAAGTTTGTCAGGATCAGGACAGATGATACGTGTTCTCTGCGTTATATATATGTATGTAATATTAATCACCTGCTAATAACCCAACCTTATCGGTTGTATCTGGCATCTCAGTGCTATGTTGACCTGCAGCAAAAGTTCTATCATAAATTTCTCTCACCTGACCTAACACATTTTTTACAGTACTCAAACCATCCTTTGAGACTAGCATCTTATCATTACTAATTATTACCACAACAACATTCAAGTCAGAATTTCTTTCTCTACCCGATCTTTCAATTTTCGTATCCGTTGCTTTGTTAAAATTATCTGCTGTAGCTAGATATGTCCTTATGATAGGTCTTTTAGGTTTGTCCGAAAAAAATAAGTTCCCTGATTCATACGCGTATTTTTTGTACGTTGGCTTAGAAATTCTTAGCATTCGATCATCGAAATACGAGCTCGAAGGCATTGAAATGGGATTCCGATTTCGTGCGAAGTCGTCTATCACTTTAAGCCCTCGTTCTAAAACCAAACGATCGTGAGATTTAGGTTTGGGTGTAGCTGTTTCATATTTTGTTGGTGGATATCTCGGCATGCTAGCAAAGTATTGAGTGATGTCGTCAGGATCGAAACGGTGTCTTTCTATAGCTTTTTGATTACCATACTTTCCTCCTTTCACTGCAGTTTGATTTTGTGGCTGTTTGGTAGCATTCTGATCTTCATTCTTGTCTGTACGATTATTAGATATGTTGGTACTGTTAAATTCGGAATTTGGATTCTCAACTTTCTTTTGCACATGTTTTTCAGCCGTTACTTTGATAAATGTGTCTAGATACTTCCAAAAGTTGTTTAGGTCGAAATGTTTTATAACTTCATTTGGTTTAGGTTCTATTACAGTGTTGACTTGTGTCGTCGTTGAATTCACTTCGCTAGTTTCATTTTTGTTGTCTGTAATTGTTATATTTGCTGCTATTTCACGTTTGTGTTTATTGATATTGTTTTTACAGCAACACGATTCTTTAGCTAATGAATTGTTCTCACAATTCTGCTGTTCTGCTTCATTGCATATACAAACAAAATCGTTCTCCGGAAACTCGTCAGAAACAATAACATCTTTAACCACTGGTAACTCAAACAGAATTTCTTCCAGCATTGGTATTGGGGCATTTCCTTGTGGCAATGATTTAAAATTCACAATTTCGTCGCTATGTTTACGATATTTGTCTGTTTTCTTTGGATTATTTAGTAAATGGAATAGAGAATCTGCTATATGAGGAACGGATTGTGCCGATTTTGCTTTAATCGATTCTAATTCTTCAACACAGTCTTGTTTCTTTTCACCTAGTGCAGTTTTCTCAGCTTGTACCGTTAACGGTACTTCGATATTAAGGAATACACCGACAGGAACATCTAATGATTTATCTCCAAATTTATTTCTTCTTTTATCATTATGTCTCTTTAGATCCTTAATATCTTTTTCGTTGGGTTGTTTCCCTTGATTTTCTACAAACACTTGCGGTTGGATGAACACATTTATGTTTGTATGCTTTAAGCTTGCGGCTTTGTTTAAAGGGTCAAAGTTTTGTGACGGTGTGGGAGTAAGAGGTATAATTACAGGTATTTCATTAACTGGACAAGGGGATAGTAAAGGACATTTTATTTTCGGTGGTTGTTTTGTCATACTTTTATTATTCTTTAACTTGTCCATAGGTCTTGTAAGGGGTAATGAATTAGTGGATAATTGAGATACGACAGGTGTAGTATTTATTTTCTCTGTACCCAAAATCTTTCCGTTATCTTTTTTCTTCGTAATGGAATTTTCAGGTGTTGTTAATTGCTTATCTATGACTTGCGCCTGTTTTGTACTAGTAAAGGTGTTTTCATTTTTATTCTCTGACTTTATTTCCATTTTAGACCCTCCATTTGATTTGTCCGTAGACAATTTTCTTACTTTCAAATTATTTTCATCATGAAGTACTATAAATTCTGTCTCCGTAGTCTGTGCTTCTGTACTTAAAATGGTGTATTTCTTTTTAGTTTTTGACTTTAATTCCATTTGAGACACTTCATTAGATTTATCGATAGCGAATTTTGTTACTTTCAAATTATTTTCCTCTTGAGGTACTATAAATTCTGTCTCGGTTGTCTGTGCTTCTGAATTTAAAATAGTGTATTTATTTTTAGTTTTTGACTTTGTTTCCATTTCAGACCCTTCATTCGACTTATCCGTAGCCAATTTTGTTACTTTCAAATTATTTTCATCTTTAGGTACTTTAAATTCTGACTCTGTTGATTGTGCTTCTGAATTTGAAATGGCGTTTTCCTTTTTAGTCTGTGACTTTGTTTTTATTTTAGACCCTTCATTCGATTCGTCCGTAGCCAATTTTGTAACTTTCAAATTATCGTCATCTTCAGTTACTTTCAATTCTGTTTCTGTGGTTTGTACTTCTGAACTTATCCTGATGTTTTCTTTGAGAGTTTCTGACCTCATGTCGAGTTTATCGCCATTCGATTTGTCTTTAGCTAATTTAGTTTCTTTCAAAACATCTTCATTTGTTATAACATCGCTTTTCTTGACGTTTTCAAAATCAGTTCTAATTTTTTCCGGTTGCAAATTTTCTCTCCTTTCTTCAGCTTTTAGTTTCTTATTCATATCTTCTTGTATAGTTTTGTCAACGAAAATATCTGCTTCAGTTGAAATTTGTTTTGATTTGGCTACTTTCGCGTCCTGAACATTTTTTTCTTTGATGTCAATTTCGAGAACACTTGCAGGATTGGTTGTGGTTTGATAGGGTTGTTGTTTGATAGGATTTTCATATTTAATTTTCTCTTGGCTTGATGGAACATCTGCAACAATATTATCTTATAAGTATACATATATACATTCACGTCCTATAATACCTTTTATGAATATGAAGTTATATTCATTAAGAAAGGAAAAACATAACATTAAGTTCTTATTCGCAAGTTATGTTGGAATCGATCCAGTTTGACATATGTCAGTCAGATATTTATTTATTATTAAATTAGTACACAAAGAGAATACAATCCTTACATAAACACAATAGAAACACATGTTGGTTCTAAAAATCCAGATTATAATCCAAAGCAGTGTACACAACATGCCAAACTTAAGATATTAAATACACTGATTAAAACAAAAAAGACGAAGAACAAACAAAAAGACACAGGTAAAAACAAAGAAAGAACGTAACAAAAATAATAATTAAAGATAGACGCCATATTGAGAAAGGGTGACGTTAGAAGTACCTATAACCGCCGAGTGTGTTATAGGTGTATGAGTGTCAATGAAGCGAAAGTAATTTGTCAGGATTCGTCAACTCTGTAAGCAAACGGCTGTAGGTATATATGTGTTCTTATTAAGTAATTTTTTTCATCATAATACTAAATAGATTGACGACCTCCGTGGCGCGATCGGTTAGACACCTGACCGCTAATCGTGAGGTCCCGGGTTCGATTACCGGTGAGGGCAGAGTTAAGAACTACGCTTTTCTACTGCTTTCCAGTCTGTTTGTTGATTATGTATGTATTTATCTATATATAATATGTATACATTTCTTAAATATACGTTGACTAGTACCCTTAACACAAGTCTTAAATGTACTTACCAAGGGGCTAGTTCAATCGGTGTAATAATGTCCAAATATTATTATTAAAGATATTTTACACCTAGAATAAATGTTCAATTTATATTTGCTTACCTGTTTGCCCGTTCAAACCTGACACAAGTGCCTGCAAAACAATAAAGATAATTTGTCTAATTATATTGTTTCTTACGCTAGGTTACATAAACATTCACAATCAGTCAATCAGCCTATGTCAGTCCACTGCTAGACGTAGGCCTCCCCATGATTACGCCACAAAACACGATCACTCGTGGTCCTCAGCCAACCACTACCAGCGACCTTTTTCAGGTCATCGGTCTATCTAGCATGGATCGTCCTACACTACGTTTATCGAGACGCGGCCGCCATTCGAGTTATTCACGAATTTTCTAAACCTTGGAGATCAGAGATCTCCTTGGTCACTTTTTAGCATGAATATCAGGTTTATGATGTGATATGGAACATTGGTGACAGGTCGCTAGCCTATCGCCCTGTAGATACCATTTACCTCTGGTCCCTTAGTTGTATTCAACGACATGCCGGTAAGAACGGCAGCTAGTTAGCATTCTTTTCACGTCCTAGACTAGCACAGTTTTACTCTAAAGTGTTGTATTTATTAGTGTGTGCATCTGGATTGAGGGCCCATTTTTTCAAATATTGGACAATCGAAATGAAACTCACAGGGCATTTAGTAAAGAATTAGTAAAAACTATAGCATCTATTCTTAAATTTCTTAAACTTGAAACTAAAAAGTTATTGTCAAAAAACTGTGGCCCTCAATCCAGATGCCAGCATTTTCTAGATCTCGGAAAGTACGAATCCTGGGATAATGCTGTTTATTCGAGGATTTAGTAAAGTATTTCTTTAAAAATTAAGAAAATGTCAAATCTCAAAAATGCGTTAAATATAGGTTTAGGGCGATTTTGCTATGGCCCTCAGTTCAGAGCTCTCTGACTTTTTGATTCATCAAAAAATGAACATTTCTATACAAAAAGACTAATGTAACTTATATTATCTTGAAGCTCAATGGCTCAATGAATTAGTAATGAAGAAATAACGATACAAAAGCGAATAGTTTGAGAGAAAATGAAATATGAATTTTCATCTGACGTACAAACTGAGAGCCCTAAACTTTCGGCGATATTGACTAAACTAAGCCATCTACACTAGCGTACATAAGGATGACTAATTTTACTATTTTTTTACTAAATCCGTGCAATATTTACATGCCTCTAAATATCACACTTTAAGAGGAAAATGACTTTGATTATTTATATAGGAGAAAATTCTGTAGGGTGACTATGTTATGTGTAAATAAAATATGTATATGCAAGTATTTGACGTGTTCTTATAGTATATTGTAGCACAGATGGATAATTGGGGGTTTATTACGCCTAAATATCCCATGCTAGCAGGGACGAATACTTTAATGTTTTAACCAATTGGAAATTGACGCTGCATTGTGTGAATCAGTTACCATTTGAATAACAGCGACAGATTTTAATTTTGTATTAGCGGTCAAGAGTTTTAATTAACCGGCTGCCGTCAGTTAGATATATAGGTTCGTAAAAAGAGCCTGTTGCGTCAATGGTAAGTGAAACTTTATGAAATTTCGTATATTACATATTATAATACTCGACCTCTTTATCGGTCCAAAAAAAGATATGAAAATGTGGATGAACAAAAATTTCTCGAATAGCGTTTCCATATTCTGAAGTTTTAGCCATTATCATAAGCGATATTAATAGATTCGTATCAAATAATTCTTCTATTTTAGCTTCTGATTTAATTTGCGAATACATATATATAATATAATTATATTATAATTATTTTATATTATATTATTATTATAATTATTTTATTATATAATTTATATATATTTAATCGTACATAGTAATGTATGTATTTTTACGGTTTTTTTAAGGTTGATATGTCTATCTGAGCTGTACACTGACAATAATGACCTTTCAGTTTAATATAATCGTTCTGTATTTTACTTTTTTTCAAAATCCATGTACGTCGCAATTTAGAATTTTGCCAAATTGTCTGTTTAATCATATCAGACCATTTATATTTTGGTAAAGTTAGGTATGTTCGAAATGAATTGTTTTTTTTTCTTACACGCCGTGACGAAGTTTTCTATTTGATCGTTTGTGTTGTATTGTGATTGGATAACTTGTGCTCCGCAATCGTAAAGATGATTACTCGAACCTGAAAACCCTGCAAAGATTAAAGTCACGAAAGTTTTTGTTCTGTCTGTATACTTTTATATAGTTTACTTTTAATTTATTTGGTGATTCCGGTTTCTGCGGCGTTACAGATAATGTGTTGTATTGTAGCTAATATCTTTGAATGTGGTTATTGTCAATAAAGTGCTAATAATCTATGTTTATATTTCATTAAAAACATTTCTATTTATTTTTACGCAATAAATAAAGCCGTAACATATTCGTCATATACCTCGTACATACCCTCAAAGACACGATAATATTTCATAGGTCAATTTTTAGCATACATAAATATTAGGGTTGTAATTGACACATTACAGAACACAATATTTCAAGTTTTCACATTGACTTTCAAAGGATACATGAATAAAAAGACGATTGACACACTGATTCTACTTTCAAACGGACTGGTCACTACCTCCAGATAAGTGTTTGATGACTTTGCGTAGGCAATTTAACCTCCAATCCTAGCTACTTTGGTTCATATGTATTTTTGTATTTGGTTCGGGAGGTCGAATACTTTTTATATTTACACATAACATAGTCACCCTACAGAATTTTCTCCTATATAAATAGTCAAAGTCATTTTCCTCTTAAAGTGTGATATTTAGAGGCATGTAAATATTGCACGGATTTAGTAAAAAATTAGTAAAATTAGTCATCCTTATGTACGCTAGTGTAGATGGCTTAGTTTAGTCAATATCGCCGAAAGTTTAGGGCTCTCAGTTTGTACGTCAGATGAAAATTCATATTTCATTTTCTCTTAAACTATTCGCTTTTGTATCGTTATTTCTTCATTACTAATTCATTGAGCCATTGAGCTTCAGGATAATATAAGTTACATTAGTCTTTTTGTATAGAAATGTTCATTTTTTGATGAATCAAAAAGTCAGAGAGCTCTGAACTGAGGGCCATAGCAAAATCGCCCTAAACCTATATTTAACGCATTTTTGAGATTTGACATTTTCTTAATTTTTTAAAGAAATTCTTTACTAAATCCTCGAATAAACAGCATTATCCCAGGATTCGTACTTTCCGAGATCTAGAAAATGCTGGCATCTGGATTGAGGGCCACAGTTTCTTGACAATAACTTTTTTGTTTCAAGTTTAAGAAATTTAAGAATAGATGCTATAGTTTTTACTAATTCTTTACTAAATGCCCTGTGAGTTTCATTTCGATTGTCCAATATTTGAAAAATGGGCCCTCAATCCAGATGCACACTTTATTAGTTTATTATTTATGTAAAAATAAAAAGCCGAAAAAACGCTTTTATAACTAGTGTCAGTAAGAGGTTCAGGTGTCCGTCTCCGCAATTGCGAAGGTAGTAATTCTATGGCCATCTCGAAGCCACGTGTTGACCAAGTCAGTACTCAATGTGACAGGTGGTAAGCCATGTCGCCATTTACAAGCACTAAATATATGTTCAGGGAACAGGTAGGTTTCCTCACGATATTTTCCCTCACCGTTGTTTTCGGTGCATTTCGCAAATGTATTTATGTAATAGATATATTTAAATTATAACTTTCTTTAGTGGTAAAGTATCGTTTTGAGCGATAATGTTCTTAAGACTATACCTTATATACTCTTTTCAATGCTAACTAACTGCCGTTCTTGCCGGCATGTCGTAGGAGGTGACTAAGGGACACGGGGTAACTGGAATCTATTGGGCGATCGACTAGTAACCTGTCCATGTCTAAATAACATCATAACCCCAATATTCATGCTAAAAAGTGACCTAGGAGATTTTATATCTCCGAGGTTCTGTCCACCCCGAAAGGGACTAAAGGACGTGAATGTTTATGTTCTTTTTCAATGCCTTATTAAGTCTGAATGTAACTTTATCCCTTATGGGTGATATTATCAACGTACACGTGATGAATTACTAGCCCATCGCCCAATAGATTCAAATATTTTAACTACCTCCGTGGCACTTTCAACCACTTGA
Source organism: Leucoptera coffeella (assembly GCA_030578115.1). Lineage (NCBI taxonomy): Eukaryota > Metazoa > Arthropoda > Insecta > Lepidoptera > Lyonetiidae > Leucoptera > Leucoptera coffeella. The sequence goes on from JAMBLF010000235.1 coordinate 227,216, forward strand.
ACGCTAATCGTAAGGTTTCGGGTTCTATTCCTGGTGGAGAAATAAGAACTACGCTTTTCGTCAGCTTTCCAGTCTGGTTGTTGATTATTTATGCTATATATTTCTTTGTCTATTTATAATAAGTATATATTTGTTAAATATACGTTGACTAGTACCCTTAACACAAGTCTTAAATGAACTTACCAAGGGGCTTGTTTAATTGGTGTAATAGTGTCCTAAATATTATTATTGTTTCTTAGTGGTTTAGGACTTAAAATAACTTACCATAAATAATAATATAACAATCATTTTGTTTTTCGGAACCGCTCTGCTAGAAATTCAAAGAAAATATATTACAGAAAACGTAAAAAATCCTACATTAAATATTTTTTATTATAATTTTATTTTTTCTTATTTTCTTCGCTCCATTTCTTGTACATATTGGTTTTATAATCAAAATTTTTATTGTACTGTGACAATATGGAACTAATATATTGCTAACTAGTTGCTTTTCTTCACCATGTGGTAGGAGGCGACTAAGGGACTAGTTAAACGGGATCAATTGGGTGATGCGCTAGCAACCTGTCACCAATGTTCCATATGGCATCACAACCCCAATATTTATGCTAAGAAGTGACCTAGGAGATATGATATCTCCGAGGTATTGAAGACATGCCATCTAACCCCGATACAACGGTATAGTAGACTATCGATTACCACGTGAAACGATCCTGACAAATCTCTCAGGCTTCACTCACAACCATTCTCTCTCATACATGTTCTTCTGTTCTTCACACTACGTACACCCGCCCTGAGTAGAATGTCTCCAATTTGATCTGTATAAGTTCTACGCCTACCCTGTCCAACTCTAGCTTCCACTTTGGTTCGGGCAGCCGCTTCATGTGCCCAAACCACCTTAACATACCTTTGTCAAATTTTGTCGGGAAATCGTCTATATACCACAACGTTAAATTCACTCATTCAAATATGTACAAAGACAAAGATAAACGGGTTCGCGAACATTAATCCTTGCGGGGTAATCATAGGTTCAGGTGTCCATCTCCGCCATTGCGAAGGTAGTAATTCTATGGCCACCTTGAACCCACGTGTAGACCAAGTCAGTACTCAATGTGACAGGTGGTAAGCCATTTCACTATTTACAATCACTATTACCTGTTCGGGGAGCAGGTAGGTTACCCCACGATGTTTTCCCTCAAATACTACGGGTATTTGATACAATTGGTAAATATATTTTTATTACGAAAATGTACATAGAAATTCATTAAACTTCATTTCCATTGGTACATGCTCAAGCGGGATTCGAACCCTGTACCCACTGATACAGGGTCAACTGAGCTACGTCGAATTAAATATGTTATTAAAATTTCATTCGATGTAATTTCTCATCATTTATAATTTAATTATAAATGTTTATATAATGCATTTATTCTAACTAATATCTCTTGCTTCACTCACACCCATTAACCTTCTCATACATGCTCTTCTGTTCTTCACGCTACGTACACATATTATACATACATATACATTCCCCTTCTTAATTGACAATAAACTGTCATTTATCTGTCAAAATATTTAGGGGGACAATAATTTAATGTCATACACAAATAATCACTTATTCGAATCTAATTAAGAAAACCATAGATATCTTATGATATATGATGAGGGAAATCGTGAGGAAACCTATCTATTAATGTATTTAATAATAACAATAATGTTGGTTTACTACTATAAAAATACATACAAAGACAATAAATACAAGCGATACAAAACTCAGATTTTAATTATTCCCTTTAGAAATGGAAGAATATATAATACAAGCAATATCAAATAATTTGCCACATTTTTATTATTTCAGAAGTTTTCATTACATGAAACATAGATGGCACTGTAATTATAATTTGATTTCTATATAATATTCTTCGCTCCTATTAGTAGCAGGTTGATAGTATAGATAATAATAATATTGAACATTAACCCTTGCTAAATACATATATAGCATATATGATTGGACCAGAATTGGAAAGCAGAAGAAAAGCGTAGTTATTAACTCTGCCTCCACCGGGAATTGGGACCTCACGATTAGCGTTCTGATGATTAACAAATCGCGCCACAGAGTTCGTCAAATGTATATACGTTTTGAGTATAAGTTAATTATATACTAAATGATTACTAACTCCTAAACTAAAATAACCTAGCACTAAAATTGACCTTCCCATGACATTTACTTGAAACATTGGTAACAAGTTGCTAGCACATCGCCCAATAGGTTATATACACTCCTATTCCCTTAGTCGCCTCCTACGAACTGACAAAAAGAACGGCAGCTAGTTAGACAACTAAGCTTGAGTCATAAAAGCTTAAATATTACAATTAAAATTTAGGCTTAACTCAGTTGTTTGGGGCTCGAATCTGTATCAGTGGGTACAGGGTTCAAATCCCGCTTGAGAATGTACCAATGGAAATCAAGTTTAATGAATTTCTATGTACATTTTTGTAATAGAAGCACATTTAAGAAATGCATCGAATTATACGGTGAGGGACAACATACTGAGGAAACCTACCTGTTCGTCGAACAGGTAATAGTTAGTGATTGTAAATGGCGACATGGCTGACCACCTGTAACATTGAGTACTGACTATCTGGTCAACACATGGGTTCGAGGTGTCCATAGAATTACTACCTTCGCAATTGCAGAGATGGAATCCTGAACCCCTGACTACCCCGCAAGGGTTAATGGTCGTGAATGCGTTTGTTTGTCTTTTGTCTATGACAATTTAGGGGTGAAAGTCACTTAACGACAATTATATTTTAGGGTCGCAAATGTAATTAGAGTTAATATCATTATAACCAAAATCACATTAAATGTAACCCCTAATGTAATAATAATATTATGTCATAATATTTACATTCAATGCTATTTTGGGATTAAAGTCAAAGTCAAATGTTTTTATTCAACATAAGTACAAGTACGGTACATTCATTGAAAGTCAAAACATTTGCCTGACACTGGTTGTCTCTTAGCATTGTAATTCTACCGTGTTGGTTCGGAAGCCCTGGCTCGGAGAAGAACCAACAAGAAACTCCGGAAATATATATATATATATATATATATATATATATATATATATATATATATATATATATATATATATATATTAACATTGAGTACTGACTATCTGGTCAACACGTGGGTTCGAGGCGGCCATAGAAATACTACATCCCCAATTGCGGCGATGTGTACGAAAAACGTGTAACTCTGCAAGTAACAATGGCCATGTATGTATCCATATGAAACTGTCAATTTCTCAAAATATGTATTAGTATGTCCCGTGCTAGTCTGGGAGGTAAAACAATGATAACTAGCTGCCGTTCTTCCCGGCATGTCGTAGGAGGCGACTAAGGGACTAGGTGTAAATGGGATCTCTCGGGTGATAGGCTAGCAACCTGTCACCAATATTGCATTTGAGATCACAACCCCAATATTTACGCCAAAAAGAGACCTAAGAGATAATGTATCTCCGAGGTTCTGTCCACCCCGAAAGTGATTTAAGGACGTGAATGAAAAAGTATCTATATACGGCGACATAGCTTACCACCTATCACGTTACCTACTGATTATCATTTAAAAATCAGTTTCGACTAACCAAAAACCATCACATCATGTTTATAGAAGTACGTACTACTTAAGGGTTTGTCGGAATATCAGCGTTGGCAGTGTGAATTTCACACAATCAACATTAGTTGAGACACTATTCACACTTGCGCGGGGTTGCCATGTGCGCTTGGTTCCATTAATGTAAATTATTATATAATTAATTCTTTTCTCTATTTGTGTATTACTGCGTCTAGTGTGAATAAAAGGAATTTTCTTTATTTCCAGTCTGGTCGTTGATTATATACGCTATATATGTATTCATCTATCTATAACAAGTATATATTTGTTGAATATACATTGACTAGTACCCTTATTACAAGTCTTAAATGAACTTTCCAAGGGGCTAGTTCAATTGGTGTAATAGTGTCCTACAATATCATTTATTATAGAGATCAAGTACTACATTTATCCCGTTCTTAACCAAGCTTTTTCGCTTTATCAGTATTCATATGTTATTTTTTATCGCAATGCTCACTTAATAACATAACATACGCTTCACGACTTGTGTATACACACTCCCTTTTTATTATGGCGGGGTAGTCAGAGGCTTGAGTGCCCATCTCCGAAATTTCGAAGGCATGTTAGATATGGGTCATTCGAAGCCCGCGTATCACTAGATAGACAGCACCCAACGTGGTAGGTAGTGAACCGTATCGCCGTATAAAGGCACTGACTATTACCTATCCTGAGGGATAGGCAGGTTTCCTCACGATGTTTTCCCTCACCGTTAGCGACATGCCAGAGTGGGAATTCGAACCTAGGACCTTTCTCATACGAAGTCCGAGGTCTTACCCACTGGGCTACAGCCGCTTTTAATGGACACTTAACCTCTGTTTACCCCGCAAGGGAATAGTGAAGTGTATAATGAGGTAGATAGGTCCCAGAGGGATCAGTAATTCGATATTTATCGAGCGATGGGCTAACACACAACAGGCGTTGGATGTTATCACTGAAACTTGATTGGGTACCGCCTACTAAAATTTGGAATTGGACAGAAGGTTAGTTACATACATATATACACACATAACAATAAAAATACATTTACGAAATGCGTCGAATACTACGGTGAGGGAAAACATCGCGAGGAATCCTACCTGTTCCCCCAGATAATAGTTAGTGCTTGTAAATGGCAATATGTCTTACCATCTGTCACATTGAGTACTGACTATCTGGTTAACACGTGGGTTCGAGGTGACCATACAATTACGACCTTCGCAATTGCGGAGATGGACACCTGAACCTCTGACTACCCGTGAACGCGTTTGTCTTTTGTTTTGTTTTGTATACACACATGAATTTGCTTTTCTTCTGCTTTCCAGTCTGGTTGATATTTATCTATATATAATTCGACATAACTCAGTTGTTTGAAGCTTACCTCTGTATCAGTGGGTACAGGGTTCAAATCCTGCTAGAGCATGTACTAATGAAAATTAAGTTTAATGAATTTCTATGTACATTTCCTTAATAAAAATACATTTACCAAATGCACCGAATTCTACGGCGAGGGAAAATATCGTGAGCAAACCTGAACCTGTTCTCCGAAAAGGTTATAGTTAGTGTTTGCCAATTGCGACATGGCTTACCTGTCAAGTTAAGTACTGACTATCTAATCAACACCTGGGTTCGAGGTGCCATAGAATTACTATCCCCGCGACTGTGCAGATGGAAACCTGAACCTCTAACAACTCCGCAAGTATTAAAGGTCGTGACCGCGTTTGTCTTTGTTTGCCTTTTCGGTTAATCTAAGTTTTATTAAAATTATAAAAAAAATCGATGGCGTGTTCGAGGAGGCGCTCTAAACCCGCGTCTCACTATATAGACAGCAACCAGCGTGATAGGTAGTGAACTGTATCGCCGTACTGGCAATAACCTATCTCCAAGGCAGGTTTTCTCACGAGGTTTTCCCTCACCGTTATATATAAAAATTAATAATAATCATTATATTGACGGTGGAAAGGCTATCTTGCTTTTGTGCCATAGAATCATATATTTTTTTCAGTTTCGTTACTCACCAATTTAATTTAACAATAATCGCTTTTTATACAATCTTTTTTCGATTTTTTAAGCCTACAATTCGCTTTCCTGTGAATTTGCGAAATGTCACAGTAGCCTTTCAATCGTCGATATTCTCTTTCAACTATACTAATTTACCCTTCTGCAAATGTATTTCGTTAGGACGACTGTTCCATAACCTAATTAGGACCCCTCTTTCACACTTTGGCCACAAAAACTGCGATAATTGTTTGTGTGTGGCAATTTAATGGGCTCACTCTAATATAGTATCATTGATTATCCTTTGCTAGTAAGGGTATAAGTAGAATGCTAACCAGCTGCTAATCTACATACATTTCACGCCTGATTCCCTGTAGAAGGGTAGGTAAAGATCACGGATCTCCATTAGTCCCGATCCTGACAGACCAATTTCGCTTCTTTGACACTCATTCACTTTTTTTATATTCGGCGGTTATAGGTACTTCTAACGTCACCCTATTTCAATATGGCGTCTTATTTCAAATCTTTTCACTACGTTTGCGATTTGAGAGTAATTTTGATGATTTTATGGTAAAAAAATGTTTTGTAATCAAATATTGCTACATATATATTTCTATGGTATCCCGTACTAGCCTCGGACGTAAAAAGACAGTAAACTAGCTGCCGTTCTTCCCGACAAGTCGTAGGAGGCGACTAAAAGACTAGGGTTAAATGGAATGTTCCATATGACATAATAACCAAAATATTTATACTAAAAAGTGACCTAGGAGGTACTTAATCTGCGAGGTTCTGTCCACCCGAAAAGAATTGAAGGAAAGAAAGAAAAAACACTGTATTCATACATACATACACATCACGCCTGATTCCCTGTAGAGGGTAGGCAGAGATCACGAATCTCCATTTGTCCCGATCCTGACAGACCACTTTCGCTTCATTGACACTCATACATCTTCTCATACAGACTCGGCGGTTGTAGGTACCTCTAACGTCAATCTATTTCAATATGGCGTCTTATAGAAAATGTTTTCACTACGTTTGCGATTTAATTATAATTTTGATGATATTTTGTGACAAAAATGTTTTGTAATCATAGATTTTATATAATCAAAGATTTGCTACGTACAAATCTATATGATGTCCCGCTAGCCTGGGACGTTAAAAGACAGTTAACTAGCTGGCGTTCTTCCCGACAAGTCGTAGGAGGCGACTAAAAGACTAGGGTAAATGGGATTTTCCATATTATGACATCATAACCATAATAGTACATACACCGAGGTTTGAACCCTGTACCCAACGATACAGAATCAAGACTCCAACGACGTATATTAATAATAATAATATTTGGACATTATTACACCAATTAAACTAGCCCCTTGGTAAGTTCATTTAAGACTTATGTTAAGGGTACTAGTCAACGTATATTTAACAAATATATACTTATTATAAATAGACAAAGAAATATGTATAGATAATTACATATATAGCATATATAATCAACGACCAGAATGGAAAGCAGTAAAAAAGCGTAGTTCTCAACTCTGCCTCCACCGGGAATCGAACCCGGGACCTCACGATTAACGTTCCGGCGGCTAACCGGTCGCGCCACGGAGGTCGTCACACACACACACGTCAACATCAAACGTATATATAGGTATCCGTCACAGACTAACATAGTACCTAAATAAAGATGCAGCAATAGAATCCCTATACCCTTACTCCCAAAACCTTCGACATGCCATAAAGAACGGCAGCTAGTTAGCATTCTTTCTACGTCCCAGGTCTCGCTATCTATATATAAGTGTAGCAATTGAGTGATTCAGTTAATTCGGGAGTGGATCGGACGAGCGTTTGTTTCCTTTAAGGGGCCATGTGGTAAGGCGTGTGCTTGTGGGGTGACTATAAAGGTGGGGTTTAGGTGGGACTGGTAAAGATAATAATTTTAATTTAATTAAAACTTTGACTTTACTAGACTATCTATGCAATGCTTTAATAAAAATTTAGAAAACATTGTGAAACAAAGCCAACGAGATATAATTTTAAACAATAATTCACAAGAAAGCTGCTAGACGCAGTACTACACAATAACTTCTAATATATTGTCATCTCATATTAGAAATTTCATAAACAGTTGCTATTATACGCTGAATATCGTAAGTCTAATGTGTACACAGACTTGTGGAGTAATTAAGTGTTCGTCTCCGCAATTGCGGAGGTAGTAATTCTATGGCCACCCTGAGACCGCGTGACCAAGTCAGCACTCAATGTGACCGGTGGTAAGTCGTGTCGCCATTTACAAGCACTGATTATAACCTGTTCTGTATGTTTCCTCACGATGTTGTCCCTCACCGTGATATTTTTGCTTTTGACCAATGTAGTTGTTGCCAAAATGTACATCTTTATAATATAACATAACCATAGCACTTACACTATTGCAGATTGTGTGATTTATGAGCATTGACTATGACATGTTCCGGGAAAATGTACAGAGCGAATCAGGATTCATAATTACTATACATACAAGCCGAGGAGTGAAGTGGAAGGGTGGTTACGTAGAGGCCAGTCCAATAAGACATATGACAGTCAGATAGACGTTTTATTGAAAAAGGGTGACGTTAGAAGTACCTAGAACAGCCCAATGTGTGTGAGTGTGTATGAGAAGATCAAGCGAAAGTGGTCTGGCAGGATCGGGACAAATAGGCATCCGTGATCTCTGCCTACCCCTCTACAGGGAATCAGGCGTGATGTGTATGTATGTACATGCCGTGGCATATATCGAAATTCGAGTCCACTAATTTAATTTTAAAAGCCCCAATGACTGAGCTGTACCAAACTCACCTTTTTATTGTACACGAATTATTATTAAACTAAATATTTAATTTAAAATAACTAGGGTGAGGCTAAACATCGCGAGGAAACCTACCTGTTCCCCGAACAGGTAATAGTAAGTGCTTTTAAATGGCGACATGGCTTACCACCTTTCACATTGTGTACTGACTATCTGGTCAGCACGTGGGTTTGTGGCGGCCACAGAATTACTACCTTCGCGATTGCCGGAATGAAAACCTGAACCTCAGACTACCCCGCAAGGGTTATGATCGTGAACGCGTTTGCCTTTTTTATTACGTAATCCCAAATTTCGTACAACTGTTAGCCACCCTACTCAGTAAAACACTTTTCCTCAGATCTGTTTTATAGCATCTTTTAGGTCCATAATGATTGCGGTGCAGCTATAATTTACTTTTACAACGATTGAACCAGCCCACGGATATATCAGAAATAATTCTCAGAAAATGGGAAGGTTCTTATCATGTTATATAAGTACATACATATATATTCACGCCTCTAGATCCCCAACAAAATAGGCAGAGACTATCGATCGCCACCTGGTACGGTTGACAAATCTCTCTTGCTTCACTCACACCCATTAACCTTCTCATACACGCGCTTCTGTTCTTCACTACACCCGCCTTGAGAAGAATGTCTCCAATTTGATCTGTATAAGTTCTACACGGCCTACCCCGTCCAACTCTACCTTCCACTTTGGCTTTATAAATTCTTTTTGTAACTTATCATCATTTTTGTAGTTGATTTTTTTATATATTATGAGAGACCGGGTCATATCACGATAAATTAACAAAGTTTTCTAATTACTTTTATTTAAAAAAAACTATTGTTTTTTTATTCGGTTATGTAGGGGTCGGGTTCATAAGAGATATGACGATTCTATGTATAGATGACAAACTGAAAAAATGTTTGCGACAGAAGAATCTATAAAAGCCGAGAGTGTAAGGTATGGATTTAAATGAGGCGAGAATCCATACTGAATTTTCTAGTAATTGGTTATATCAGGTATTGGTATAGCCAGATAGACGCCATATTGAAAAAGGGTGACGCTAGGAGTACCTATAACCGCCGAGTGTGTATGAGAAGATGTATGAGTGTCAATGAAGCGAAAGTGGTCTGTCAGGATCGGGAGAGATGGGGATCAGTGATCTCTGCCTCTACAGGGAATCAGGCGTGATGTGTATGTATGTAATATATATAATCAGGGCTTGTAAATGGCGACATGGCTGACCACCTGTCATATTGAGTACTGACTATCTGGTCAACAAGTGGGTTGTATTATTACATTACTAGCGACCCGCTCCAGCTTCGCACGGCTATAAAATATATAGCCTACTCCACTATTTAATGGATGTTATTATACATATAAACATTTCTCTTGAATCACTCTATGTATTAAAAAGGACCGCATCAAAGTCCGTTGCGTAGTTTCAAAGATTTAAGCATACAAAGGGACAGAGAAAGCGACTTTGTTTTATACTATGTAGTGATTACTTGTTCAGGGAACAAGTAGGTTTCTTCACCTCAACGTAGTATTCGGTGACTATTCCGCAAGGTATTGAATAAAACTCAATTTAAAACTTAACATAAACATTTATTTCTACTATCTTTGGTATATACACTTTGGCTTACAATAATTCTTATTCAACAATGTGCTAGCAATGATTTAGCGACTCTTGTGACATGGTCTGGTACTGACAAAGTACCAGTGTTGTACGAGTAACATATATTAGTCAGTTGAGGCCTAGAAAGGGATTTAGTGACTAGGATTGAAAAGGGCATGCTTCAGTTTGGACATAAATGGATGAATGATAGTAGATTGACAAAATGAATATATGTGGGTGAAGTGGAAGGGCGGTTACGTAATGGTTTCCAACCTATATATACTAGGCTCTATAAATTCTTGAAAGTGTATATCTGAAGTATCAGTATATACATCTTCATAACATCGTGGAGAGGTACGATAGACTTGATCAAAACATTACCCAAATAGGACATCATAAAAATATTAATTTCGAGTCGATGATTTTCTTAGTAGTAAGTATTTCGTTAAATTTCAATGGGACTGACATTTATTTTCTAGTTTCCAAGTCTACTAATGCGTTTTAGCTCTATCGTAGCTCAATATTACTTCAGTAATAGTGCAAAGCTGGTAGTAGATTAGCAAAACTGACAAACCTTACCATTGATGACAGCAAGTGTCAAAATTCGCTATAAATTTGCGACATTTGACACTTTTGCTAATCAAATAACCATTTCACACTGTCATTGAAGTGATAATCAACTGATATTTTGCAGCAAGCATTAGTAAACTTAGGCCTAGAGTACCCGCCACATAAGGTGGCAGTTGGAGGCGTCGCCACAGTCGCGTAATCCAGTGTTGCCAGTAAACGCGCCAAAACTAGCACTCACTGTGCCATACGGCTCGATACATTATATTGAGGTTTCATTTGTAACGATCTTTGGTTGCAGAGCTATAAACTCAAATAAAACAAATTAATATACCAAAGTCAAAAGTCAAAATATTTTTATTCAAAATAGGCCCTATCATAAGCTCTCTTTGAAAGTTATTTTATGATCTAAGTACAAATTAAAAAAACTATATATTGACAAACGGAATATATATGAGTGAAGTGGAAGGGCGGTTACGTAGGGGCCGGCCTAATAAGACATATATGTAACAGTCAGATAGACGCTATATTGAAAAAAGGTGACGTTAGGAGTACCTATAACCGCCGAGAGTGTATTAGAGAATGTATGAATGTCAATGAAGCGAAAGTGGTCTGTCAGGATCGGGACAAATGGGGATCCGTGATCTCTGCCTACCCCTCTACAGGGAATCAGGCGTGATGTGTATGTATGTATGTAAAAAAACTATTTCAAACATGGCACTGAGCATTGTCTTTACATATTTTTACCGAGGTTAGTTCACCAACCATTTCGGCTGCTCAAGATGCCACGTCATGAAGACCACGACCGCTCTGATAAGAGCGTAACGATTGAGAAGAAGAAGTTCAGCGGAGACCCTTGGAGAAGAACTAACAAGAAACTCCAGAAATCAATTTATTATAATCACCCTTAACAAACATAAAAATTACAAAGAGTGGGCAAAAAACACAACGCTGGTAATACTAAATTTACCTTTCATACAAAATAACACGCAATGGCGGAAACGTCAAATTTAGTTCCAAGTTTGGCTACTGCCACCTTATGTGGCGGGTACTCTATGTTTGCATGGCTCTGTCTATATCTTGGGTAGCGAATATTCTGCCAAAATCACGAGACAAGAGAGGTCGGTGTTTCATTTTCGTGTATGAATAGAATTAAGTTTGTAGATTTTCGTTCTTCAATTCCAAGGCCCATACATGTTGCGGCCACCCCGTTCGCCCTTTACCCTTCTTACAGTCTGTGCTAGGTTGGATCTGTAACAAAAAAAGTATTTGAAATATCAGATAAAATTAAACAAAAAAGACGAACGCGTTCACGATCATTAATCATCTCCGCATTTGCGAAGGTAGTAATTCTATGGCCACCTCGAACCCACCAGTTGACCAGGTAGTTAGTACTCAATGTGACAGGTGGTAAGCCATGTCGCCATTTACAAGCACTAACTATTACCTGTTCGACGAGCAGGTGGGTTTCCTCACAATGTTTTCCCCCACCGTATAATTCGATGTATTTCGTAAATGTGTTTTTTATTACGAAAATGTACACAGGAATTCATTAAACTTAATTTCCATTGGTACATGCACAAGCGGGATTAGAATCCTGTACCCACGGATGCAGAGTCAAACCCCAAACAACTGAGCTACGCTGAATTCTAACTACAAATTTTAAATACTACTACGCTTATTATATTATTTATCTTCACAAATAACACATTAATTCTATTCGTTAATTTAATGTAACGAAAATTGTACCGTTCAACTAACCCGCCAAAATAGATTGACAGTGACACTTGTTTGTTATCTGTCAAGCAGACAGTAGCTTATTTTTTAAAAGCCACTTGACCACGGTATCTTTCGGAATGCCACGAGAAAAAAGTCTCGAGTACCAACCTATTTTGGGGCGAACTTTTTGCTTGGACCTTTTTTGTTACTAAATTTGTAAGACATTATTGTTTAGTTTTTGTTTATTTGAAATATAATATTTAACGGAAGTCTTTAAAGGTTACACACGCCCTGTTTATAAAAGACTGTGCTAGCTGAAGCTTAAATAGAATGCTAACTAGCTGCCGTTCTTTCCGGCATATAAGGTCAAATGAATCTATTGGGCGATAGGCTAGCAACCTTTCACCTATGTTCCATATTCATACGATCAAAACCTCCATTCTATTTGGAAAATGTTCGAAGTCATATAATGTTTCCGAGGTTTTAACTCTTTTTAATACGTAAACGTAAGTGTCAGTTAGTAATACTTATTGAAAAGAATAATTTTCTAAGTGACTTTATAAGTAAGTAAATGAAAATGAATGGTTATAATACATTTTTTATAACCATTATAAACACGTCACGTTTCGATAACATATTAACACATCACGTTTATATAACCGTTAAAGGAATATATGTATATGAGTGAAGTGGAAGGGCGGTTACGTAGGGGCCGCCCTAATAAGACATATAACAGTGAGATAGACGCTATATTGAAAAAAGGTAACGTTAGGAGTACCTATAACCGCCGAGTGTGTATGAGTGTCAATGAAGCGAAAGTGGTCTATCAGGATCGGGACAAATGGGGATCCGTAATCTCTGCCTACCCCTCTAATACATGTACATTTTGTAATCTGCAATCGAAATTCGATGTATTATATCTGCCTATTCTACAAAGAAACAGTCGTAAACATACATTTAGAAAAGTTCTCTTGAGAATATTCAAGCACTTGACCACTATCTGTCAAATTGCTTTTATTTTAAGACTCAAACATATGCTCATGTCGAGTACTTGACTTTTACAAAGATAATTTCGGCGCCAACGGTTGTCTATGGTATTTGTATCTTAATTTTTTTATCATGAGTTACAAATACAGTTCGATTGAATTTTTCTTCTGCGTCGATTCGTATTAGTTTCATGGCGAAACGACGATTCGATATTTTAGGTATCGATATACAATATTTATATTTCAATTCATTACAACTATATTCAAATGGTAACCGACACATTGTCTACGAGGTTCTACCTACCCTATAAACAATACACTCGTTACAATATACGTAAAACAAAAAACACCAAAAAAAAGGTTTATTCCAAAAAGATCAAAAACGGGCATAAAACCCCCGTATCCAGAGCACACGTGCCGCGTATTAAAAAGATTTGTTAGCGTCTGTTTCGATGGCGGGATTTTGTCGTAAACAAAAACTTCCGTTTGAGGTAATTTTTTTCAAATTACTCTTTTGGGAATCCGTAACTTAGTTTGTTTATTAAAATATATGGATACACGGATCGGTATTTGACACACATACATACATACGCTTCATGACTTGTTTATACACACCAAAGATTCCCGGTGGAGGCAAAGTTAAGAACTACGCTTTTCTTCTGCTTTCCAGTCGATTATATTATATGCTATTATGTATTTATCTATGTATATTATGTATATAAATCTTGAATATACGTTGACTAGTACCCTTAACACAAGTCTTAAATCAACTTATCAAGGAGCTAGTTCAATTGGTGTAATAATGTCCTATATATTATTATGCTTACACCTAGTCCCTTAGTCACCTCCTAGCATTCTTTTTACGTCCCAGATTAGCACATGACAAGCAATGTAACCATAGCCATATAAACAAATCAATATATCCGTAGCCATTTTAATTCAAAGAAATAGTCCATAAAATTGATTTTTCCGATTACATTTTGTGGAATCGAAATTCATATTTTTTATATTATAGTATTATTGTGAGGCTTGATCGACTCTACGGTACCAATGCACGAAATAATTATATACGGAAAATGCGATTTTATATTTCTATAAATTCTAATTGCACTAACAATTAGTTAGTGATTGTAAATGGCGACATGCCTTACCACCTGTCATATTGAGTGCTAACTATCTATTTAACAAATGGGTTCGAAGTGGCCGTAGAATTACTACCTTCGCAATTGCGGACATGGAAACCTGAACCTTTGACTACCCCGTAAGGGTTAATGGTCGTGAACGCGTTATAATATTATTATTATCGCCCAATTGATCACATTTACCTACCCTAGTCTTTTAGTCGCCTGCTGGGAAACGCCGAGAAAAACAGCAGTTAGTTAGCATTGTTTTTACGTCCTAGTAATATATAATCTAAAATCTATCTAGTGTCATAAAAAGCGGCTGTAGCCCAGTGGGTAAGACCTCGGACTTCGTATGAGAAAGGTCCTAGGTTCGAATCCCGACTCTGGCATGTACCAATGAATGAAATTTAAATATTTGTTTTTCATTTACGTACATAATTTACAGTCGCTAACGGTGAGGGAAAACATCGTGAGGAAACCTGCCTATCCCTCAGGATAGGTAGTCTGTGCCTATATACGGCGATACGGTTCACTACCTATCACGTTGGGTGCTGTCTATCTATTGATACGCGGGCTTCGAATGACCCATACCTAACATGCCTTCGAAATTTCGGAGACGGGCATTCAAGCCTCTGACTACCCCGCCATAATAAAAAAAAGGGAGTGTGTATACATAAGTCGTGAAGCGTATGTTATGTTATGTCCCAATCTAAAACTCACAGTTTGCATCTCCTGCGCCTTATGCCTTCGGCTGGTATGGTGGATGTCAGCCCTGAAGCCACCAGCTGGTTCCGAATCTGACTCCAGGACTTTCATTAGATACGAGATGTATGAGGTGGCTAAACGGAGGGTCTTAATCTGCAACAATATACATACATACATACAATAGCGTTCAAAACATAGTCAGAGGTTCAGGTGTCCATCTCTGCAATTGCGAAGGTAGTTCTATGGACACCTCGAACCCACGTGTTGGCCAAGTCAGTACTCAATGTGACAGATAAGCCATGTCGCCGTGCAAGTACTGACTATTACCTGTTCGGGGAACAGGTAGGTTTCCTCAAGATGTTTTCCTTCGACCGTAATATTCGACGTATTTCGTAAACGTATTTTAATTACGATATACATGATGATAAATTATCTACAACAATATACATACATGAATACATATATACTTTAGTATTATCCTCAGAGGTAGTAGATTACGTAAGGGAAAATATATGAAAAGGGCATGCTTTGATGGTTTGGACATGTTATGTGGATGAATGAATGTAGATTGACAAAAGGAGTATTTTTTTAATATGTTGGTGAAGTGGAAGAGCGGTTACGTAGGGGAAAAAGGGTGACGTTAGAAGTATCTATAACCGAGTGTATATAAAAAAAGAGCTCGTATGTCAAAAAGTTGATCATACATACATATCACGCCCTTCTCTGTAGAGCGTTAATAAAGATCTAAGTAATAAGTGACCTAGGAGATATTATCGTAATATTATCTGAAACGGATAAAAGGAAGTGAATATAGATTTTTAAGTCATATGTATAGTTTCACTATGTTACGGTCATAAATACATAATGCATGAAGAACAAGTCATTATGACGATAATATAGTATATTTCTTCATACATATCAATTATAATGCATCTTTAATCATTGAGGAAGTGTTTTTTATTATAATTAGCCTATTAAGCATAGATTTTTAATACAATATGTCGATTAACCAAATACTGAAAAAAAAAAATTAATTTGGTCGGGTTATATTGGCAGATAACTTTTGGCAGATAATTTCACACCGCTAAAGATATACGTATGTAACCTCAAGAAACAAATAATAAGTTTATTTAAACAACGCTCCGGTAACATGCGAGGTTCGACGTAATACAGGCTGTAAGCAATCGTAAGCTTACTAACCCATCACCCAATAGATTACATTCAAACTCCATAGGTATCTAATAATATAATAGTAATCTATATAATAGTAATAATAGTAATTCGACGTAGCTCAGTTGTTTAGGGCTTGACTCTGTATCAGTGGGTACAAGGTTCAAATCCCTCTTGAGCATCTACCAATGGGAATGAAGTTTAATGAATTCCTAAATACATTTTTGTAATAAAAATACATTTACGAAATACGTCGAACACTACGGTGAGGGAAAACATCGTCAGAAAACCTAATATTTAGTCTGTGTAAATGGAAATATATGTTACCACCTGTCACATTGAGTTCTAACTATCTTATCAACACGTGGGTTCGAAGCGGTCATATAATTACTACTTTCGCAATTGCGGAGATGGAAACCTGAACCTTTGACTACCCGCAAGGGTTAGTCACGAACAAGTTTGTCTTTTTTATCTTAAATTAACTTACCAAAGGGCTAGTTCAATTGGTGTAATATTGTTTATAAATATCCATAAAATACTCTACATTAACATACCTTAGACAACTTAGTATCAGCCGGCACATTGGGTATACAGTCTCTTAAATCGGAGAAAGCAGTATTGATACTCTGCGTTCTTCTTCGTTCCTTCTTGTTGGCTGTGTTTCTTCTCTTTACTACTCTCACGAAGGGCTGGGGTCTATCGTAGGGGCGTAGGACTTGGCTTTGAGGGTCTAGGTCTAAACCTGGGGAAGAAGATAATGTTTTACAACTATAAAAAAAAATCCTAACTAAAACACGCACAAGGATAATAAAAAATCAAACTCATGTGTTTTAATTTACAAAAACATGAGAATGGAATGGGGAATGCTATCAGTGTCTTGGGAACCCTACCACCCTCTGACAGCAATGATTATAAAGATATTTTCTATGTAATTTAATTTTTATTTCTACTTTAAGTTATAGTTTTAATTCCTTGTTGTATTGTATATAATAAATTAAATAACTGATAAAAATTAACATGAGATGTATCGCGTATATTCTATAAACTAAGTATAGTAATAGTTAGTGCAGTGTTTAGAAGTGACTTAAAAAGCGTTGTTAAGAAATGAGGGTATGTGAATCTGACTCATTTCGATGGAGGCGTAGACATGTTGTTCGCACGTCAGTTGACCCGTGATTGGCTATTGCAACATGGCCGAAACGTCGGCTAACAAAGGTAATACTTCGTTTATAAAATACACACGATTAGTCCCGCTTACTTGTGACAAGAATAAAAATTGCGTGTCTCAAATGTTTTCTTTCATATAAGTGCAAGTTGACTTTCAATGAATGTACTGTACATTCATTGAAAGTCAAAACTTTTGCCTGACATTGGTTGTCTCTTAGCATTGAAATTCTACCGTTGGTTCGGAAGCCCTGGCTCGGAGAAGAACCAACAAGAAACTCCGGCTTTCAGGATTTTTTGCCCAGTGCTAGTTACAAAAACAAATTATAAAAAAATATAATTATATGTGATTATATGTTATATTAAATATGTACATCTTATATGGCTCGTTTGGCCTATTGACAAGAAAAACGGTTACACCTTTTGCTTTTTACAGCTTGGTTTGTTACGATTGTTGGACGTTACCAAAAATCAAAATACAAATTCGGAAATCTATTAAAACTATCGGAAACTATCTTTTTTTCATAATCACATGCCACCTAGCTGCCGTTCTTCCCAGCATGTTTTAAGAGATGACTAAAGGACTAGGCTAGCAACCTCTTACCAATGTTTCATTATGGCATGGCATCCCCGATATGCATGCTAAAGAGTGACCTAGGAGATGTTATATTTCCAAGGTTCTGTCCACCCCGAAAGGGATTAAAGGACGCGAATGTGTGTCTATACTAACATGTTAGGAAACAGTCTTGTAGCTACATAAATCATATTAATCATCTTAAACATACCTATTGGGGTTAAGATATCATTGATACAGAATATTGATGAAAGGTATATATCCCATCGCCCAATAGATCCTTACCAATTGATTTCATTCTTGCCTCCCTCGACATGCCAGGAAGAACGGCAGCTAGTTAGCGTTCTTTTTACGTCCCACACTAGCATGGGACTTAAAATACGTACCTGTAGTATTTTGCGGGTATATGTAATGCATGTTGGCTGTATGATAGTTGTCGTAAGGCTCGTTGCCAATAATATGTCCTTCTTCATAACCTAAACAAAAGAAAGAATCATTTATCATCATCATCATCATCAGCCTGTATCAATCCCCTGTTGAACATAGGCCTCCCTCAAATGACGCCACTTCTCCCTGTCAGTGGCCGTTCGCATCCATTCGATGCCGGCCAACATGCGCAGGTCGTCTTCCCACCTTGCCGGGGGGTGCCCCACACTACGTTAACTGAGACGCGGTCTCCACTCTAGGACTTTTTTGCTCCAGCATTCATTTATATGAATGAGTATTTAGTAAGTCAGTGCCTATATACGGCGATACGGTTCACTACCTATCACGTTGGGTCTATCTAGTGATACGTGGGCTTCGAATGACCCATACCTAACATGCCTTCGAAATTTCGGAGATGGGCACTCGAGCCTCTGACTACCCCGCCATAATAAAAAAGGGAGTGTGTATACACAAGTCGTGAAGCGTATGTATGTTAGTAAGTCAAAGTCAAAAGACAAACGCGTTCACGACCATTAACCCTTGCTTAGTAAGAGGTTCAGGTGTCCATCTCTGCAATTGCGGTAGTAATTCTATGGCCACCTCGAACCCACGTGTTGACCAGATAGACTCGCCATAGTCGGTACATTTGGTTCATTATTTATTTTACGACAAGGTGGAATTAAGGCTTCCTCATCATCAGCCTGTCTGAATCTACTGTTGGACATAGGCCTCTCCAAATGACGCCACTTCTCCCTATCAGTGGCCGTTTGCTTCATTCGATGCCGGCCAACCTGCGCAGGTCTTCTTCCCACCTTGCCGGGGGGCGCCCCACACTACGTTTACTTCTATGTAGCATTTTATTTACATACATATAACCACGCCTCTACGTCCCCAACGGGAAAGGCTGTGACTAGCACGCCATCTGGACTGATGACAAATCTCTCTTGCTTCACTCACACCCATTACCCTTCTCATACATGCTCTTCTGTTCTTCACACTACGTACACCCGCCTTGAGAAGAATGTCTCCAATTTGATCTGTATAAGTTCTACGCGGCCTACCCCGTCCAACTCTACCTTTCGCTTTTTTATAGATTCCTTTTGTAACCTTCCTTTCATCCATCCACTCCATGTGCCCAAACCACCTTAATATCAATTAATCAGCCTATGTCAGTCCACTGCTGGACGTAGGCCTCCCCAAGGGTATGAAAGCACGATCACTCGAGGCCCTAAGCCAGCCACTACCAGACCTTCAGGTCATCAGTCCACCTAGCAGGGGGCGTCCTACACTACGTTTACCGTTATACCTTTTTTAATTTTCGTCTCTACATCTTCACTCATACCACCACGAATCACCCTATTCCGTACCCTATCACACAATCTTACATTACACAATTATCTAAGGGACTTTATCTCTACCGAATTATTTCTGCTTTCATGATTCTTCTGCCAAACCCAGCACTCACTACCATACATAAGCGTGGGGGCAGAACAGCGTTATGAATAGCCAGTCGCGCCCGTTTTGACATCAACTAACTCATTGCGTTCTGTTACCGAAACAATACAATGAAAATGAACCGTCTTAACCGTTTGTTGGTTGAATAACCCTAACTCAATAACGTAAATTACTAAAGCTTTGTCAGCACAAAAGTGTCACGTGTTATTGGAGGTCTCTTACGTTGCAAAACTTACATCGGGAATATCCATAACAGATTCTTTAACTTACCATAATTTCTTCCTATAAAATGCGGATTGCTATAGTCTTGAATTTCATAATCTTGCGGACTAGCCCAGTACATCGCATCTACTGGAGAGCCTAAAAAAAGGAATGTCTTAATGAAAATAACCTTTGAATAATAATTAAGCATTTATTTTATAGTTACAAAAACATACACAATACTAAAATTTTACAATTAAAACTTACAAACTACGAGGTATTCAGGGTTCAGGTTTTCCATCTCCGCAATTGCGAAGGAGCTAATCTATGGATACCTCGAACCCACGTGTTGACTAGAACGTCAGTACTCAATGTGACAGGTGGTCAGCCGTGTCGCCATTTACAAGCACTAACTATTACCTGTTCGGGGAACAGGTAGGTTTACTCACGATGTTTTCCCTCACCGTAAAATTCGATGCATTTCGTAAAGTGTGCATCTGGATTGAGGGCCCATTTTTCAAATATTGGACAATCGAAATGAAACTCACAGGGCATTTAGTAAAGAATTAGTAAAAATTTTAGCATCTATTCTTAAATTTCTTAAACTTGAAACAAAACAGTTATTGTCAAAAAACTGTGGCCCTCAATCCAGATGCCAGCATTTTCTAGATCTCGGAAAGTACGAATCCTGGTATAATGCTGTTTATTCGAGGATTTAGTAAAGAATTTCTTAAATAAATTAAGAAAATCTCAAATCTCAAAAATGCGTTAAATATAGGTTTAGGGCGATTTTGCTATGGCCCTCAGTTCAGAGGTCGCTGACTTTTGGAATCATCAAAAAATGAACATTTCTATACAAAAAGACTAATGTAACTTATATTATCTTGAAGCTCAATGGCTCAATGAATTAGTAATGAAGAAATAACGATACAAAAGCGAATAGTTTAAGAGAAAATGAAATTTGAATTTTCATCTGACGTACAAACTGAGAGCTCTAAACTTTCGGCAATATTGACTAAACTAAGCCATCTACACTAGCGTACACAAGGATGACTAATTTTACTAATTTTTTACTAAATCCGTGCAATATTTACATGCCTCTAAATATCACACTTTAAGAGGAAAATGATATTGATTATTTATATAGGAGAAAATTCTGTAGGGTGACTATGTTATGTGTAAATATAAAAAAGTATTCGACGTCCCGAACCAAATACAAAGACACATATGAACCAAAGTAGCTAGGATTGGAGGTTGAATTGCCTACGCAAAGTCATCAAACACTTATCTATGGTGGAGATAGTGACCAGTCCGTTTGAAAGTAGAATCAGTGTGTCAATCGTCTATTTATTCATGTATCCTTTGAAAGTCAATGTGAAAACTTGAAATATTGTGTTCTGTAATGTGTCAATTACAATCCTAATATTTATGTATGCTAAAAATTGACTTATGAAATATTATCGTGTCTTTGAGGGTATGTACGAGGTATATGACGATTATGTTACGGCTTTATTTGTTGCGTAAAAATAAATAGAAATGTTATTAATGAAATATAAACATAGATTATTAGCACTTTATTGACAATAACCACATTCAAAGATTTAGCTACAATACAACACACTATCTGTAACGCCGCAGAAACCGGAATCAACAAATAAATAAATAAAATAAATTACCTATAAATTATTTACTAAATTATTTATAAATAAATTATTATTATAAAACTATAAATAAAATATTTGAGCCAAATCACTGCCAACAGGGAGAGTGCCCAAGATGCTGGCAGCATTTCCGCGCTGAATGGCCAAACTTATCCTTTGGCCAAAATAAGCCCCAGCCCTTGGGTCCCCGCTGACCTCCTTCAGGCGACCAGACAAATCGTTGAAGAAGGCCATAGTGTCTGGACCCCATGGCCCCATAGTCTCTACCGCAAAAGGGCTGAAGATGTACTCAGGACCCAAATTCGAGTACTTATTCCGCTTCAGTCCTTCTGCGTTAGACGCGGCTGATCCAGCCCCGACAGCAGACTTAGAAACGTGAGATGGGGCCAATGTGTCGACACAAGTTGCGTCCCACACTAACACCATCCCACTCTTCCAAGGAACGAGCGTGCAACCGTCGGGCCTCTTACCATCGGCGCGAAGCAACCCGGACGGTTCCAGAATTGCCGGGACACGCACGCTGGCAAGAGCCCGGCGGATCACGTCATTCAATGCTGCATGTCTGGACAAGCGACCTCCACTACGTAAGCAAGACAGGCCATGGTAACCAGACGGGTCCACCCACTCTCCACAGCGACAGCGATGTGGCTCACTGACCCTAGCACCCAACCTCAGCGCCACCGCAAGACAGAACGTGGATCTGTCGAGAAGAGTCCCTATTTTCGCTGAGGGCAACGCATTCAACCAGTATCCCGACTCCCGCCTAGCAACAGCAAGGAGACGAGCACGTTCTGCCAGAGCAGGAGCAGAATTCAGCAAGTTTTGTTGAACCTGTCTGCACAACGGCTCATCCCACAACCTCTGCGAAGCAACAGAGACAGGAATGCTCTGATTGGGACCGACAACAACCGACCACGCATCTTTGGCTTCTGCCAAACCTAAAATATCTATATGTCCAAACGATGGGGACATAATTCTTTTAAAAAGTTCTGAACACCCGTGGGCCGAAGACAAAAATGCGGGCAACGCGACTGCTGAAGCACTGCGGACGCCAAGACCACCATGCCGAATGGGCAGAGAAGCCTGCGTCCAACAGCGATCATCAATAGGGCAATTTAAAATTTTGGAAAGTGTTTTTATAATTACTGAGTCGAAATCACTAAGAAGATGACTGAACTTCCAAAAATGAGTGCATCTTAAACTATACATTAATTTAGGTACAAATAAACAGTATTTGAGAATAGTGTATGCTAAATGTGGGTTTAAATCAAAAAAAAATGAGAAGAAGATTCATTAAATTTAAACAAATAAATTAAAAGTAAACTATATAAAAGTACACAGACAGAACAAACACTTTCGTGACTTTAATCTTTGCAGGGTTTTCAGGTTCGAGTAATCATCTTTACAATTGCGGAGCACAAGTTATCCAATCACAATACAACACAAACAATCAAATAGAAAATTTAATTTCCATAATAGTACATGTTCCAGGCTTTGAAATTCGTACTCATTGATACAGAATCAATCCATCAATGAATGAGCTACGTCGAATTTACAGAAAGGTTGAAATATAAAATACCATATTAACCTATCTTACACAACTAAAATAAAATTTCTTATAACTAGTCTGAAGTGATAAAAACAATAATTATTTACAAATCTATGGCCTGATATTCACACAATATCACACAATGAATAAATGAAAAAAAAAGATATTTACACAATGCAGCGTCAATTTCTAAATGGTTAAAACAATGGGTTAAATGTGTAGGTCACGTGCCCTACGAGTCATTACTGACGGTTCGTCGGCTTTTTTTATCGGCTGTTACCGTAGTATAAAAGAATATATTCATCACTTATTGGGTGTGTTGTAAAAAAAACGACATCTTCACCTGCTACATTGATTAGGCTTGATAAAAGTCACTTTATAAAATCACTTTATAAGTTATCCTGTTTCAAAGATGATATAGAAAATCATATAAAACATTTTTATATACGTTGCATATTACGATGTAGTAAAACAAATAATTGAGAATATTGTGAACATATGTTTAGAGCAATATAACGACAATCCACGGAGGTCGTCAAATAAATTGCATTTATACCCAGCCCCTCAGTCAACATGCCAGGGATATCGGCTGCAGTCTAGCATTCTTTTTTCGTCCCTGCTAGCATGGGATATTTAGGCGTAATAAACCCCCAATTATCCATCTGTGCTACAATATACTACAAGAACACGTCAAATACTTGCATATACATATTTTATTTACACATAACATAGTCACCCTACAGAATTTTCTCCTATATAAATAATCAAAATCATTTTCCTCTTAAAGTGT
Organism: Leucoptera coffeella; assembly: GCA_030578115.1. NCBI lineage: Eukaryota > Metazoa > Arthropoda > Insecta > Lepidoptera > Lyonetiidae > Leucoptera > Leucoptera coffeella. The sequence goes on from JAMBLF010000235.1 coordinate 251,402, forward strand.
GATATTTAGAGGCATGTAAATATTGCACGGATTTAGTAAAAAATTAGTAAAATTAGTCATCCTTATGTACGCTAGTGTAGATGGCTTAGTTTAGTCAATATCGCCGAAAGTTTAGGGCTCTCAGTTTGTACGTCAGATGAAAATTCAAATTTAATTTTCTCTTAAACTATTCGCTTTTGTATCGTTATTTCTTCATTACTAATTCATTGAGCCATTGAGCTTCAAGATAATATAAGTTACATTAGTCTTTTTGTATAGAAATGTTCATTTTTTGATGATTCCAAAAGTCAGCGACCTCTGAACTGAGGGCCATAGCAAAATCGCCCTAAACCTATATTTAACGCATTTTTGAGATTTGAGATTTTCTTAATTTATTTAAGAAATTCGTTACTAAATCCTCGAATAAACAGCATTATCCCAGGATTCGTACTTCCCGAGATCTAGAAAATGCTGGCATCTGGATTGAGGGCCACAGTCTTTTGACAATAACTGTTTTGTTTCAAGTTTAAGAAATTTAAGAATAGATGCTATAGTTTTTACTAATTCTTTACTAAATGCCCTGTGAGTTTCATTTCGATTGTCCAATATTTGAAAAATGGGCCCTCAATCCAGATGCACACTTCGTAAAAGGTTTTTTTATTACGAAAATGTACATGGAAATTCATTAAACTTCATTTCCATTGGTACATGCTCAAGCAGGTTTTGAATCCTGTACCCACAGATACAGAGCCAAACCTCAAACAACTGAGCTACGTAGAATTTTACTTATACGGTAATGAACTTAACCTATAAAATAATAAAAATAATAAAGCACTTATTTACAGCCACAAAAACGTAAACCAATCCTAAAGGTTTACAAATCAAACTTACAAACTAGGGGGTATAGCTTGTGCATGTTATTGTCACAGCAAAAGGGTTCCAACTCTAACATTTAAAATTCTGAATAGTAGAGTATATTACCATAATTTATTCTCAGAATATATATAGATCAGATATATAGAAAATCTAAAAAATGTAATCATTCAACTGTTGTGGTTTCGAAAACATTGTTTATAGATTAAATCGAAAATCATATATTTCTGTAAATGTGATACATAAGTACCTACATGTTGCGTAGTTTTTGTCATAGTTAACCCAATTGCATGCAATCAAAAAGAAAATGGATTTACATATCATTCATACATTATTATTATTCTTTATGACGCTAAAATATTCAATCAATATTCACATGAATGAATAATTATGAAAAATGAGACTAAATTAATACTCACAAATTTTAAAATAATTTCATTTTTTTTAATTTATATGAGACCGGGTCGTATCACGATAAAACAAATAAAGATTTATTAGTTATTTCCTTATTTTAGTTCCTCGTTGACTATAGTATATATCAAATAGGAGCATTTGAAATGTGGGCTTATATGCGTATTCTAGCCATTAGCTGGACTGAGAAGGTCTCAAATGTGGAAGTACTTCGTCGAATAAACCGTTCTCAGCCAGAGCTACTGCAGACTGTCAAAAAAAGAAAAGTTGCATATCTCGGACATGTTTTAAGACATGAAAGATATGACTTGCTGCAACTCTTTATGATGGGCAAGATGGGCCGGAAGAAGAGGTGTTGGACGAAGGAAAAAGTCGTGGCTCCGCAACATACGAGAGTGGGCGGGAATCAAGAGCGCCGCCGAGTTGTTCCATCTCGCCAGGGATCGGACTAAATTTGCCAAAGTGACTGCCAACCTTCGTTAGTCGGAGAGGCACCATCAGAGAGAGAGAGAAACTATAGTTAAGTATAGTAATGACTGAATATTTTATTGACCGGAATCACTTACCATCTTGAGTATGGCTGCTGGAATAATAAGCTGGTTCATATCTCTCGAAAATCTCGTCTGTTGGAGACATGGAACCGTAACTTGACATGACGAGCTGCAAATTAAACATACATATACTCGTATTCTTATGACGCCACTTCTCCCTGTCAGTGGCCGTTCGCATCCATTCGATGCCGGCCAACCTGCGCAGGTCGTCTTCCCACCTTGCCGGGGGTGCCTCACACTACGTTTACTGAGACGCGGTCTCCACTCTTGGACTTTTGTGGTGGCCTATGTCCAACAGTGGACTCATACAGGCTGATGATGATATTCTTATGTTCTTTATATTATAGGGGTATATAAAACCTAAAATCACTTACGTAATGCATCGAATTATACGGTGCGCGAAAACATCGTGAGAAAACCTACCTGTTCCCCGAACAGGTAATAGTTAGTGCTTGTAAATGGCGACATGGCTCACCATCTGTCACATTGAGTACTGAACATCTGGTCAACACGTGGGTTCGAGGTGACTATAGAATTACTACCTTCACAATTGCGGAGATGGAATCTCTGACTACCGCAAGGGTTAATGGTCGAGAGCGCGTTTTTTTTTTGTCTAGATAAAACCTAGGAGAACCAACATAGATTTTTCATCGTTTACATATATAGAATATGAATGGGATTGTCATAGCATTTATATGCAATATTGGTGTAGAGTTACTGGTTTATTGTCCTACGAAAAGCCGAGAAGAAACGCAGCTGTTTTAATTTACGACCGGGATTAGCCCGGGGAATAAAAACCGTACCTAATTAGGTAATAGGTAATTAGGTAGATTCCCGCCGAGCTGGACGCCATTTGGGATCTCCACGGCGCGCTTTATGTGACTGACATTAGATTGTAATTTTTAATATTTTTTTTAATTCTTTATTAAGCCATTCACCACTAAGGTTATGTTGGCTGAAGTATAAACACTGATGCCACGACGTTTGCACTTGTTATTCCGTCGCCATGGTTACACCAACGCCGTCAGCCGCTACAACCGAAGAAAAACGAAGTTTAAGCTGCAATTCTTCTCTTCCCTGTTTTTCGGTTCGCTCCAGTTGAGGATCCAAATCTTATCCCAAAGCGAATATATTTAGCCAGTTTGGCATCACAATTGACTAAATAGGTATTCAGCCGAAAATATTTTTTTGTATTTTCAACTTTCACTGAGCTGCTGACTTTTAATTTTATTGTACGACGACGATTTTTAATTTTATTGTAATTTCGTATATCATTTTTTTGTATCTTGTGTCATTAATATTATTTCGTCAAATGTGATCAAATGATATTAAAAGTTGTTCTCTATCTCGTCCCTGAATCCATTTCGGGGCGGACAGAACCTCGGAGATAACTAGTAGGTCCCTTTTTAGCATAAATATTGGGGTTTTATATGGAACATTGGTGACAGGTTGCTAGCCCATCGCCCAATAGTTTCTCTTTACTTCTAGTGCCTTAGTCGCCTCTTACTATGCCAGGAAACGAGTTCTATTAGAAACACACGTGTATTCCATATTGTATTTTATTGCGTTCAATGTTTACGTTAGACGTAATTTTTATATTTTTCTTCGGACTAATGTGTGCACCATATGATACTCGTACAAAACTATGAAGTAAAAATTCCTTTTAAACATACATTCGGGGACAGAACCTCGGAGATATAACATCATAATGCTAAATACACACATAAAATCACGCCTCTACGTCCCTAACGGGATAGGCAGAGACCCACCAACTGAAATCCACAATTCTCCCTTGCTTCAACTACTTAATACGTAACTTTTAGCATATTTATCGGGACCATAAGTGCAGTGCTATAGAATATTGGTGACAGGTTGGTAGCCTATAAACCTATAAATTTATTCGCTTTCTACGACATTATGGGATTTTTTTGTGTGATTTTCTACGAGTGTATACAAAAAACAAACGCAGACAGAGGTTCAGGTTTCCATACCTGCAATCGCGGAGGTAGTATCTATGGCCACCTCGAGCCCACGTGTTGACCAAGTCAGTACTCAATGTGATAGGTAAGCCATGTCGCCATTTACAAGCACTCACTTTTCGGGGAACGGGTAGGTCTCCTCACGATGTTTTCCCTCACTTTAATGCTATTTTAAAGTCTTTATGTATGAATACACTGGGAATTGATATGATTTAGTTAAAAATTTGTGATTTATCCTCGGTCTCTCTTACTGGCCATATAATGTAATATATAACAGAATATTTAGGACACTATTACACTAATTAAACTAGCCTCTTGGTTAGTTCATTAGGGACTTGTGTTAAGGGTACTAGTCAACGTATATTTATTTAAGAAATATGAACTTGTTATACATAGATAATTACATATGTAGCAGATTTAATCAACGACCAGACTGGATAGCAGTAGAAAAGCGTAGTTCTTAACTCTGCCTCCACCGGGAATCGGAACCTCACGATTAGCGTTCAGGTGGTTAACCAATCGCGCTTCGGAGATCGTCAAGTATATGGTACCTATCTGTTGAAATAATAAGGGATTTGAGTGACAAAAACTATTTGGTGACGGTTGGTTGTACCTCTTACCTACCTATGAAATACCGAAAGGGTTAATGATTGTGATTGTAAGATATATGACAAAGACAAACAAAGATAAAGGCGTTTACAACCATTAACCCTTGCACGGTAGTCAGAGGTTCAGATTTCCATGACGGCAATTGCTAAGGTAGTAATTCTATGGCTACCTCGAACCCACGTGTTGACCAAGTCAGTACTCAATGTGACAGGTGGTAAGACGCCATTTACAAGCACTAACTATTATCTGTCCGGTAACAAGTAGGTTTTCTCAATTTTTCAAGATATAGGATATATAGATTTATATTAATATGATTTGCTTACCTGTATAGTTTAGTAATTTCTGTATCCAATTTTTGTCAGGATTATATCACTTCAAACATTATATATCAAACTTAAAAAGGGAATATATTAAGCACTTTTCACTATTTATATTTAATATACAGTCTTCACTATGCTTTTGTATTAATTTAACAAATATGACACTAAATATGACACATATATAACTGTAACACTATAGCATATAATTAAGCAAAAGATACAAACTTTTCAAATCAATTCAAATCACTTATACACTCGACAAATACATATATACTTTTCTAACCTTGTTTTTAATTTATATTTTTATTTAGAACACAAAACCTTTTCGCTAAGTATATTATATCGATTCTTTCACAACTATATCGGGACCCGTATGATACAAGAGTAGGAATATACTAAACGTAATTTCTATGCTATTGGTTACAATTTGAAGCCCCGCCCTAAATTTGGCGCCGCCCTGAATGTTCGTTGGGCGGAGTTTTAAAAAGTTATATGATACTAGCGACCCGCTCCGGCATCGCACTTCTGGCTATTTAATGGATGTTATTATACATATAAACCTTCTTCTTGAATCACTCTATCTATTAAAAAAAACCGCATCAAAATCCGTTGCATAGTTTCAAAAATTTAAGCATACCAAGGGACATAGGGACAGAGAAAGCGACTTTATTTTATACTATGTAGTGATGTAAGGATCGAATTCAAATATTGTCTGTGGTTAAAAGTGTATTTATAATTTTATAGTACTGTCTATAGTACAGCTTGGTTATTGCTTTTTAGTACATTTTCGTTGTAATAAATATTATATTATTAGTTAGTAAGTTAATTAATCGACGTAGCTCAGTTGTTTGGGGCTTGACTCTGTATGAGTGGGTACAGGGTTCAAATCCCGCTGGAGCATGTACCAATGGAAATGAAGTTTAATGAATTTCTATGTACATTTTCGTAATAAAAATACATTTACGAAATGCGTTGAATACTACAGTGAGGGAAAACATCGTGAGGAAACCTACCTGTTCCCCGAAAAGGTAGGTTAGTGCTTGTAAAAGGCGAGATGGCTTACCACCTGTTACATTAAATACTGACTATCTGGTCAACACGTGGGTTCTAGGTGGCCATTGACTACCCCGCAAGGGTTAATGGTCATGAATTCGTTTGTTTGTTTTTTTTGTTTTCTTTTGCTTTATAAGTTCGATGTTGTTTTTTAATTAGGATCATTGCTGTTGCGGTTAATCCGTCCTACGTATCAATAATGGAAAATATAGTTTTCCATTTTTCTATGTGTATTTACCTTTTTACGACCATTAACCCTTGCTGGGTAGTCGCGATTTCGAAGGTAGTAATTCTATGGCCGCTTCGAACCCACGTGTTGACCAAGTCAGTACTGAATGTCAAAGTCAGTACGCCATTTACAAGCACTAACTATTTATTACCTGGTCGGGGAACAGGTAGGTTTCCTCACAATGTATTCTCTTTTACTTTACTAAATATACTAGCTTTGTTATTAACAACATATTTATTTGGTTATTTTTAATACTATGAAATATAGGGCCTGAATATACAACTTACATACATACACATTCACGTTTTTTAATTCCTCTAGGGGTGGACAGAGCTTCGGAGACATTAGCATTTGTATTGAGGTCCTGATGAGATTAATACCTTTATATTGGTGACAGGTCACTAGCCCATCGCCCAACAGGTTTCATGAACCCCATACGATATACTGGGATGAACGGCAGCAATCTATATTCGTCTCAATTAAGTATGATGTTCCCAATTATATTTAAAAATATCAAATCTACTATGTATGGATTATAATTTTTTTATAATATTTACATTTCAGTATTTTACGGTGAGGGAAAACATCGTGAGGAAACCTATCTGTTCCCCGAACAGGTAATAGTTAGTGCTTGTAAATGGCGACATGGTTTACCTCTTGTCACATTGTGTACAGACTATCTGGTCAACACGTGGGTTCGAGATGTCCATAGAATTACTACCTTTGCAACTGCGGAGATAGACACCTGAACCTCTGACTACCTCGCAAGGGTTAATGGTAATGAACGCGTTTTTATTTCAGTATTTTTGAAATGTATTAATTATTTTCCTATTGGAATGTATAATAAAACACAATATTTAATTATAGTCACATGATTTTATTGTTTTAAATAAGTACAGTATGAATTTTATTTATATACAACAAATTAACATGATTTTTACGCAGTATACATGTTACAGGCCAAATCCGATTTCAGGACAAATTAGTTTGGCCTAGGCTAAACTAGTTCTTCCTAAACGCGCTAGGATTAACTAGTAAGGTTAGGTTAGTAGGAAAAACTAGTTTGTCCTAAAATCGGGTTTGGCCGGTAACATACATAATATATAACAAGATCACATGAAATACAATGTGTCGTTTTTAAAAATGTATTCATAATTTGAATTAATTTTCTGCATTCAATTCAATGTTATAGAAAATCAATTAATTGAATTATCAATGTCATGTCCTTGAAATTGAATTGATATTTTCAATATATTGTTAATAAAACTTTTTACGTTTCATAAATATTTCATAAATAACAAGATTTACGTAAAGAAATTCGGAATAATCAATTAGTGCAGTTTAGTTTAGTTTCAAATGTGTTTATTTACATATAAATAGAAATAAACACATTTAAACTATATACATACATATATTAATATTATTGTGTTTTTATATAATTCAATGTTCTAAAACTTTTAGTCCTAAAATGGAAATTATTATAAGTAGCGACATCTAGTGAATGCCTAGTGAAAAGCGAAACGAGTTAGTTCACATGTGATTACATAGATGTCAGTGTTAAACAAAAAAATAGATTTCAATTCTAACTACATTTTACAATATAACTCTGTTCCTTATATAATATTTACATACGACTAGTTATTATATGTTTCACATGATTATTATTAATTACATAGCTTCACGATTTGTGTATACACACTCCCTTTTTTCACTGTTCTCCGAAATTTCGAAGGCATGTTAGGTATGAGCCACTCAAAGCCCGCGTTTCACTAGATAGACAGCACCCAACGTTATAGGTAGCGAACCGTATCGCCGTATAAAGGCACTGACTCTCCAAGGTCAATTTTTATCATGAATATTGGGGGAAAACCCATGGCCCAATCGATTCCATTCACCCTATTCTCTTAGTCGCCTCCTACGACATGCCGGGAAGAACGGCAGCTAATTAGCATTCTTTCCTTGGTTCAAAATAGGTTAAGTCGTGAGCACAGACCATTAAGAAACGCCTTTATTATATATTATTTTTTTATATTCCAAACAAAAATGTTTGAAAAGTTTGTGCGTACAAAACACACCATAAACATTATTTAAATAACAATTAATTAAAAAAGCATAAATGATGGAGAGCTCTCAATAACAGCCAATTATTTATAAATAATAATGTTAAATAAAATAATTTATTTAGGTCACAATCTTCAATATTCATATAAAGCCTAATTTAAAACTTAACACCTACGTTTTTAAAACATAAAGTAACGCCACCTATACCTAACTTGTGGAATTAAGTTGTCAATTTCAAATTCACTGGCCTTTTTGCTACAACAAACTACCTACATTTTCTTATCGCACTCGAATTATTTAATTTTGGTAACTATTCACAAATGTATTTGAAAATATAGAATATAATACAAATAGTACATTAGTTTTGTGATATATGTACTTATATTGAAATAAATGTCATAAACAATAGCAGTAAATTCGTATTATAAACAAGAACTAAATCATTTACACGATTTTTTTATATAATATAAAATTACTTAACGTGCTATTCTGTACATAAAAATAAGATAAAAAATAAGTAAAAAAATAGCTAGTCTAGAAAATGCTTATATAAATGAAACATAAAGCTTATATATGCTATAAATTGTGCGTACATGTTTATATACATACAAAGCACCTATATATCTATAGTATTCTTAATATATATGTATTTTTCATTATATAACTTGACTATTCAATTTACAGTCACTATATTAAAAATAAATGTCAACTGTCACTGTGACAGAACAAGCGGTTAGTCACTAAATAACATAACATACGCTTCCCTCGCCGTTAGCGATTGTAACTTATGTACGTAAATGAAAAACACACATTTAAATTTTATTCATTGGTACATGCCAGAGTCGGGATTCCAACCTAGGACCTTTCTCATACGAAGTCCGAGGTCTTACCCACTGGGCTACAGACGCTATTCACTAAATAATACGTTTATTACCCAACAGATGGCTTTATATCACAAAAATTATAAATGGCATTCCTTAGAATGTATAACAAGTATTTGTTTAACTGTAATTGATTGAATGGCTATGGTTTGTAATAAAATGATAGATTATTTGCCATATGATTAATTTTAAACAAAAAAACGCATTTACGATCATTAACCCTTGCGGGTTAGACAAAGGTTCAGGTTTTCATCTCCGCAATTGCGAAGGTAGTAATTCTATGGACACCTAGAACCCACGTGTTGTATTTTAAACAATGATTGTTTCTATTATTGACACAGTTACATACACGTCCTTTAAGCCCTTTCGGGTTGGATAGAACCAGAAGATACAATATCTCCTAGGTCACTTTTAAGCATGGATATTGGGGTTGCGATGTAACATTGGTGACAGGTTGCTAGCCCATATTTACTTTAAACCTTATTCTATATAGCTGCTCTAATTATTTGATATTGAAAAATATTCTTATTGCTTGATATTTCGATCTTTCTACAGACAAATGTAAATCAAGTGTATTTATAACAAATTATTTGTATATATTTATGTAATGTTACATATTTAAACAGCGACATAATTGAGATATAAACTATACATATGTATATTATACGTTAAATATATATATAACACCTGATTGCCTATAGAAGGGTAGGCAGAGATCACGGATCCCCATCTGTCCCACTGACAGACCACTTTCGCTTCATTGACACTCATACATCTTCTCATACATAGAGTTAAGATTATAGAGTTAATATTTATATAATGGTATTTTTATGATAAAAATAAAACAAAAATATTCTATATTATATGTGCGTGTATACATTTTGTCATGACATACATACATACACATCACGCCTGATTCCCTACAAAGGTCTATCACGGATCCCCATCTGTCCCGATCCTTACACACTTTCGCTTCATTGACATTCATACATCCTCTCAAACACTCTCGGCGGTTATAGGTACTTCTAACGTCACCCTTTTTCAATATGGCGTCTATATGATATATGGTGACTTTTGTATTATTGTCAAAATTTATTTAACATGATTACTTACTATATTAGTACGTAGTATTACTTACTATATTATATAACATAATTATGTTATTAAGTACTATATATATATATATATATATATATATATATATATATATATATATATATTTACTAATAGCATTTATATATATAGCTATGTATATATTGATTTAATTGCTATAAAATAAGAGAATTTAACAATGATTGAACTGGCCCTGATGTTAACAAAATGAACATAAACAATTGTGAAAAACATACTCACAAATGTACATTATAACGTATTTAACACGAAATAACATACAAATATATATATTCAAGCCTCTACGTCCCCAACGGGATAAACAGAGACTATTAGGCCACCTGGAACGGGTGACAAATCTCTTGCTTCACTCACACTCATTAACCTTCTTACATGCTCTTCTGTTCTTCACTACGTACAACCTTGAGAACTTAAAAGAAACAAGAATACATCACAATCAAATAATTAAATGAATAAATCGAATTAATTTCTTTTAAGTAGTATAACCTACATATTATCTTAGTCACAAATGAACATTATCTCCCATATTAATTTCATTTCTTTTTATGCTTAAGGACACCACCAATCAATCACATTTACATGATTTACATATACGTGATTTAGGCATTATAATTACTAACCAAACAAATGTCAATGTTAGAGATTGATATACGTCAGTCGGCCTGTCAAAGACATTGACATTACAAACGTCCGTCAATCTGTCAAAATTCGAATTATTTATACGTTGGAAGGATTATAAAAGTAATACTTCGCTGTTTCGCCTTGTAACTTTTGTCATTTTCATACAGAACTCATGGTCTCTGTGAAATAAAAAAGAAATAATTTAGTTACATACATACATATACATTCACGTCCTTTTTTTTTGAAATAATATATTTGGACATTATTACACCAATTGAACTAGCCCCTTGGTAAGTACATTTAAGACTTGTGTTAAGGGTACTAGTCAACGTAAATTTAAGTATATATACTTATTATATATAGATAAATACATTTATGTAAACAGAGGTTAAGTGTCCACTATTAACGACCTCCGTGGCGCGATCGGTTAGACACCTGAACGCTAATCGTGAGGTCCCGTGTTCGATTTCCGGTGGAGGCAGAGTTAAGAACAATGCTTTTCTTCTGCTTTCCTGTCTGGTTGTTGATTATATATGTTATAAGGTGTTATATGTTATAGTGTTCAGGTGGTGAACCAATTGCGCCGCGGAGGTCGTCTTTAATAGAACCTCGGAGATATAATATCTCCTAGGTCACTTTTTTTAAATATTGTTTTTTTTTAATATATCTGGATATATGGATATGTAATATATGGAAAATTGGTGACAGCTTGCTAACTCATTACATTCAACATCTACATTCCATTGACCCCTAGTCCCTTAGTCGCCTCCTACAACATGGCGGGAAAAACGGCAGCTAGTTAATTTTGTCTTTACGTCCCCGACTAGCAAATTTTGTTACATACATACGCTTCACGACTTGTGTATACACACTCCCTTTTTTATTATGGCGGGGTAGTCAGAGGCTTGAGTGCCCATCTCCGAAATTTCGAAGGCATGTTAGGTATGGGTCATTCGAAGCCCGCGTTTCACTAGATAGAGAGCACCCAACGTGATAGGTAGTGAACCGTATCGCCATATATAGGCACTCACTATTACCTATCCTGAGGGATAGGCAGGTTTCCTCACTATGTTTTCCCACACGGTACACGCCAGAGTCGGGATTCGAACCTAGGACCTTTCTCATACGAAGTCCGAGGTCTTACCCACTGGGCTACAGCCGCTTTATAAAATAATAAGTTGACTATCTTCCTGATTGATAATAAAGCCGTATTCTTGGAAAATTCTGTATTTACTGCGGTCTTTCGGCACCGAAGATCGAGAGACTCAGTATCCAGTGGCCCCGCAAAGTCAAATTTACGACTATATCTTGTTCCGTGGGTCAGATATCAAGGACATTCGTGTGCCTAACCCAATGACCCGGCCACCATGAAAATGTCGTTGCCACCAAGCCTGGGAGGTGGCGGAGGCCCTTCCACCCAGTTTGGTGGGCAGTTCTCCCACCCAGTGGTCGGGCAACAACCGCAGTTTCAGCCGTACCACCCCATGGCAGGATTTAAATCATTGAATTGAGTTGGCACCACTAATTTTGTTACTCGTTAAAAATATATAAATACTGGCGACCCGCTCCGGCTTTCGCACGGGTATAAAATATATAGCCTACTCCATTATTTAATAGATGTTATTATACATATAAACCTTTCTCTTGAATCACTCTATCTATTAAAGAAAACCGCATCAAAATCCGTTGCGTAGTTTCAAAGATTTAAGCATACAAAGGGACATAGGGACAGAGAAAGCGATTTTGTTTTATACTATGTAGTAATGTTACCTAACCTGACACTCACCTCTTATCACCCCAGCCGCCATTTCCAGTTTTCATTTTCTTCAGTTTCCTTTTAGAATGAACGGGAATTGTGTTGGCTTGTCTCGGGTATAAGTATGGAGCAGCCGTTTTGAGAACTGTTTGGAGTTTCTTTAACACCGCTGTTATGTTGCAGTCTTTTTTCTGATGATGGATACCGCTAGAAGATTAAAGGTTGTATTAGGTTAGATATACAGTGGATACCTCGGATAATTTTACGTATCTCAATTATAGTTTTGTGGCGACCTCTAGAGCGCCACACACAGAGAGAAACCTAAGCAAAAACCTAAGTTGCAATTAGTTAAACATAATTACTACAGATGATGCCACCAAGAATAAATAATAATTGCACACAAATCAATTCCTAGAACGCGCAATTGAAATATTTATCGGAATAGAGATATATACTAATTTCCAACACAGGCCATTAGCCTGGACGAACGCCTGCCAGGTAGGAAGCTTCCTCTTTTTATTTTCCTGTAGGACACAGTGGTTCCTACAGTTTTAAGAGATTCGCGATTTACACTCATGATTAATAACTAACGAGACTTATCGCAACTTGGCTGCTGCAACGTAGCCGAAACGTCGGGTTAATAATGGTAACTTTATTATATAAAAACATACGCGATAAGTATCTCAGTTGTTTGGGGCTTGGCTCTGTATCAATGGGTACAGGGTTCAAATCCCGCTTGAGCATGTACCAATGGAAATCAAGTGTAATGAATTTCTATGTACATTTTCGTAATAAAACACATTTACGAAATGAATCGAATTATACGGTGAGGGAAAACATCGTGAGGAAATCTACCTGTTCGTGGAACAGGTAATAGTTAGTGCTTGTAAATGGCGATATGGCTGACCACCTGTCACATTGAGAATACTCAAATATCTAATCAACACGTGGATTCGAGGTATCCATAGAATTACTACCTTCGCAATTGCGGAGATGGATACCTGAATCTTTGACTACCCCGCAAGGGTTAATGGTCGTGAATACGTTTGTAAGAACTTGGATACCAAATTTCTAATCAGAGGTGAGAGATCACGGGTCCTTATCTTTCTTGCCTGACATATCACGCTTTCATGCACACTCGGCGGTTATAAGTTACACGAGAATTAGGATTTTGACTAACTAATGTAGACTGACTTTTGTACTGTCAAACGATGACATTAACACGGGTGTAGTTAGCAAAGCATTTGCATATATCGCGTACCAGTTTCCGTGATCACAATCGAGTAACTGTAGAGGCGTGAATATACGTACACATGTATCAGACACCCCTTACACCTCATACTCCCCACATATACGTATACCTCTCCGATATGCGAGATTTCATTAATTGACCTGCAAACACCTCTTTATACATACTCGTGGTTATACGTACTTTTAACGTTGACCTTTTGAAATATGGCGTCAATTACAAATTACACATAATCCCTCCAACGTAAATAAACTGACACTGACGTTTCTACTGTCTAACGATGACATTGACACACCGGTGCAGCTAGCAACGGTTTTGCCTATATCACGCACTAGGTTTTGTGATTCCGATCGAGTTATAGGTTAAATATGTTGAATGTAATGGCGTGAGTAATGAACGTAAATATGTTTCTAATTACACAGAATGATCAAGGTAATGCAGAATAGAGATTCAAATATACGTGTATGTATCAGATACCCCTTACACCCCGTACCCCCACAGATACGCATCACTCTCCGTTGTGTAACACTCGTTGAACCCGCCGGTTGCGACATCTTGAAGGGACGTGGCCTGTTCCACGAGACTTCATTCGCACACATCCATACACCTTCTACATACTAGACTGTTAGAAAACTTACACGGACATACAGCAAAAACTTACTTTCATAACCCTTCTAATGTATGTCGCAATCTAATTTTGACTGACGTTTCTAATGACAAACGTTGATTTTGACGTATACAGTCAGTAACCAAACGATTTTGTCTATAATATAATAATAATATTTGGACATTATTACACAAATTGAACTAGCCCCTTGGTAAGTACATTTAAGACTTGTGTAAGGGTACTAGTCTAGGCTATATATATGAATATTTCTATATCACGCACTTGTTTTATGAATGTGGTATTATGTTTTATGTACAGTGGTTTTAACGAGTTAGTTATTGGTCACAGTGTGTATGTATGTATCAGACACCCTTACACCTCATACTCCCCACAGATACGCACCACTCTCCAATATGGAACACTCGTGGCCCCGCCGGCTGCAACGTCTTGAAGGGGCGTGGCCTATTCCACGAGACTTCATTCATTCATTCGCACACATTCATAAACCTTCTATATACTAGACTGTTAGAAAACTTACACGCACACACAGCAAAACCTTACTTTCATAACCCTTTTAATCTATGTCGCATTCTAATTTTGACTGACGTTTCTGATGTCAAACATTGATTTTGACGTATACAGTCAGTAACCAAACGATTTTGTCTATAATATAATAATATTTGGACATAATTACACAAATTGAACTAGCCCCTTGGTAAAAACATTTAAGACTTGTGTTAAGGGTACTAGTCAACGTATATATATATTTCTATATCATGCACTAGTTTTATGAATGCTGTATTATGTTTTATGTACAGTGGTTATAGCTAGATAGTTATTGGTTACAGGGTGTATGCATGTATCTGACACCCCTTACACCTCATACCCCCCTAAATACGCACCACTCTCCAATATGGAACACTCGTGGCCCCGCCGGCTGAAGCGTCTGAAAGGGGCGTGGCCTATTCCACGAGATTTCATTCATTGACATGCATACACCTCTTTATACACACTCGCTGTTATACGCACTTTTACACGATTACACAATAATTCTTTCACAATCTCTCTAACGTAAGTAGAGTACCCGCCACATAAGGTGGCAGTGGCCAAACTTGGAACTAAATTTGACGTTTCCGCCATTGCGTGTTATTTTGTATGAAAGGTAAATTTAGTATTACCAGCGTTGTGTTTTTTGCCCACTCTTTGTAATTTTTATGTTTGTTAAGGGTGATTATAATAAATTGATTTCTGGAGTTTCTTGTTAGTTCTTCTCCAAGGGTCTCCGCTGAACTTCTTCTTCTCAATCGTTACGCTCTTATCAGAGCGGTCGTGGTCTTCATGACGTGGCATCTTGAGCAGCCGAAATGGTTGGTGAACTAACCTCGGTAAAAATATGTAAAGACAATGCTCAGTGCCATGTTTGAAATAGTTTTTATACATACATACACATCACGCCTGATTCCCTGTAGAGGGGTAGGCAGAGATCACGGATCCCCATTTGTCCCGATCCTGACAGACCACTTTCGCTTCATTGACATTCATACATTCTCTAATACACTCTCGGCGGTTATAGGTACTCCTAACGTCACCTTTTTTCAATATAGCGTCTATCTGACTGTTACATATATGTTTTATTAGGCCGGCCCCTACGTAACCGCCCTTCCACTTCACTCATATATATTCCTTTTGTCAATATATAGTTTTTTTAATTTGTACTTAGATCATAAAATAACTTTCAAAGAGAGCTTATGATAGGGCCTATTTTGAATAAAAATATTTTGACATTTGACTTTGGTATATTAATTTGTTTTATTTGAGTTTATAGCTCTGCAACCAAAGATCGTTACAAATGAAACCTCAATATAATGTATCGAGCCGTATGGCACAGTGAGTGCTAGTTTTGGCGTGTTTACTGGCAACACTGGATTACGCGACTGTGGCGACGCCTCCAACTGCCACCTTATGTGGCGGGTACTCTAGCTTTCGATTTTTCACAGATAGTCTGACATTTCTACTGTCTTATGATGACATTGACACATTGGTGCAGTTAGCAATGATGTTGCTTATATCACGCACTAGGTTTCGTGATTCCGATCGAGTTATATGTTAAATCCATGTATGTTGGATGTAGTGGCGTGAGTACATACATACGCTTCACGACTTGTGTATACACACTTCCTTTTTTATTATGGCGGGGTAGTCAGAGGCTTGAGTGCCCATCTCCGATTTCGAATTTCAAAGGCATGTTAGGTATGGGTCACTCGAAGCCCGCGTTTCACTTGATAGACAGCACCCAACGTGATAGGTAGTGATCGTATCGTCGTATATAATGAACGTAAATATCTAAATATACAGAAGGTATTGTAGAATAGAGATTCAAATATACGACTATGTATCAGACACCTCATACTCCCCACAAATACGCACCACTCTCCAATATGGAACACTCTTGGCCCCGACGGTTGAAGCGTCTGAAAGGGGCGTGGCCTATTCCACGAGATTTCATTCGCACACATCCATACACCTATTTATACACGCTCGCTGTTAAACGCACTTTTACACGACTACACGATAATTCTTTCATAATCACTCCAACGTAAGTAGGTTTCCATTTTTTACAGATACACTAACATTTCTACTGTCTTACGATGACGACATCAGAACTCACATTATTCATGCTAACAAGTAACCAATGAGATGTTTTCATGTCTTCAAGATTCTATCCAACCCGAAAGGAATCCCCAAAGGGTATTCAACGTAGTTCAGTAATTGCGGACTTGATTCTGTTATTGTATTAGTGAGTACAAAGTCCAGACCTTATAGTATATTCCAATGGTAATTCACTTTTATAATTTTCCATGTACTTTTTCATAAAATATACTGAATACTAAAGTACTGACTATAGTATAGTATGACTACTGACCATCTGGTAAACACGTGGGTTGAGGTGGCCTTAGAATTATTATATCCGATATTGCGGACCACCGTCTAACCACCCTACAAGGGTTAATGGTCGTTAAAGTGTTTGTCTTGTGTTATTTGGAATCTTTATAGAATGTTATATCGTAATCGTCGTCGTAAAACATCCCCTGCTAGATGGACCGATGACCTGAAAAGGTCGCTGGTAGTGGTTGGCTGAGGACCACGAGTGATCGTGTTTTGTGGCGTACCCTTGGGGAGGCCTACGTGCAGCAGTGGACTGACAGAATCTGATTGATTGATATCGTAATAAGATCTATGCTTCACAGATCATTTGAGTTTATACATCTTATATTTTTATTCTTTATATATGATACTAGTGACCCGCTCCGGCTTTGCACGGGTATAAAATATATAGCCTATTCCACTATTTAATGGATGTTATTATACATATAAACCTTCCTCTTGAATCACTCTATCTATTAAAAAAACCGCATCAAAATCTGTTGCGTAATTTTAAAGATTTAAGCATACAAATGGACATAGGGACAATGAAAGCGACTTTGTTTTATACTATGTAGTGATATGTAAATACATGCAGTATAATTTTTGTTATAATTATTAAAGCTTATTAAAAAAGAAAATATGTCGCTGAAATAACTTATTTACGAGTATAATCGTCGATAATGTGTGAAAATAATGATATCAATCAAGCAAAAGTGGCTTGTAAGAATCGGCGAAATAGATGCTTTGACATTTCTACCCATTTATCTTTCTAACATGATATTAGAGATATACATTCACGTCCTTTAATCCCTGTCGGGGTAGACAGAGCCTTAGAGATACTTCGATATTACTTTTAATCATGAATATTAAGGGCATAACGTTGGATGTAACATTGGTGACAGAGTGAAAGCCCAAATCCAATAGATTCAATTTACCCCTAGTCCCTTAGTCGCGTCTTACGACATGCCTGGATGAACGGCAGCTAGTTTGCGTTCTGTTGCGTTCCAGCTAGCACGGGACAAAAACACGTGTAGGTTTAGCTACAACTTAGCAAAGGTTTATGAGTTAGCTTCAAGTTTTGAAGAAGGAAATCTATAGTAACCTACACAACTCAATCTCCATTGGAATATGCTCAAACGGGATTTGAACCCGATGCCCTCGATACAGAGTCAAGCCCTAAACAACTGAGCTACGTCGAATTAATTTTACCTAAATACACATATATTCTTCTTTGCTTCCTATATTTCCTCATCAGGAACAAAGGGCCAATATTCAAAGTAGGAAATTCCATATTATTGTTAAAATAATACTACTCTTTACATCCCTGACTGACACGGGGTCATATCATGTTAGAAAAAGACTACATTTTATTTTATTGAATATGGACGTTTTTGTCTATCAAATTGACGCATACCTCCTTATATTACAACAAAACAAACAACATACATTTCCCTACCATTAATCCTTGCTAGGTAGTCAATGATCCGTGTGTCTATCTCCGCAATTGCGGAGGTAGTGATTCTATAGCCACCTCGTTAACAAGGGGTTGTAAATCCACGAATGCAATTTAGCGAAATCTTATTTTCGTAGAATTGTAATTAAACGGCAAATTTGACATTTCGATAATTCAATAACAACTTCATACCATTGATCCGCTGTGGAAGAACGAATTACGATTTTATTTCGCCAAGAATTATTGATGGAAATTATCCGGCAAAGAACCAAAGTGAGTGACATAGTCTATCGCTGTTGTAAGCTGAAGTGGCAGTGGGCCGGCCACGTCTGTCGTAGAACCGACGACCGCTGGAGTAAAGCGGTTCTCGAATGGCGACCGCGTCTGAGCAAACGTAGTGTAGGACGCCCTTCTGCCAGGGCCCTTAATCCACTAATTCATTTTAGCCACAATATTACTTCAGTATGGATACTGTGGCACTTCAGTGGCCGTAAATTGACCCTTTTGACACTCCACTAACAAATTTTGGCCACTGAGGAGCTATCGAACTACATCTGAAGTACAAAAAAAGCTACTCAACTAACCAAACGTCATGCTAAGTCAGTTCAATATCCTTATATTTGTTACTCTACTATTGACATTTCCATACTTGAGTGGCCAGTGAAGCACCACTGACTCGCTATTGAGGCACAAGTGTACTGTCAAAATATTAGCAGAGTGCCACTATGACCTCAAGAAGGTTGCTGGTAGTGGCTTGATGAAGGCCACGAATGATCGTGTTTTGTGGCGTACCCTCGGGGAGGCCTACGTCCAGCAGTGGACTAGTATAGGCTGATTGATAATTGGTGCACAAGCCCCAAATAGTCAGCACTTAAAGTGAAAGGTGGTAAACCATATTAAGGCTATTGCAATTCGCAATTAGCCATTATAACTATGAATGAGACCTAAAAACACTATTTCCCGGGTTCAATACCCACCAAGCTAGTACTTGTCGGTTGAAATAACAGTTTCTGCATTTCAAATTAATTTCATGTGCATTTCTTAAGTGATTTCTTATGGTATAAGTAATAAAGTCATTTTTTTCATATATTTATAAGAAAATTTATTAGACAAAAGCGTTCACGACAATAACCCTTGCGGGTTAGTCAGAAGTTCAGGTTTCCATCTCCGCAATTGCGAAGGTAGTAATTCTATGGCCATTTTTTCGACATTATTACACCAATTGAACTAGTCCCTTGGTAAGTACATTTAAGACTTGTGTCAAAGGTACTAATCAACGTATATTTAAGAAATATATACTTATTATATATAGATAAATACATATATAGCATAAATAATCAACAACCAGACTGGAAAGCAGTAGAAAAGCGTAGTTCTTAACTCTGCCTCCACCGGGAATCGGGACTGCCTCAATCGCTCCACGGAGGACGTCAAACATATTATGTATACGTAATTATTTTTTGCATTTGTTTTGTGGTTGTCCTGAGATTGATACATTTGGAATATTGGTGACAGGTTACTTATACCATGTACCTAGTTTTAGTAACATACATAATTATTACTAATATACAGTGTCTTTGTTTATTTCATCATAAATATTAGGTCAGTATTAAACCATTATTCACAGTATTTAGTTGTCTCATTTGTAATCTATCGCCACACCTTATAACTAGCCTATCGCCCAATAAATTCATCATTTACCCCTAGTCCCTTAGTCGCCTCTTATGACTTGCCGGGAAGAACGGCAGCTAGTTATCACTGTTTGACGTTCCAGCTAACCTGAGTTTAATTATGTGTGAACATGTATTTATCATTATGACAACGATCACTGAAGTTAAGCAACGGATGCGTTAGTATTATAATAATAATAATATATGGACACCATTACACCGATTGAACTAGCCCCTTAGTAAGTTCCTTTAAGACTTGTGTTAAGGGTACTAGTCAACGTATATTTAACAAATATATACTTATTATATATTGATAAATACATATATACTGAACACCCAGACTGGAAAGCAGAAGGAAAGCGTAATTGTTAACTCTGCCTCCACTGAGAATCTATGGGACCTTACGATTAGCGTTCAGGTGTTTAACCCATCGCGCCACGGAGGTTGTCAAATGTCAAAATTATATAGATGAGTGACATCTAGAATATCTATATCCTGTTGTTTACGGTGAGCGATTATATCGTGAGGAAACCCACCTATTTCTCCAAATAGGCAATAGTCAGTAACTATATACGGCGACATGGTTTACCACCTGTCACGTTGGGTATTGATTATCTGGTCAATATGTGGATTCGAGGTGGCCATAGAATGACTACCTTTGCAATTGCGGAGATGGACACCTGAATCTCTGACTACCCTGTAAGGGTTAATGGTCATGAACACGTTTTTATTTCAGTAGTTTTGATGTGCATTGAATTATTTTTCTATTGGAATGCATAATAAAACACAATTTATAATTATAGTGAGTAATCCCACATGATTTTATTGTTTTAAATAAGTACAGTATGAATTTTATTTATATACAACAAATTAACATGATTTTTACGCAGTTATGTTACCGGCCAAACCTGATTTCAGGACAAACTGGTTTGGCCTAGGCTAAACTAGTTCTTCCTACACGCGCTAAGATTAACTAGTAAAGTTAGGTTAGTAGGAAAAACTAGTTTGTCCTGAAATCGGGTTTGGCCGGTAACATACATAATATACAGGGTGGCGCATTCAAAACGGTCAGTATGAGAAAGTCTGAAACTATAAGAGATACGAAGATTTGTTCTTAGGAACCATGTCACCGATTTTGATAAAAATAAAACCTGCATTCATACTTTCTTTGAAAAATCAACTGTGTCCAGTACGGGAATCGAACCCGGTTGCTTTGAAAAAATAAACTGGCCCTTTTCACTTTTTCTTTTTAAATATCGATTGTGTGTGTCTTAAGCTGTAAATGTCTCTATGAAACATGGTGTCGAAAATGAATAAAATGCATTGTTTTGGCATACTTTAGTTTATCATAGTAGGTTTTCTAAGTGACCACCGTTGTTTTCAATACAATATTCAACACGTTTAGGTAACGATCTTACTATTGAATTTTGTATTTTCATGTGGTGAATTTGCGTTACAATAGACTTTATTGCTACCTTTAGGTCTTCAATGGTGTCATAGCTTGTTTTGTAAAATTCATCCTTAACGTAATTCCACAAGAAATTTACTTTTTTAATAACACGTCACTGTAAGTGGACTTTTCTATAGATTGTTAGTTTTTGATTACTGTAGATAACAAAAACCTCCTTAAAGGATTAATGCAATGCTATTGCCACATGATATGTTGTATGTAACAAGTAGAGAAGTACAAAACTACAAACAGCCATAGAGACAATTTTACATGTCTGTTGAATATTGTTACGGTGTATGTAAACTACTATGATAAACTAAAGTATGCCAAAACAATACATTTATTCATTTTCGACACCATGTTTCATAGAGACATTTACAGCTTAAGACCTACACAATCGATATTTAAAAAGAAAAAGTGAAAAGGGCCAATTTATTTTTTCAAAGCAACCGGGTTCGATTCCCGTACTGGATACAGTTGTTTTTTCAAAGAAAGTATGAATGCAGTTTTTATTTTTATCAAAATCGGTGACATGGTTCCTAAGAACAAATCTTCGTATCTGTTATAGTTTCAGACTTTCCCATACTGACCGTTTTGAATGCGCCACCCTGTATAACAAGATCACATAAAATATAATGTGTCGTTTTTTAAAATTTTATGATAATGTGAATCAATTACTAGTATTCAATTCAATGTTATAGAAAATCAATTAGTTGAATTATCTATGTCATTTTCTTGAAATTGAATGGATATTTTCAGTTAATTGATAGTTATTTTTTGACCTTTAACAAATAATAACGTATTTATAAATAATAGGATTTACGTAAAGAAATTCGGAATAATCAATTAGTGAAGTTAAGTTTAGTTTCAAATGTGTTTATTTACATATAAATTGAAATAAACACATCAAACTATATACATACATATTTTAGTATAATAGTATGTTTTAATATAATTCAATTTTCTAAAATTTTTATAGTCCTAAAATGGAAATTATTATAAGTAGCGACATCTAGTGAATGCCTAGTGAAAAGCCAAACGAATTAGTTCACATGTGATTACATAGATGTCAGTGTTAAACAAAAAATAGATTTCAATTCTAACTACATTTTACAATATAACTCTGTTCCTATATAATATTTACATACGACTAGTTATTATATGTTTCACATGATTATTATTAATTACATAGCTTCTAACACAACACAATCTTCACGATTTGTGTATACACACTCCCTTTTTTCACTGTTCTCCGAAATTCCGAAGCCAGGTTAGGTATGAGCCACTCAAAGCCCGCGTGTCACTAGATAGACAGCACCCAACGTGATAGGTAGTGAACTGTATCGCCGTATACAGGCACTGACTCTCCAAGGTCACTTTTCAGCATGAATATTGGGGGAAAAACCATGGCCCAATCGATTCCGTTCACCCTAGTCCCTTTGTCGCCTCCTACGACATGCCGGGAAGAACGGCAGCTAGTTAAAATTCTTTCCTGGGTTCAAAATAGATTAAGTCGTGAGCGCTCGCCGTTAAAATGCCTCTAATATGTTCCAAACAAAAATGTTTGAAAAGTTTGTGCGTACAAAACACATCATAAACAATTAATTAAAAAAGCATAAATGATGGAGAGCTCTCAATAACAGCCAATTAATTATACATAAATAATAATATTAAACAAAATAATTAATTTATGTCACAATCTTCAATATTCATATAAAGCCTAATATAAAACTTAACACCTACGTTTTTAAAACATAATCTAATGCCATCTATACCTAACTTGTGGAATTAAGTTGTCAATTTCAAATTCACTGGCCTTTTTGTTACAACAAACTACCTACATTTTCTTATCGCACTCGAATTATTTAATTTTGGTAACTATTCACAAATGTAACTTGAAAATATAGAATATAATACAAATTGTACATTAATTTCGTGATATATGTATTTATATTGAAATAAAAGTCATAAACAATAGCAGTAAATACGTATTATAAAAAGAACTAAAACATTTACACGCTTTTTTTATATAATATAAAATTACTTAACGTGCTATTCTTTACATAAACGTAAGATAAAAATATACACAAAAAATAAGTAAAAAATAGCTAGTCTACAAAATGCTCATATAAATGAAACATAAAGTTTACCTAGAAATTGTGCGTACATGTTTATATACATACAAAGCACCTATATATCTATTGTATTCTTATTTATATATGTATTTTTTAATATAACTTGACTATTCAATTAACAGTCACTATTTTAAAAATAAATGTCAATTGTCACTGTGACAGAACAAGCGGATAGTCACTAAATAACATACCATACGCTTCCCTCGCCGTTAGCGACTGTAAATTATGTACGTAAATGAAAAACACATATTTAAATTTCATTCATTGGTACATGCCAGAGTCGGGAGTCGAACCTAGGACCTTTCTCATACGAAGTCCGAGGTCTTACCCACTGGGCTACGCAATTCACTAAATAATACGTTTATTACATAACAGATGGCGTTGTATCACAAAAATTATAAATGGCATTCCTTAGAATGTATAACAAGTATTTGTTTAACAGTAATTGATTGAATGGCTACAGTTTGTAATAAAATTATAGATAAGTCATATGATTAATTACCTACTACTGGTATTTTAAACTATGATATCTTTATATACTTCAATGATAACTTATACCTTTCACTGCATCATGGTTTCCATTATATTTTAATGTGTAATGTTTATATGCAGTGAAACAAGTGTTTTCTTTCTGTTTCATTGTCAACGTTTGATGAACAATAAAAGTTTAAGAATGTAAAAAGTTAAGAATGATAGAAAAAAAAATCTTAAAATCTAATTCAATATAGCTGCTCTAATTGTTTAATTTTGAAGAATATACTTATTGCTTGTTATTTCGATCTTTTTAAGACAAATCTAAATCAACTATATACTATTAACAAATAAATTGTATATATTTATGTAATGTTGCATATTTAAAAAGCGACATAATTGATTACATATATAAACTATACATACGTATATTTATACGTTAAATACATACATATAACACCTGATTGCCTGTAGAGGGTTAGGCAGAGATCACGGATCCCCATTTGTCCCACTGACAGACTACTTTCGCTTCATTGACACTCATACACCTCCTTATACACTCTCGTATAATCATTAAACTATAGAGTTAATATTTCAATAATGGTAATTTTATGATAAGAATAAAACAAAAATATTCTATATTATATGTGCGTGTATACATTTTGTCATGACATACATACATACACATCACGCCTGATTCCCTACAGAGGTGTATACATCACGGATTCCCATTTGTCCCGATCCTGACAGACCACTTTCACTTCATTGACACTCATACACCTTGACACTCGGCGGTTATAGGTAATTCTAACGTCACCCTTTTTCAATATGGCGTCTATATGATATACGGTGACTTTTGTATTATTGTCAAAGTTTATTTAACATGATTACTTACTATATTAGTACGTAATAGTACTTACTATATTATATAACATATGTTATTAGATACTATATATATACTAATAGCATTTATATATATAGCTATGTATATATTGATTCAATTGCTATAAAATAAGAAAAGTTAACAATGATTGAAATAGCCCTGATGTTAACAAAATCAAAATAAACAATGATGAAAAATAATTCACAAATGTACATTATAACGTATTTAACACGAAATTACATACATATATTCACGCCTCTACATCCCTAAGAGGATAGGCAGAGACTATTAGGCCACCTGGAACGGGTGACAAATCTCTTGCTTCACTCACACCCATTAACCTTCTTACATGCTCTTCTGTTCTTCACACTACGTACAACCTTGAAAACTTAAAAGAAATAAGAATACATCACAATCAAATAATTAAATAAATAAATCGAAATAATTTCTTTTAAGTAGTACAACCTACATATGAACTTGTATTCACAAATAAACATTATCTTCCATATTAATTTCATTTCTTCTTATTCTTAAGGACATCATTATCAATCAATCACATATACATGATGATTTACATATACGTGATATAAGTATTATAATTACTAACCAAACAAATGTCAATCTTAGAGATTGACATACGTCAGTCTAATTGTCAAAGACATTGCTTGACATTACAAACGTCAGTCAATCTATCAAAATTTGAATGATTTATACGTTGGAAGGATTATAAAAGTAATACTTCGCTGTTTTGTCTTGTAACTTTCGTCATTTTCATACAGAACTCATGATCTCTGTAAAATAAAAAGAAATAATTAAGTTACATACATACATATACATTCGCGTCTTAGTTAACGTAGTGTGGGGCGCCCCCCGGCAAGGTGGGAAGACGACCTGCGCAGGTTGGCCGGCATTGAATGGATGCGAACGGCCACTGACAGGGAGAAGTGGCGTCATTTGGGGGAGGCCTATGTCCAACAGTGGATTCAGACAGGCTGATGATGATGATGTCCTTTAATAGAACCTCGGAGATATAATATCTCCTAGGTCACTTTTTTAAGTATTGAGGATATGATATCTGGATATATGGAAATGTGATATATGGAAAATTGGTGACAGGTTGCTAACTCATTACATTCAACATACACATTCCATTTATCTCTAGTCCCTTAGTCACCTCATAAACATGGCGGGAAGAACGGCAGCCAGTTAATCTTGTCTTTACGTCCCAGACTAGCTAATTTTGTTACTTGTTAAAAAAACATAACAGTCGTCTATGGTGCGTCAACAAAGTTAGTGAAAGTTGAAATACAAATAATTATTGTCGGTAGAATATTTTGTCAATTGTGATGCCAAACTGGCTAAATATGTTCGCTGTGGGATAAGATTTGAATCCTCAACTAGAACGTACCGAAGAACAAGGAATTGGAGCTTCGATTTCGTTATTCTTCGGTTGTAGCGGCTGGCGGCGTTGGTGTAACCATGGCGATGGAATAACAAGAAGTTCAAACGCCGTGGCATTCGTGCTTGTACTACAGCCGACATAACCTTAGTGGTGAATGGCTTAATAAGGGATTAAAAAAATATATATATAAATATGTTACCTAACCTGACACTCACCTTTTATCACCCCATCCACCGTTACCAGTTTTCATTTTCTTCAGTTTCCTTTTAGAATGAACGGGAATTGTGTTGGCTTGTCTCGGGTATAAATATGGGGCAGCCGTTTTGAGAACTGTCTGAAGTTTTTTCAGCACCGCTGTTATGTTGCAGTCTTTTTTCTGATGGTGAATTCCGCTAGAAGGTTAAAGGTTGTATTATAGTCTGTTCGAGTTAAGTAAATAGTGACGTCATGATTTACAAAAGTAAACTGACCAATGAGACGTTAGATAATGAGAAAACAAGTCTCTTCGACCAATGGCGGTCAACCGTTGTCACGTCTCATTGGTCAAATCGTGGAGTCATGATGACGTCACTATTTTCTTAATGCGAATATACTATAGGTTAGATATACAGTGGATACCTCGGATAATTCGACGTATCTCAGTTATAGTTTTGAGACATTCGCGATTTACACTCATGATTAATAACTAACGGAACTTATCGCAACTTGGCTGCTGCAACGAAGCCGAAACGTCGGGTTAATAAAGGTAATTTTATTATATAAAAACATACGCGATAAGTATCTCAGTTGTTTGGGGCTTGGTACTGTATCAATGGATATAGGGTTCAAATCCCGCTTGAGCATGTACCAATGGAAATTTTAATGAATTTCTATGTACATTTTCGTAACAAAAACACATTTAGGAAATGCATCGAATTATACGGTGAGGGAAAACATCGTGACCTACCTGTTCGTCGAACAGGTAATAGTTAGTGCTTGTAAATGGCGACATGGCTTACCACCTGTCACATTGAGTATTGACTATCTGATCAACACGTGGGTTCGAGGTGTACATAGAATTACTACCTTCGCAATTGCGGAGATGGATACCTGAACCTTTGACTACCCCGCAAGGGTTAATGGTCGTAAATGCGTTTGTAAGAACTAGGATACCAAATATCTAAACAGAGGTGACAGATCACGGGTCCCCATTTTTCCTACCTAATCCATCACGCTTTCATACACACTCGGCGGTTATAAGTTAGAGATCCCGCCACATAAATTGGCAGTAGCCAAACTTGGAACTAAATTTGACGTTTCCGCCATTGCGTGTTATTTTGTATGAAAGGTAAATTTAGTATTACCAGCGTTGTGTTTTTTGCCCAGTCTTTGTAATTTTTATGTTTGTTAAGGGTGATTATAATAAATTGATTTCTGGAGTTTCTTGTTAGTTCTTCTCCAAGGGTCTCCGCTGAACTTCTTCTTCTCAATCGTTACGCTCTTATCAGAGCGGTCGTGGTCTTCATGACGTGGCATCTTGAGCAGCCGAAATGGTTGGTGAACTAACCTCGGTAAAAATATGTAAAGACAATGCTCAGTGCCATGTTTGAAATAGTTTTTTTACATACATACATACACATCACGCCTGATTCCCTGTAGAGGGGTAGGCAGAGATCACGGATCCCCATTTGTCCCGATCCTGACAGACCACTTTCGCTTCATTGACATTCATACATTCTCTAATACACTCTCGGCGGTTATAGGTACTCCTAACGTCACCTTTTTTCAATATAGCGTCTATCTGACTGTTACATATATGTCTTATTAGGCCGGCCCCTACGTAACCGCCCTTCCACTTCACTCATATATATTCCTTTTGTCAATATATAGTTTTTTTAATTTGTACTTAGATCATAAAATAACTTTCAAAGAGAGCTTATGATAGGGCCTATTTTGAATAAAAATATTTTGACTTTTGACTTTGGTATATTAATTTGTTTTATTTGAGTTTATAGCTCTGCAACCAAAGATCGTTACAAATGAAACCTCAATATAATGTATCGAGCCGTATGGCACAGTGAGTGCTAGTTTTGGCGTGTTTACTGGCAACACTGGATTACGCGACTGTGGCGACGCCTCCAACTGCCACCTTATGTGGCGGGTACTCTACACGATTACACAATAATTGTTTCACAATCACTCCAATGTAAGCAGCTTTCGATTTTTCACAGATACACTGACATTTCTACTGTCTTACGATAACATTGACACATCAGTAAAATTTGCAACGATTTTACCTATATCACGAACTAGTTTAAATAATCGCGTTCGAGTTATAGGATATATGTAATTAGCAACGGTTTTGCCTATATCACGCACTAGTTTAAATAATTACTATCAAGTATAGAGATGCTTAAATACATGTATGAATCAGACACCCCTTACACCCCCATACTCCCCACAAATACGCACCACTCTCCTATATGGAACACTCGTGGCCCCGACGGCTGTAGCGTTTGAAACGGATGCGGCCTATTCCAAGACACTTGCATCAGAGAGAAGTCCCAATTGTAGTCATCATAGCTGCAGAACTCATCAGCTTGCTTCAGGATGGAAGACCAGACTGTGCTGTTGAACACCATACCCATATTATGGGTATGAGACGCCCATGTTGTCATTTCGAACTGGAAACGTAAATATATTTAAATCATCACTACTAGATATTTTTATAGTTTTAAGAGATTCGCGTTTTATACTCATGATTAATTACAAACGGGACTTATCGCGTATGATTTTAAATAATAAAATTACCTTTATTAACCCGACGTTTCGGCTACGTTGCAGCAGCCATGGTCACGGGCAGACTGACGACGCGGGTTAATAAAGGTAACTTCGGGTTAATAAAGGTAACTTTATTATTTAAAAACATACGCGATAAGTCCCGTTTGTTATTAATCATACATATTTTTAGTTACCTATAGGAATGTATATATGGCAGGATAATTTTATATTTCGGGTTTTTGTAAAAAATCTAGGCATTTTACGTAAACACGGATAATTAGAAAATTGTGATTATATTTTCAATCATATTGAAAAATGTTAGGTTTTTTGCAAAAACGCGAGTTGGTTTAGCAGATTGGACTTCCTTATGTTACCTTTCAACAGAAATCTGAGTAGGTTAGGTTAATCACTACATAGTATAAAACAAAGTCGCTTTCTCTGTCCCTTTGTATGCTTAAATCTTTGAAATTAGGCAACGGATTTTGATGCGGTTTTTTAGAGTGATTCTAAAGGAAGGTTTATATGTATAATAACATGCATTAAATAGTGGAGTAGGCTATATATTTTGTACCCGTGCGAAGCCGGAGCGGGTCGCTAGTAGACGAAAAAATATTTGTGAATTTATTACTATGTCGTCACATATAGTGTCTAGGTCTAAAAATGAATGATAACTAACTGTCGTTATTAATAGTCGATAAAACATCGCAACCCCAATAATCATGCTAATAAGTGACCCAAGAGATGTTTTCATGTCTCCGAGGTTCCACCCGAAAGGGATTTATGTAAAAATTAACGCTTTTTTTCCTAATTCTTAGACATACATACATACGCTTCACGACTTGTGTATACACACTCCCTTTTTTATTATGGCGGGGTAGTCAGAGGCTTGAATGCCCATCTCCGAAATTTCGAAGGCATTTTAGGTACGGGTCATTCAAAGCCCGCGTATAACTAGATAGACAGCACCCAACGTGATAGGTAGTGAACCGTATCGCCGTATATAGGCACTGACTATTACCTATCCTGCGGGATAGGCAGGTTTCCTCACGATGTTTTCCCTCACCGTTAGCGACTGTAAATTATGTACGTAAATGAAAAACATATATATAAATTTCATTCATTGGTACATGCCAGAGTCGGGATTCGAACCTAGGACCTTTCCCAATCATTCATTTTTCTTAGACATATAAATATTTATTCTTTTATATAACTATGACGTGAAACTAAATATGAAAACTCTATTACAGTTAACTAACACAATAAACAAAATTTACTTACAAATTACACTTGTATATATTAGACCTTAACGTAACGTAAGTAACGTAAATAATATTCTTTAGGACACTATTACACTAGTTGAACTAGCTTCTTGGTAAGTTCATTGTGACAGACTTGTGTTAAAGGTACTACTAGTCAACTTATGTTTAAGTGATATAGTTTTTGTTATTATAGGACGTTATTTGGTTTATACCAAGTGTTCCATTGTATTAAATTTAATCGTAATATTAGATCTTATCTATCTTATTTAATTAATACTTTTACAATTATTCTAAATATCAATTTTTGCCCATCTAGGACGTAGAATTTTAGTAGTTTTTTTAAAATAAATGATTTTTTAAATTCAAAATCAATAAGGATCATATTACTTATCGAACATTAAAAAACTATGTTCTCATGAAAATTTTCATTTAAACTGATTAAATAATCGTCTGGATTCGAATCTATTAAAATTAATATCTACAAAATCTATCACCAAATTTAAAATAACCTAAAAATCAATATCACCATATTATATTACATGCAGTTAGTAATATAGACATATATTTCGGCAATGTCTAAATTAAAATTACGTTTAAAACCTATTTAAAATGAACATTTCATAAAACCAACACCACAATAACAAATCAACATCAGATGCAATAAAATAATAAATCATAATAGAAAACAAACCAAGTAAATCAAAATATATACATGCTTATTTTTATTATAATCATAAAAAACTATAGCTTGCTATATACAAAAAGCTTAATCAACATGCGTTTAGCGATATCTACCATGCTTTTTACAATTTCTACCATGCTTTTTTCAATTTCTACCATGCTTATTTCAGTTTTAAAAATTCGCGATTTATGATTAATAACTACTGGACTTATCGCGTAATTCAGTCAGTCCAAGGCTGCTGCAACGTAGCCGAAACGTCGGGTTAATAAAGGCAACTTTATTATATAAAAACTTACGCGATAAGTCCCGTTAGTTATACATGTATTTTGCGATTTCTACCATGCATTTTGCGATTTCTACCATGCTATTTTCAATTTCTACCATGCATAGCAGTTTCCTTGCAAATAGCAAACCTTTTGCACGTCTTCATACAGATTTGAAGATAGCTGGTAGTTCCAGCTTTGGTAGTATCGAAGCTTACGTCTCTCTTCATTTGCAGACTTCACTTGTTGCAGGTAGTTAAGATTTAGATGTTTTTTCCTCTGTATCAATGGGTTTTAACTTTAGTTATAGTAGTACAGTTACGTGAAAGCTTAGTTTAAATTGTATAGAAAAATAAAGAAGAAAAATGTGTGCTTATAAAAATATATATTGAAAAAGGGTGACGTTTGGAGTACGTATAACCGCCTAGTGTGTTTGAGATGTATGAGTGTCAATGAAGCGAAAATGGTCTGTCAGGATCGGGACAAATTGGGATCCGTGATCTCTGCCTACCTTTATACAGTTAATGTGTAAACGTGATGTGTATATATGTAAAGCTTACCACCTGTCACATTGAGTACTGACTTGTTCAACACGTGGGTTCGAGGTGGCCATAGAATTACTACCTTCGCAATTGCGGAGATGGACACCTGAACCTTTGACTACCCCGCAAGGGTTAATGGTCCTGAACTTGTCTTTTTGTATGTTTTTAGTGTATTTACGTTTGTTTTATCATATCCACCTAGCTGCATCGTATACTGAGACAGCACCTTTTTCACTGCATCGAAGTATTTCATTCTTTATGTTAATTGTTTGTTTTCAATGTTATTTAGTGCAGTGAATAAAGTGATTTATACATACATACACACTCACGACTGTTATCAGTTAGTCAGATAGACGCTATATTGAAAAAAGGTGACGATAGGAGTACCTATAACCGCCGAGAGTGTATGAGAGGATGTATGAATGTCAATGAAGCGAAAGTGGTCTGTCAGTGGGACAAATGGGGATCCGTGATCTCTGCCTACCCCTCTACAGGGAATCAGGTGTGATGTGTATGTATGTATGTATTCACGACTGTTATCCCTTATGGGGTAACCAGAGGCGTGAATAACCGCCTACACCAAATCGGTAGTAAGCAATCACCCAAAGCCCACAGTTCACCAAACAATTAGTACCCAACGTGACAGGTGGTAAACCATGTCGCCGTTATGAGGCACTAATTATCATTAATATAATATAATAATATTTGGACATTATTACACCAATTGAACTAGCCCCTTGGTAAGTACATTTAAGACTTGTGTTAAGGGTACTAGTCAACGTATATTTAAGAAATGTATACATATTATATATAGATAAATACATATATAGCATATATAATCAACGACCAGACTGGAAAGCAGAAGAAAAGCGTAGTTCTAACTATATGTATGTCTTTACCTGATTTCCGATAGCATTATAGTTGTAGGTCTTCAAATATGTGCCAAGACTGAGTATTTCACACTCAGGACACTGCTTGTCTGCTGATTGCCTCAATAGTCTGACTATATGCAGGAAATCTGGTGCTACGTAGTGATCTTCTTCTAAAAAGACCACGTTACCTGAAAAGGGAAATGAAGAAATGAATTGCTTTTTATTCAATATAAGGATTATAAAATTATAAGCGGCTGTGGCCCAGTGCGTAAGTCCTCGGACTTCGTATGAGAAAGGTCCTAGGTTCGAATCCCGACTCTGGCATGTACCAATGAATGAAATTTAAATATGTGTTTTTCATTTACGTACATAATTTTGCAAACGGCGAGGGAAAACATCGTGAGGAAACCTGCCTATCCCTCAGGATAGGTAATAGTCAGTGCCTATATATGGCGATACGGTTAACTACCTAGCATGTTGGGTGCTTTCTATCTAGTGATACGCGGGCTTTGAATGACCCATACCTAACATGCCTTCGAAAAGGTCTGGCAGCGTAAGGAAGGAGCAGTGGCCACTGTGAGATTTTCTGTTTTTTTTTTACACGTTTGTTCGTTACTATTTACAATTTACAGCCGGCTACCATGAATACTTTCCGAGATTTTGACAAAAACGTCAAATCTGCAGCTATTGTAGCCAGAATATTGAAACCAACTAGTATCTATGTACATTGAGTTAAATTATACTCCAGAAAATTCCAGAAAAAAAAAACACACTTACTTTTTGACATCTATTTTTGACAGGTTCCTTAAAAGGCACACCTATGAAAATTATAATTCAAAACAAACAAACAAATATCTTTCAACAAACCAAAAATTTTTCCATTGGGTTGGGTGCATCTACGTTAAAAATCTGTCATTGTTCATATGAATGTCATTGTTCGATTTCATTGTAACTGATGATCTGATGAATATTGAATAAGTTAAGATGACGATAATATTCTACCTGCATATACTTATGAACCTACTGATTGAATACAATCACTAATAAAGTGATGATACGAGTATAATTATTGTAAATATGCTTTAACCTAAGTGTATAATTATTTCAGATGAAGATAATAAAAAGTAAAGTTTTAGAGCTTCCCATACCAACACAAAAATCCCAGCAATTATTTCTAAGCTCAATACCAGACATTGATTGTTATAATGACGAATCATATTTATGAATTTGGTTTGAGGTGCAATACACACGAACAGAATAAAAAGATTTTAGTTACCTATGGTTTATTTTTAGTTTGAATTTCATGGATGTATTGTAAAAATAAATGTCATAAAAATATTTTTTTACTGTATTTTTTCAAGCTACCAGTAAACACACTACAGTATTCTGGAGAAATTAGGCTTTGAAATAACCTCTGCAGATTTGACGTTTTTGTCAAAATCTCGGAAAGTATTCATGGTAGCCGGCTGTAAATTGTAAATAGTAACGAACAAACGTGTAAAAAAAAAAACAGAAAATCTCACAGTGGCCACTGCTCCTTCCTTACGCTGCCAGACCCTTTCTGAGAAGCCTCTGACTACCCCGCCATAATAAAAAAAAGAGAGTGTGTATACACAAGTCGCGAAGCGTATGTATGTATATATGATTATAAAATTACTTATTGGCTTGCCACCTGTCACATTGATTAATAATTATCTGGTCAACACGTCGGTATGAGGTAGCCATAGAATTACTACCTCCGTTATTGCGGAAATGGATACCTGAACCTCTGACTACCCCGCATGGGTTAATAGTCGTGAACGCGTTTGTTTTTTAGTATTTTCTTAAGAGTAAGTTAACATTTTCACTTGATAAATTGTCCCTAAAATTAGATAATCTTAAAAAATTAGATAATTTCTATTTATCTAATAAACTAATGGCATTTCGTAAAGGAAAAACCTGCAGATAAGAAATGCCAAGAAACTCTGCAGACATAATTCAACACAAGTTCAGTTTAATAATCCATCAGATTGTGTCTGCAGCCCAACCAGCAAGCAAACGAATATTTTGAAAAACATATTAAGGGGGTCCCAATAAGAACATGCATCGTGAAGCTGCAATCGCACCAAGATGAAACGTCACATAACATCATCCAGATAGTCTTTTATTTTGATGAAGAGATTTGTGCTAAACTGTCAGGGACGTAAACAGAATGTTAACAATCTGCCACTTTTCTCGTTTTAGAAAACGACTAAAGGTCCAATAGTAAATATGATTGATTGGGCATGCATATATACATTTACGCTCCTTTCCTAATATGATAGACGAATATCGATCGCCACCAGGAACGGGTGACAAATCCTGACAAATCTCTCATGCTTCACTCACACCTATTAACCTTCTCATACGTGCTCTTTTGTTCGTCACGCTACGTGTTAATATTTATTATGAAGTATAAAGTACTAGATAAAACCACTTGGCTCATTCAGTGCGCGGTTTTGGCAGAATTTTCGCTAGTCAAGTTATAGGCATATAGAGATCCCGCCACGTAAATTGGCAGTAGCCAAACTTGGAACTAAATTTGACGTTTCCGCCATTGCGTGTTATTTTGTATGAAAGGTAAATTTAGTATTACCAGCGTTGTGTTTTTTGCCCACTCTTTGTAATTTTTAT
Organism: Leucoptera coffeella; assembly: GCA_030578115.1. Taxonomy (NCBI): domain Eukaryota; kingdom Metazoa; phylum Arthropoda; class Insecta; order Lepidoptera; family Lyonetiidae; genus Leucoptera; species Leucoptera coffeella. The sequence continues at coordinate 287,131 of JAMBLF010000235.1, forward strand.
GTTTGTTAAGGGTGATTATAATAAATTGATTTCCGGAGTTTCTTGTTAGTTCTTCTCCAAGCTAGGGTCTCCGCTGACCTAACCTCGGTAAAAAATATGTAAAGACCATGCTCAGTGCCATGTTTGAAATAGTTTTTTTAATTTATACTTAGATCATAAGATAACTTTCAAAGAGAGCTTGTGATATTTATAATTTTGATATATTATGGCAGATGGAGGCGTCACCGCAGTTGCATAAATCACTGTTGCCAGTAAACACGCCAAAACTAGCAATCACTGTGCCATACGGCTCGATACATTATAGGTTACATTTGTAACGGTCTTTGGTTGTAGAGCTATAAACTCAAATAAAACAAATTAATATATCAAAGTCAAAAGTCAAAATATTGTTATTCAAAATAGGCCCTATCACAAGCTCTTATTGAAAGTTATCTTATGATCTAAGGATAACAACAATAAAGATTATTATTTTTATAATTAACAAACATAAAGATTACAAAAAAAGTGAGCAGTGTGCCAGTTTTTCCTTAACAATAATTATGATCCATATGGATACGTTGAACACCTAACATTTTATAGTCATTTACAAATGAAACCTATAATGTATCGAGCCGTATGGCACAGTGAGTGCTAGTTTTGGCGTGTTTACTGGTAACACTGAATTACGCGACTGTGGCGACGCCCCCAACTGCCAATTTATATGGCGGGATCTCTAAGCACAAAATTTATTGTTTATTGTATTCAAGATGGCGATCGTAGTTTTTCTGCCAGTGTCATTAGAATTTAACGAAATATTTCATAATCCGAATATTCCGTTTATGTGTTGCTGACTCAAAATCTATATTTTTTTACATTCTGTCATGCAGATAACTTTATGATCGAGTCTATCCAAGCCATGTAAACATAGAAAACTATATTTTTGTTCTAATCAAGATGCCGAACGTAGTTTTTTTGGCAATGTCATTAGAATTTAACGAAATACTACTTAATCCCAACTTTACATATATTAAACACAATATTTCTTTACGTTTTGTTATTCCGGTAAGGTTTCGATTGACTACCTGACATTTAGAATAAACATATATGTAGTTATCTTGTTAGTACTTCAACAGACTAATAGTTACTTAAGCTCTAGTTTCCTAGGCTAGCGTTGCAGTCATATTACGGCCGTAATAAGCAGTGTTTGACGTCACTAAAACGTTGACTGTGTTAACAAAATGGCGCGGTTTCCTAGACAGCGGTAACTGGATATTTCACTAGGCGTTTACCCCTCCGTCACTCACCAACATGTCCCTCAGTGACCCTTAGCTGGTTGAACACGCGGTTGGCTTTCCACCACCAGTGCAGTTTGATCTGGGCGTGCTTTGCGCTTCTGTAATGGCCGTGGACATCTGGGGAGTCTGCGTTCAGGCAGTGCAGTTTTATGGCACTGGAAAGAATAGGGATAGGTATAAAGAAAGACAGAAAAACATGTATCACTACATAGTATAAAATAAAGTCGCTTTCTCTGTCCCTATGTCCCTTTGTATGCTTAAATCTTTGAAACTAAGCAACGGATTTTGATGCGGTTTTTTTAATAGATAGAGTGATTCAAGAGGAAGGTTTATATGTATAATAACATCCATTAAATTGTGGAGTAGGCTATATATTTTATAACCGTGCGAAGCCGGAGTGGGTCACTAGTTAGATATACTTCGATCTGATGTATGCGACGACCTCCGTGGCGCGATTGGTTAAGCACCTGAACGCTAATCGTAAGGTCCCGATTCCCGGTGGAGGCAGAGTTAAGAACTACGCTTTCTTCTGTTTTCCAGTCTGGTTTTTGATCATATATGTATTTATCTATATATAATATGTATATATTTATTAAATATACTTTGACTAGTGCCCTTAACACAAGTCTTAAATGAACTTACCAATGGGCTAGTTAAATTAATAATAAATATATATCTAATCTAATGGTTAGTTAAATTAATAATAATCAACGACCAGACTAAAAACCAGAAGAAAAGCGTAGTTCTTAACTCTGCCTCCACCGGGAATCTTTGGAACCTATGAAATACACGCGATAAGTCCCGTTTTCTTATATAATGAACTAGTGACCCGCTCCGGCTTCGCACGGGTATAAAATATATAGCCTACTCCACTATTTAATGGATGTTATTATACATATAAACCTTCCTCTTGAATCACTCTATCTATTAAAAAAACCGCATCAAAATCCGTTGCGTAGTTTCAAAGATTTAAGCATACAAAGGGACATAGGGACAGAGAAAGCGACTTTGTTTTATACTATGTAGTGATAAATAACAAACTCTTTATTGATTTCAAATACAAGTTGTCTTATGTTTAAACAGTAGGGATTTATTATAATCATATGCATCTAGATCACTTTTTAGCATAAATATTAGGGTTGTGATTTCATATAGAACATTGGTGACTGATTGCTAGCATATCGCCCAATAGATTCCGTAACTACTACGATATATCGGAACGGTTATATATATATGTACTTACTCTTCCTTAGTGATATCCTTGGGACAATCATTTGGACTATCCCCTGGGTAGGTATTCGGATGGGTCTGAATCATGTAGGGATAGAATATTTGCATCACCTGAAACATACACACATATAAATACACATAAGTGTGGGTAAGGTGTATGATTAATAATTAACGGGACTTATTGCGTAAGTTTATATATAGTAAAATTACCTTTATTAACCCGACGTTTCGGGTACGTTGCAGTGGCCATGGTCACGGGCAGACTGACGATTCATGTTTAATTATTAATCATGAGTATAAATCACGAATCTCTTAAAACTATAAGGTGTATGAGTCAATAAATTTGAAAAAGGGTGTCGTTAGAAGTACCCATAACCGCCGAGTGTGGAGGTTTGGACATGTTATGCGGAGGAATTATAGTAGATTGACTAAAGGAATATACGTGAGTGAAGTGAAAGGGCGGTTACGTAGGGGCCGACCCAATAAGACATATGACAATAAGATAGACGCTATATTGAAAAAGGGTGACGTTAGAAGTACCTATAGCCGCCGAGTGTGTATAAGAAGAATGAATGTTAATGAAGCGAAAGTGCACTGTCAGGATCGGGACAAATGGGGATCCGTGATCTCTGCATACTCCTGTACAGGGAATCAGGCGTGATGTGTATGTATGTATAAAACAATAATTGTGTGTTCTCGGCCTACTCCCCTGTAGAGAAACAGGCGTGATGTGTATGTATTAATTGTCAATTTTAGCAGGAAGTAAAGTTGAGATCTGGCATGCAAACCACTGGTTACCCCATAAAGATTAATGCGTCTTTGTTTATTTTAAAGCAGAGGTATAATGTAGGTTTCATATAGTCATTTATTGATGTGAATTAGAGGATGTGAATGTATATATGATGATAAATGTAAGGTGATATATAAACGGATAATAAATAAAAGCTCATCTAAAACGTACACGAAAAATATAGCTAAACGTACAACAAAGGTATTATTTTGATGTGCTATTCTGTATTTTAAGTAAATTTTTTTTAGATAGATGATATACGGGGATACGGTTCACTACGTTGGGTGCCGTCTCTAGTGAAACGCGGGCACATACCTAACACGCTTGAAATTTCGGAAATGGACACCCAAGTCTTTGACTAACAATTAAAAGGGACTGTGTATACATTGAAGGTCACGCAAAGACACATGGAACGCGCCATGCTCGGCATCACTTTGCGGGATAGGGTCCGGAATGAGACCATAAGACAGCGCACCAAAGTTGTGGACATTGGACAACGAGTTGCTAAGCTGAAATGGGCTTGGGCCGGACTTGTGTGTCGTAGAGATGATGGACGATGGAGTAAGCGCGTCCTGGAATGGAGACCTAGACAGCTAAAAAGAAGTGTCGGCAGACCACCTGCCCGATGGTCTGATGATCTGTCGAAGGTAGCTGGCTCGCTCTGGACTAGAAAAACAGAAAACCGCGCACAGTGGAGGAAGATTGGAGTAGCATATGCCCTACGGTGAGCGAATTAATGCTGTAAAGAAGAAAGTGTATACACAAGTCGTGAAATGTATGTAATATACTTCCGGACACATCTATCGGCCCACCTTAGAGTTTAGGTTTCGATTATTTGATATCAACAAACAGGCTCCAAATTATCTTTTGTTTCTTTAAATTCTGTGTTCGAAATTCAAAAAAAGACTATTGAATGACATTGTGAATATGTCAGATTAAAAACTGCATCAAAACTTTTAACTCAACCTAATAAAAAAATTTAGCTGGAACCGAACGAAACTGAAAATGCTAGGTGGGCCAATAGATGTGTCCAGAAGTGTATATACGTATATATTGTCTTACCTTAGCGAAATCGATACTCCTGACCAGCTTATTGATGTCTTCATCGTAGAAGTCGTGTGAGAAGATGATCAGCGTTTCATCAATGTGCCTCGCTTGTGCTAAAGACACCACTAGATGGCGCAAGTAGCTTAGACGAGTGTGTACCTGGAAAAGAAATACATAATATGTATTTCCTACATATATTTTTAGTATATTATACTAAAAATATATGTAGGAAAAGAGACTGTAACTTAGTTGATAAGAAGAAGGCTTCTTATTAGAAGTTGTAGGTTTGAATCCCGGCTCTGGCATGTACCAATGTTTAGCTAATGGGGTAGTTCTTATAATCAGCTAATAAAAGTCAAAGGTTAACTTTAGATGATGGTATATATTTATGTGTATTCTCGTTTAAGTAAAAATTGTGACTGGTGAATAAACTAATTATGTATGTAAACTAATTTAATTGCTAGTCAGCAATAATGAAATATGCTAACGCTGTACGTATTACCGCTACAAATGAATGAAATTTAAATATGTGTGTACGTTCATGATTTACAATCGCTAACTGTGAGGGAAAACATCGTGAGGAAACCTAATAGCCATTTGCGTATATGGCGATAAGATTCACTACCTATCACGTAGGGTGCTGTCAATTTCGTGAAAAATTCGAATAATTAAAATAATAAAGGAAGGGTTTAAACACAAGTTGTGAAGCGTATGTTATGTCGTAAAAAACCTATCTACAAATAACATTTTACATAAATATTTGAAATCTAATAATGATCTAGTGTTACAACGTACTTAATCGTTGGAGGTTTGACTCTATATCAGTGGGTACAGGGTTCAAAGGCCTCGGAGCATATACCAATGGAAAATTAAGTTAAACGAATTTCTATGTACAGTTTCGTAATAAAAACACATTTGCGAAATACACCGAATACTAGGGTGAGGGAAAATATTGTGAAGAAACCTACCTGTTCCCGAACAGGTAATAGTTTGTGCTTGTAAATGGCGACATGGCTTGCCACCTGTCACATTGAGTACTGACTATCCAATTGTTATAACATTAACCTGTTATTGGCAAAATGATCGACATGTAGACAGTTAGCATTGTTTAAAAATTGTAAACTATTTTGGAATAATTTTCGATACACCTAAATTATAATATTCGGGTAAAATACAAATTTGTTCAGTTTAGGCTAAAAAAAAGTATATTATATTGTAAATAATCTTTTGTGTATTAAAATTTATGATTTTCTTATATATTCCTTTGATAAATTGAACGTACAATAAATAATGTCTCTAGATATTGGCAGAAACGTTTTCCATTTTTATGTACCAGATCCCAAAAAGAAAGTGTGAGTATACATATCATCATCATCATCATCAGCCTGTCTGAATCCACTGTTGGACATAGGCCTCCCCCAAATGACGCCACTTCTCCCTGTCAGTGGCCGTTCGCATCCATTCGATGCCGGCCAACCTGCGCAGGTCGTCTTCCCACCTTGCCGGGAATATACATATGTACATAAATATTGAAAAAGGGTTAGCAGTACTATAACCGCCGAGTATTTAAAGTGGAATATATGTGAGTGAAGTAGAAGGGCGGTTACGTAAGGGCCGGCCCAATAAGACGTGACAGTCAGATAGACGCCGTATTGAAACAGGGTGACGTTAGAAGTACCTATAACCGCCGAGTGTTTAAGGTGTAGGAGTGACAATATAGCGAAAGTGGTTTGTTAGGAGGACAGGTGGGTATCCGTGATCTCTGCCTACCTCTACAGGGACATGGGCGTGATTTGTGTCCATTTACATACATTTCACGGTGATAAACTCTTTCAGTAGTATTTTTTCATATTCAGCAATGATCATTTTTATGATGTACTAAAAGTTTGGACGAGTTTTCGATACGTAATACCATTATCATAGATTCCATGGACCCCCTAGTCCCTTAGTCACCTCCTAAGAAATACCGAGAAGAATTGCAGCTAGTTAACATTATTTTACGCACAATTCTAGCACGGGACATTACCTATATGGCGACATGGCTTGCCACCTGTCGCATTGAGTACTATCTGGTCAACACGTGGGTTCGTGGAAGCCATAGAATTACTGCCTTCGCGATTGCGGAGATGAATACCTGACCCTTGACTACCCCGCATGGGTTAATAGTCGTTAACGCGTTCGTCTTTTTGTCTATATATACAACATAATTATATCCACAAAATTCGATGCAATGACAGTGACAAACCATAGAGATCGCCCCACATAAATTGGCAGTTGGAGGCGTCGCCACAGTCGCGTAATTCAGTATTACCAGTAAACACGCCAAAACTAGCACTCACTGTGCCATACGGCTCGATACAATATAGGTTTCATTTGTAACGGTCTTTGGTTGCAGAGCTATAAATTCAAATAAAACAAATTAATATATCAAAGTCAAAATATGTTTATTAAACCATTTCAAACATGATTAATAATTAACGGGACTTATCCTTCTTATCCAGCGGTCTCTACTGCCAATTTATGTGGGGCGATCTCTAGGCGCCATTACTGTTTACGTAACACTGTTTGAGTACCGACAATTATACCAATATCACGCACCCAACTCTATTTGACAGTAAACTGCGAGAATGCCAGCAAACACCACTGACACTATACGAATTAGCGGCAATAGCAGTAGACAATCTGACCTACCCGTCGGCTCTTAAATGGACTGTGGAACAAGTGTCCCAATGGATGGGTGACGTGCTTGGATTGCCTTTGTACCAGGTTAGTATTCAGCATGGAGTAGTTAATAAGAGGAGTGGGCCTTACGCAATATTTGTATGGAAACTATAGGCTATTCGCGTTAAGTAAATAGTGACGTCATTACGTTCAGAGGTTAAACTGGCTAATGAGACGTTAGTGAATGAGAAAACAAGTCTCATTGACCAATCACAGACAACTGTTGTCACGTCTCATTGGTCATATCGCGGGGACATGATGACGTCACTATTTTCTTAATGCGAATATACTATAGCGTGGCATTACGCGGGGTGAAACGAGGTACGCGGGATGGAGGGGAGATGTTACAACCAATTAATACTCGGCATTTTGTGAGACATAACATAGGTATCTTCATTTTTAGACTCCGCACCAATTAAAACACGTCATTTGGACTCCGCACCGCGTAACGGGGACCGCTCCTTTCGCCGGGTCCTCTTTATATTTGGTTCGTGGTATTCAGTTATTTGGTATGAGATATATGTACATACATACATATATAGTGTCACAATCGTACAACAGAAACGGATCTTCATTTTTCTTACTTTACAGGAAAGAGCTTTGAAGTGATTCAATCAGTGTTTTGAACTCTCCAATACAAATATTATTATACATACAAACATACGCTTCACGACTTATGTATACACACTCCTTTTTATTACTGTAGCGGGTCGCTAACGGTGAGGGAAAACATCGTAAAGAAACCCGCCTATATCTCGGGATATGTAATAGCCAGTGCCTATAACGGCGATACGGTTCACTACCTATCACGTGGGGTGCTGTCTATCTAGTGATACACGGGCTTCGAATGACCCATACCTAACATGCCTTCGAAATTTCGGAGATGGGCATTCAAGCCTCTGACTGCCCCGCCATAATAAAACAGGGAGTGAGTATATACAAGTCGTGAAGCGTATGTAGGTGTTTATTTCCTAACGGTATATTTTCTCTAAGTGGTCACCATTAAGTTGGATATCCAATGCTCACTTAATGCTCATTTTTATTCCAGTCATGCATAAAGAAGAACAGAATTAATGGAAAACGATTACTCTTCTTAGAATATGCTTCTGTATTCCCTCAACTAAATATCACCAATTTCGAACATATTAAGGTAAGTTAGGCATATAACTAGCTAACACACATATATACATACATACATATGTACTGTCAACGCTAAAATTGCAGTCGCAGTAACTTTTTATAAGGTGTTTATAAGAACAAAAGACAATATTTTACATTTTAAAACTGGCGCCACTATGCATTGTCATGGCCACTATACGTTCGCGTGCTTCGAAATGAAAAACATTGCCTTTTGTTCTTATAAACGGAAACCTTATAAAAAGTTACTGGGACTGCATCTTAAGCGTTGACTGTACGTAGTGTGAAGAACAGAAGAGCATGTATGAGAAGGTTAATGGGTGTGAGTGAAGCAAGAGATTTGTCACCCGTTCCAGGTGGCGATCGATAGTCTCCGCCTATCCAGTTGAGGACGTAGAGGCGTGGATATATGTATGTGTGTACATTTAAGTATACACTTCTATAACGACATAGGTAGAGATCGATCGCCACCTGGAACGGGTGACAAAACTCTCTTGCTTCACTCACACCCATTAATTAATCTTCTCATACATGCTCTTCTATTCCTCACTACGTACAGCCGCCTTAAGAAGAATGTCTCCAATATGATCCCTATATGTTTTACCTTGGCTATAAATATTCCTATTGTAACCCTCCTTTTATTTGTAGGTAAAACTGTTATCTTTTTTATCTAGCGGCTGTAACATAGCCTTTTAATTTACGTACATAATTTACAGTTGCTAACGGTGAGGGAAAACGTGTGGAAATCTGCTTATCCCTATGGTTAAGTAATAGCCAGTGCCTGTGTACGGCGATACGGTTCACTACCTATAACGTTGGGTGCTGTCTTTCTAGTGCAACGCAGGCTTTGAGTGGCTCATACCTATAGCACGCATATTTAGCCTTTATGTCCCCTATGGGATAGGTAGATACTATCGATCGCCACCAGGAATGGGTGACAAATCTCTCTTGCTTCACACACACCCATTAACCGTCTCATACATGCTCTTCTGTTCACACTACGTACACCCGCCTTGAGAAGAATGTCTCCGATTGATCTGTACAAGTTCTACGCCTACCCCGTCCAACTCTACCTTCCACTTTGGCTTTATAGATTCCTTTTGTAACCCTCCTTTCATTTCTATCCAAAAGGTGTGTGTATACGTAAAACAAGCCGTAAAGCGAAAGTAGTGCTATCGTACTTTCCAAATCCCGCTTGAGCATGTACCAATGGAAATGAAGTTTAATGAATTTCTATGTACATTTTCGTAATAATAACACATTTACGAAATGCGTCGAATACTACGGTGAGGGAAAACATCGTGAGGAAACCTACCTGCTCCCGAACAGGTAATAGTTAGTGCTTATAAATGGCGATATAACTGACCACCTGTCACATTGAGTACTGACTTGGTCAACACGTGGGTTCGTGGCCATAGAATGACTACCTTCGCAATTGCGGAGACGGACACCTGAACCTCTGACTACCAAGGGTTAATAATCGTGAACGCGTTTGTCTTTTTTGTTTCGTACCTTCCATTCTACCCCTAGTCCCTTAATTACCTTTTACAGATAATAACTCAAGCGGTTCGCAAGCTCTACAGTGTAGAACAGATACTATTCGATCGCAGTATCGGTTTACCACCTCGAAAACCTTTGACACACTGTCTGTACTTTCAAGTTAAAACGGCCACTGGTTGGGGCAGAATTGAGGAGTGGAGCAGGTATGTTAATGTTACTGGTCAAACCCGATTTCAGGACAAACTAGTTTGGCCTAGGCTAAACTAGTTCTTCCTACACGCGCTAGAATTAACTCGGATGAAAAAAAATCTAAAAAGACAAAACGTATTCACGATTATTAGCCCTTGCGTAATCAGAGGTTCCGGTGTCCATTTCCGCAAATGCGAAGGTAGTAATTCTATGGCCACCTCGAACCCACGTGTTAACCAGATAGTTAGTACTCAATGTGACAGGTGGTAAGCCATGTCGTCATTTACAAGCACTATTACCTGTGCGGGGAACAGGTAGGTTTCCTCACGATGTTTTCCCTCACCGTATAATTCGACGTTTTTCGTAAGTGTATTTTAACATACAATACACTGTTTATGGCGGATGTAGCCTAGTGGGTAAGACCTCTGACTTCCTATTAGAGGTCCTTCGAATCCCGGCTCTGGCTTGTACCAATTAATGAAATAAAAACTAACTTTCAATTTATAGTCTCTAAAGGTGACAGAAAATAGGCAATAGTGAGTGCCTGTATACGGCGATACGGTTTAATACCTATCAAGTTGAGTGCTGTCTTTCTAATGATAGATAGCCACACAAGCCTCTGACTACCCCACCACAATAAAACAAGTCCTCAAACGTATGCATGTATGTAATCAAATGAAAAATATAAGTCAAGTAAAGTACAAAAATTACGTTGGTAATGTATTATTTTGTTGTATTATTTAGTATTGACCTGTGCTAGACTGGGACGTAAAAAGAATGCTAACTAGCTGCTGTTCTTCCAGGCATGTCGTAGGAGGCGACTAAGGGACTAGGGATAGATTGAATCTATTGAGGTAGCAACCTGTCATCAATGTTGCGTTGTAACATCGCAACCCCAATATTCATGCTAAACAGTGACCTAATAGATATTATATCTCTGGTTCTGTTCACCCCAAAAGGGAATGAAGGACGTGAATGTATAGGTTTTTTTAAACATTTGTGTTTTTAAATGATTTATATACAGTACTAGCGACCCACTCCGGCTTCGCACGGGTATGAAATATATAGCCTACTCCACTATTTAATGGATGTTATTATACATATAAGCCTTCCTCTTGAATCACTCTATCTATTAAAAAAACCTCATCAAAATCCGTTGCGTAGTTTCAAAGATTTAAGCATACAAAAGGACATAGGGACAGAGAAAGCGACTTTGTTTTATACTATGTAGTGATTATATGTAATGTATGTATATTTTTATTCACAGAACAGAGATATTGCGATGGATGAAGATTATTCAGCCGGCGCCTTTCCACGGCGATCATTTGGACTTAGTATGGTAAGTGCCAACTGGTACCGTGCTAATCTGGGACGTAATAGAATGCTAACTATAGTACATTCGCATTAAGAAAATAGTGACGTCATGATAATCAGAGGTTAAACTGACCAATGAGACGTGAGTAAATGAGAAAACAATTCACATCGACCAATTGCAGACGACAGTTGTCACGTCTCATTGGTCAAATCGTGGGGACATGATGACGTCACTATTTTCTTAAAGCGAATACACTATAACTAGCTTTTACATGTCGAATAAAATGACTAAGAAAATGGCGTAATCAGTATAGCTGTTGTAGTATTTTCAATTTCAGTTATCGATTGAACTAGCCCTATTTTCAATTTCATTTCACAACAAGATTTATTTTTTTATTCACACGATAACATATTATGTACTTTACAGAGAAATGCGTAATGCATGAATTATTACTTTAATAACACCTATTACTTATACGTGCTTATACTAATCCAATAACTTAATCACGGCTATCACAGTACGGTATTAGTAAATTTGGGATGTAATAGAATGCTAACTAGCTGCCGTTCTTCCCGCCATGTCGTGGGAGGCGACTAAGGGACTAGGGAAATATGAAATCTATTGGGCGATGGGCTAGCAACCCGTCACCAATGTTCCATTATAACCCCAATGTTACGGTAAAAAGTGACCAAGGAGATGTTTTCATGTCACCAAGGTTCGGTCTACCCCGAAATGGATTAAAGGAAGTGAACGAATATGTATGTATGTATGTGAATGTGAGTAAAATTGTTTTTGACGCGACCGATTGAGCGTATTGAAGATCAGAAAACTTTCAGAAAATCAGAAAACTTTCAGAAAATCAGAAAATATCTTTTCAAAAATGGCTGACACGATTTCCTTAACGCGGCTTATTAAAACACGACATTATTTTTAATTAAAAATAAATTTAACAAAATATAATCAACACTTTGCCAACCCGCATTTAATGAAGTCAATAATAAACAAAGCACGCACCCACTAAACGCATAATGTTACTTTCTTTTATAGGTATTTGAAACCTGATTTCCCGGCCACTAAATTCGGTAGGGTTCCTGACAATATTGACAAAAGATATGTGCTAGCTCATGTCAAGAGATCAAATTCATGCACTGAATTTTTGGTAAGTTAAAGTCGACGTAGCTCAGTTGTTTGGGGCTTGACTCTGTATCAGTTGGTACAGGGTTCAAATTTCGCTTGAGCATGTACCAATGGAAATGAAGTTTCGTGAATTTCTATGTATATTTTCGTAATAAAATTACATTTACGAAATACCGAATACTACGGTGAGTGAAAACATCGTAATAAATAAATAATCAGGTAATAGTTAGTACTAATAAATGGCGACATGACTTACCACCTGTCACATTGAGTAGTAACTATCTAGTCAACACGTGCGTTTGACTTGGCCATAGATTTTATTACTATCTTCGCAATTGCGGAGATGGAAACCAGAACCTCTGACTACCCCACAAGGGTTAATAGTCGTGAACGCGTTTGTCTATGTCAGGATGATATGTATGTATGTAGTGCATGTTTTTTCATTCAATGACATTGTGTTTCGTGTTTCAGGAACCACGCAAGTTTAGATTACAAGAAAATATACCAGACGATCAGCAATTCATATGGACTGATCTTATAAAAGGTATGTTCGACGTCCCGTATTAATCTTGGACGCAAACGAATGCAAACTAACTGCCGTTCTTCCCGGCATGTCGTAGAAGGCGACTAAGGGATAGGGGTCAATAGAATCTGTTGGGCGATAGGCTAGAAACCTGTCACCTTCAACTTCACTACCCAAATATTCATACTAAATAGTAGCCGATTTTATCAAATCTAAGGTTCTGCCCACCCCGAAAGGGATTAGAAGACGTGAATTATGTTATTTTGACGAAGCTCAGCCGTTGGGGGCTTGACTCTGTACCAGTGAGTACAGGGTTCAAACACCGGAGCATGTAGCAATGGAAATGAAGTTTAATTAATTTCTATGCAAATTTTCGCAATAAAAGTCCACATTAGCAGAATACACCAACCATATGTATACTGTGAAGCAAAACGTGATAAGGCTACCTATTCCCCGAACAGTTAATAGTCACTGCTTGTAAATGACGACATGGTTTGCCACCTGTCACATTGAGTACTGAGTATCTGGTCAACACATGTGGCTTGATATTCAGAGGCTTGAGTGCCTATCTCCGTAATTTCGATGGCATGTTAGGTATGGGCCACTCCAAGCCCGCGTTTCACTAGATAGACAGCATCCAACGTGATAGGTAGTGAATCGTTCATTTACATTCATTCATCGTAATAGAGATTTAAATATTTATTATTACATCTTTGTGTTGTAAAGAACTAAAGTGACAGACATAGTCTATCGCTGTTGTAAGCTGTTGTGGCAGTGGGCCGGCCACGTCTGTCGTAGAACCGACGACCGCTAGAGCAAAGCGGTTCTCGAATGGCGACCTCGTCTTGGTAAACGTAGTGTAGGACGCCCCTGCCAGGTGGACCGATGACCTGAAAAAGGTCGCTGCTAGTGTCTGGCTGAGGGCCACGAGTGATCGTGTTTTGTGTACCCTTGGGGAGGCCTACGTCCAGCAGTGGACTGGTATAGGCTTATTGATTGATATCTTTATGTAATACTAGTGACTCGCTCCGGCTTTGCACGGTTATAAAATATATAGCCTACTCCACTATTTAATAAATGTTATTATACATATAAACCTTCCTCTTGAATCACTGTATCTATTATAAAACCGCATCAAAATCCGTTGCGTAGTTTCAAAGATTTAAGCATACAAAGGACAAAACATAGGGACAAAAAAGCGACTTTGTTTTATACTATGTAGTGATACCTTTTTTTTCAGGTTATACGACATCAGACCTAAAACTACCGGAAAAGAAGCCACTGAAGCCTTTTGAAGTGGCGAAACGACCTAAAATCAATCTGAAAAACCTGACAGGAGATAAATTAGTGCTAGCCAAGCGATTGCTGCCTAGAAAGAAGTTTTTGACCCTAAAGTACTTGGATCCTATACCTATAGTTTGAAATATAAAAGGTCTATGTGGTGAATGAATGAATGAATGAACGAATATAAACCTATAGTACATATATACATATATTTACGCCCTTTCGTCCCCGAAGGGATAGGCAGAAACTATTGATAGCCACCTGGAACGATCGTGACAAATCTCTCTTGCTTCACTCACACCCTTTAACTAAAAGATTGAATTGTAAATAGGTGAATGAATGAACGAACTATTAAATAATAAGTGAACGTTCAAAACTGTGTTTTATTACATACTTATTCTATATATATAACTACAATAATTAATATAGTGATTGCAAATCACGAATCAAATATAAAGAGGACCCGGCGTAAGGAGCGGTCCCCGTTACGCGATGCGGAGTCCAAATGGCTTGTTTTAGTTGGTGCGGCGTCTAAAAATGTGTAGTAGAAAGAAGATAACTGATTTGATTTTAGGTCGATTGGCCCATGCCGTGTTTTGATCCTCCATCTGGCGGTTTCACCCCGCGTAGTGCCACTCTAGTTTCCATACAAATATTGCGTAAGGCCCACTCCTCTTATTCATTACTCCATGTTGCAAATACATATACATTCACATCTTATATTCCTTTTGGAGTGGACAGAACCGTAGAACGCGACAATATCTCCTAGGTCTCTTATTAGTATTATAACATTCATTCTTCATGTAATGGTTGTTGTTATAATTATGGACCATTTATTACAGGTCCCTAACCCATCGCCTAATAGATTTCATGGACCCCCATTTCCTTAGGCGCCTCCTACGACATGCCGGGAAGAACGGCAGCTAGTAAGCATTCTTTTTATGTCCCAAACTAGTACATGCCTAGTATTGTATTTACAATTAAAAATTTTAAGTTGCAAGAACCTGGCTTGTTCGTTCAGTAAGCGATTTTGGCCAATATTACTAATAATAACAACAATACGTATAATAACAATAAGTATAATAAGTGGGAACCCAAGCCATAACACCAAATAGACATGAAAATAGAAATAGAAGTGCCGTTAGAATTTAACGAAATACTACATAATACGAATTTTGCGATTACATATTGTCAACTCCAAATCATTTCATTCATTCGTTTCATCAATTCTTTCGTTTCATTCGTTCACTTCATTGTGTTCACACTAGCGAATCCCTGCACGAAATTATTTATAGAGATATTACTGTCAGGTTGTTAGTACATCGTAAATACCGATCGATCAATCAGCCTATGCCAGTCCACTGCTGAACGAAGGCCTCCCCAAGGGTGCACAAAACACGATCACTCGTGGCCCTCAGCCAACCACTACCAGCGACCTTCTCTCATCGGTCCATCTATCAGCTATCTAGTTAATTATAATACCCTGCCCGAGAACCAAACCTGTAACCTAAAGAATTACTGTTCGATCGTTTGGCAACCCCGAACACCAAGTTGTATTCATGGCAATACAGCCCCATTTATTTTTGTTATTTTTTCTCTCTCTTTATTGGCAGCGGACACGCAAGACATAAATTTGTAATTTTAAATATTGTTAGACTTAATAAAGTGTTTAAACCACTCAAAAAGGTGTTTAGTGCCAAGTCAAGCAGTCGATTCACAATCAGCCAAAAATACAGTCCACATCGAACACACTTTTTCCGTCACTTACCTGTACAACTATAATGATAGTATCATCGGTGACCGGCCCGAAAATGTCCTCATTAAATATCCTTTGTTCCGCATTTTCAGTGTTGACTATTTCTTGTATCCGCTGTATGTCTATCGTCGCATTTGTGGCTTTGACTGTAATATAAAACATACGTAGGTACATATCAAATATAGATACAAATTAAGTTATATACAATAAAACAAGGAATTAAAACTAACAAAATATTTACAAACTTAAAACTAATTAAAATAAATTACCTATAAATTAAATATGTCTAAAAAATTGTTATTTGGCTTACACCATCATTAAATATTGTATATTTGTTCCAAATTTTTTATATTTTCTTAGAACTAGTTATCTTTGGAAACATCATTTCTTTTTAGAACAGTTGGACAATATTATTCGGTCAACCTTATCCAAAATCCTAAATTGTAATTTCACTGATCATTGTTGGACACAGGCATCACTTCCCATTCGTTTTGGCGGGTTGGGCATTCGTTGCGCTTCGGGTGTGGCGCTCCCAGCCTTCCTCTCTTCTGTCTATGGCACGTCGGAATTGTGCCTGAAAATCGTCGACCCTAGTATGGGTCATTCATTAATGACGAGTCTAGATGAAGCGAGGGACGCCTGGTTAGTTTTGGTTGGTCCCGGGACAGATACTCCTCTTGGTTTGGCATCGCAAAGGCTATGGGACGAGCCGCTGTGTAAACAGATTCAATTAAACCTTTTAAATTCAGTTTCTTGTGTTACACAGCGTGCTCGGCTCTTAGCGGCTGCCAGGCCAGAGTCGGGGTATTGTTTAAACGCCCTGCCTTCCGCAGTTATCGGCACACTGCTAGATAGAACCAGCTTCTGTCTAGCAGTATGTCTCAGGGTAGGCGCTAAGATTTGTGGGACACATCGCTGTCGTTGTGGGACAGATGTCGATCCCTTCGGGCATCATGGGCTGTCGTGCCAGCGCAGTGCAGGTCGCCTGTCACGTCACGCGGCTCTGAATGACGTCATACGCCGCGCTCTTGTCAGCGCTCGTGTACCTGCAGTGCTGGAGCCTTCCGGTCTGGTGCGCGACGATGGCAAGAGACCGGATGGTATGACGCTCATTCCATGGAAGAGTGGCAAGGCTCTGGTGTGGGCTGCCACCTGCGTCGACACACTGGCGCCTTGTCATGTCTCCCGGAGCGCTGTCGAGGCGGGATCTGCTGCTGCTGCGGCAGAGAGTTTGAAGCGGCGAAAATATTCTTCACTTGGTGGGGAATATAGTTTTGTTCCTTTCGCCGTTGAAACTCTCGGCTCATGGGGTCATAAGGGATCTTGCCCATCGCCTGCAAGAGTCCAGTGGGGATCGCAGGGCTGGTAGCTTCCTCCGCCAGAGAATTAGTCTGGCTATTCAGAGGGGGAATGCTGCCAGCATATTGGGCACTCTGCGCTCAAATGACAGCGACAATTTTTTAGACATATTTAATTTATAGGTAATTTATTTTAATTAGTTTTAAGTTTGTAAATATTTTGTTAGTTTTAATTCCTTGTTTTATTGTATATAACTTAATTTGAATTTATGAATAAATAAATCTAATTAATATAGATACATCACTATCACTACCTAGTATAAACAAAGTCGCTTTCTCTGTCCATATGTCCCTTTGTATGCTTAAATCTTTGAAACTACACACCGGATTTTGATGCGGTTTTTTTAATAGATAGATTAATTCAAGAGGAAGGTTTATATGTATAATAATATCCATTAAATAGTGGAGTAGGCTATATATTTTATGCCCGTGCGAAGCCAGAACGGGTCGCTAGTATATTATACAATATATATTTATATATGATATTTAACAAGATTGGGGTGATTGGGGATGTCATACTGGAACATTGGTGACAGGTCAATAGATTCCAACCTTCCGTCCCTTAGTTGATACCTACGACATACATATACATTCACGTCCTTTTATTCCTTTCGGCGTGGACAGACCCTAGGACACATGAAAACATCTCCTTGTTCACTAATTAGCAGAAAGGTTGCGATGTCATATGCAACATTGGTGACAGGTTTCTACCTATCGCCGAATAGATTCCAACCTTCCGTCCCTTCTACGACAAGCCGGAAAGAAATAATAATAATATTTATGACTCTATTACAACCAATTGAACAAGCCACTTGGTAAGTTCATTTAAGACTTGCGTTAATAGTACTAGTCAACGTATGTTTAAGAAATATATTTATTATAGATAGATATATACATGCATAGTATACTAAATAATCAACGACCAGACTGGAAAGCAGAAGAAAAGCGTAGTTCTTAACTCTGCCTCCACCAGGAATCGGAACCTCGCGATTAGCGTTCAGGTGGTTAACCAATCACGCCATGGAGGTCGTCAAAAGGGTTGTGATGTCATAATGGAACATTGGTGACAGGTTTCTACCTATCCCTTAATAGATTCAAACCTTCCATCCCTTAGTCGCCTCCTACGACATGCCGGGAAGAACGGCAGCTAGTTAGCCACTACAACTTACCGGTAGAGTTATGCGGAGTCAGAGTTAGGTACTTGTGTAATTTAGCAGGGACTAGAGCCAACAACTGTTCTGAAGTATCATTTATATACTGCACTTCATCTGAAAATTAAAATATAATATAAAATTATAGTTTTAAGAGATTCGCCATTTATACTCATGATTAATAACTAACGGGACTTATCGCGTATGTTTTTATATAATGAAGTTACCTTTATTAACCCGACGTTTCGGCTACGTTGCGGCAGCCATGGTCACGGGCAGACTGACGATGCATATTTCTTAATAAAGGTAACTTTATTATATAAAAACATACGCGATAAGTCCCGTTAGTTATTAATCATGTATAATATTAAATAATGTCAGAGGGAGCTTCGTCAGACACCCAACGTCTCAACAAGACCATCCGAAAATCGGTGAGACGTGACCTCCGAAGCTTTAATGCTCAAATTATTCAAGAGGCTATTGAGCTAAATCGGGGGTCTAAAGTCTTCAATAAAAGAATGGGTCGATCTGGTCTGACGAAGCTGAAAACCTCAGAGGGCACGACCGTCACCTCAATTCCAGGGATTCTGGCCGAGGTTGAGAGCTTCTACGGCCGTTTATACGCCTCGCATGCCACGAGGCCCCCACCCGATACGAGGGACCCAAGAGCTGCATTGGTGCGCCATTTCACAGACGATCTTCCACTCGTGGACGTAGACGAGGTTGGGAGTGCTCTCAGACAACTTAGTAATGGGAAGGCTCCCGGCGAGGACGGAATCACCTCTGAGCTTCTCAGGGCGGGAGGATCTCCGCTCCTGGAGAGGCTCAAGGATTTGATATTATCTTATAAGTATACATATGTATATACATTTACATCCTTTAATCCCTTTCATGAATATGAAGTTATATTCATTAAGAACGGAAAAAACAACATTACTTTCTTATACTCGTAAGTTATGTTGGAATCGATCCAGTTTGACATATGTCAGTCAGATATTTATTTATAGAGATCGCGCCACATAAGGTGGCTGACGGCAAACTTTGAACTAAATTTGACGGTTCTGCCATTGCGTGTCATTTTGTATGACAGGTAAATTCAGTAATACCAGCGTTGTGTTTGCTCACTTTCTTTGTATTTTTTATGTTTGTTAAGGGTGATTATAATAAATTGATTTCCGGAGTTTCTTGTTAGTTCTTTTCTAAGCTAGGGTCTCCGCTGAACTAACCTCGGTAAAAAATATGTAAAGACAATGCTCAGTGCCATGTTTGAAATTGTTTTTTTTAATCTATACTTAGATCATAACTTATGATCTAAGTATAGATTAAAAAAAACAATTTATGATTTATAAGATAACTTTCAAAGAGAGCTTGTGATTTTGATTAAAAATAATTTGACTTTGATATATTAATTTGTTTTATTTAATTTTTTTTTTAACTAAAATGGGCTCACTCTTGACCCTGTTTGCAACTCAAAGGAGGCGACATACAGAGTCTAAGATGTAGCGAGCTTGCCCAGAAAATGCCTATGCACCCTAGTTTTGTACATCTGTGGATTAAATACCTACTCTACTTTATAGCTCTGCAACCAAAGACCGTTACAAATGAAACCTATAATGTATCGAGCCGTATGGCACAGTGAGTGCTAGTTTTGGCGTGTTTACTGGCAACACTGAATTACGCAACTGTGGCGACGCCTCCATCTACCATGGCGCGATCTCTAAATTGGTACATAAACAAAATACAATCATAACAAAAACACTATAGAAATACAAGTTGGTTCTAAAAATCAAGATTATAATCCAAAGCAGTGTACACAACATGCCATACTTAAGATATTAAGTACACTGATTAAGACAAAAAACAAAACAAAAAAAGAAAAGAACAAACAAAAAGACACAGATAAAAACAAAGAAAGAACATGACAAAAATAATAATTAAACATAGGCGCCATATTGAAAAATGGTGAAGTTTGAAGTACCTATAACCGTCGATTGTGTTAGAGGTGTATGAGTGTCAATGAAGCGAAAGTAATTTGTCAGGATCCGTTAACTCTGTAAGGAAATGGCTGTATACATATGCATGTGTTCTTATTAAGTAATTTTTTTTCATCATAATACTAAATAGATTGACGACCTCCGTGGCGCGATCGGTTAGACACCTGAACGCTAATCGTGAGGTCCCGGGTTCGATTCCCGGTGGAGGCAGAGTTAAGAACTACGCTTTTCTACTGCTTTCCAGTATGGTTATTGATTATATATGTATTTATCTATATATAATATGTATGCATTTCTTAAATATACGTTGACTAGTACCCTTAACACAAGTCTCAAATGTACTTACCAAGGGGCTAGTTCAATTGGTGTAATAATGTCCAAATATTATTATTATAGATATTCTACACCTAGAATGAAGGTTTAATTTATATTTGCTTACCTGTTTGCCCGTTCAAACCTGACACAATTGCCTGTAAAACAATAAAAATAATTTGTCTAATTACATTGTTTCTTACGCTAGGTTACATTCATAAACATTCACAATCAATCAATCAGCCTATATCAGTCCACTGCTGGACGTAGGCCTCCCCAAGGGTACACAAAACACGATCACTCGTGGCCCTCAGCCAAGCACTACCAGCGACCTTTTTCAGGTCATCGGTCCACCTAGCAGGGGGCGTCCTACACTACGTTTACCGAGACGCGGTCGCCATTCGAGTTATTCACGAATTTTCTAAACCTTGGAGAAACATCTCCTTGGTCACTATTTAGCATGAATATCAGGTTTATGATGTGATATGGAACATTGGTGACAGGTCGCTAGCCTATCGCCCTGTAGATTTCATTTACCCCTGGTCCCTTAGTTGCGTTCTACGACATGCCGGGAAGAACGGCAGCTAGTTAGCATTCTTTTTACGTCTCAGACTAGCACAGGAATTTTACTCTAAAGTGTTATATTTATTAGTTTATTATTTGTGTAAAAAAAAGCCCGAAAAAACGCTTTTATAACTAAGGTTAGTGAGAGGTTCAGGTGTCCATCTCCGCAATTGCGAAGGTAGTTCTATGGCCACCTCGAAGCCACGTGTTGACCAAGGCAGTACTCAATGTGACAGGTGGTAAGCCATGTCGCCATTTACAAGCACTAACTATTACCTGTTCAGGAAACAGGTAGGTTTCCTCACGATGTTTTCCCTCACCATAGAATTCGGTGCATTGCGCAAATGTACTTGTGTAATAGATTTTTTTTAATTTTAACTTTCTTTAGTGGTAAAGGAAATAAGCTGTATTACTAATTCATTTTGAGCGATAATGTTCTTAAGACTATACCTTATATTACTCTTTACAATGCTAAGTAGCTACCGTTCTTCCCGGCATGTCGTAGAAGGCGACTAAGGGACTAGGGGTAAATATAATATATTGGACGATAGGCTAACAACCTGTCCATGTCTAAATAACATCACAACCCCAATATTAATGCTAAAAAGTGACCTAGGAGATATTATATCTCCGAGGTTCTGTCCACACCGAAAGGGACTAAAGGATGTGAATGTATATGTTCTTTTTCAATGCTTTATTAAGTCTGAATGTAACTTTCTTCTTATCGAGTGATATTATCAACGTACTCGTGATGAATTACTAGCCCATCGCACAATAGATTCAAATGATTTGATGACATGACGAACGTAGTGTAAGGGCGCCCCCGGCAAGGTGGGAAGACGACCTGCGCAGGTTGGCCGGCATCGAATGGATGCGGACGGTCACTGACAGGGAGAAGTGGCGTCATTTGGGGGAGGCCTATGTCCAACAGTGGATTACTTAGGCTGATGATGATGATAGCACGAACGGCTTACCACCTGTACGCTAATAATAAGGTTTCGGGTTCGATTCCAGTTGCAGACAGAAATAAGAACTACGCTTTTCTTCTGCTTTCCTGTCTGGTTGTTGATTATATTATATTATATTTCTATGTCTATTTATGATACGTATATATTTGTTAAATATACGTTGACAAATACCCTAAACACAAGTCTTAATTAGACTTACCAAGGGGATAGTTCATTTGGTGTAATAGTGTCCTAAATATTATTATTATTGTTTCTTATTGGTTTAGGACTTAAAATAACTTACCATAAATAATAATATTACAATCATTTTGTTTTTCGGAACCGCTCTGCTAGAAATTCAAAGAAAATATATTACAGAAAACATAAAAAATCCTATATAAAATATTTTCAATTACTTATATTTTTATTTTTTCTTATTTTCAACGCTCCATTTCTTGTACATATTGGTTTTATAATCAAAATTTTTATTGTACTGTGATAATATGGAACTAACATATTGCTAACTAGTTGCTTTTCTTCACCATGTAGTAGGAGGCGACTAAGGGACTAGTTAAACGGCTAAATTGGGCGATGCGCTAGCAACCTGTCACCAATGTTCCATATGACATCATCACAAATCCAATATTT
Source organism: Leucoptera coffeella (assembly GCA_030578115.1). Taxonomy (NCBI): domain Eukaryota; kingdom Metazoa; phylum Arthropoda; class Insecta; order Lepidoptera; family Lyonetiidae; genus Leucoptera; species Leucoptera coffeella. The sequence continues at coordinate 310,008 of JAMBLF010000235.1, forward strand.
GCTTAAAAGTGACCTAGGAGATATTAAATAGAAAGAAATGATTGGGGTTGCCATGTCATATTGAACATTGTTATCATGCCGGCAAGAACAGCAGTTAGTAATAATAATAATATTTGGACATTGTTACACCAATTGAACTAGCCCCTTGGTAAGTTCATTTAAGACTTGTGTTAAGGGTACTGTCAACGTATATTTAACAAATATATACATAGATAAATACATATATAGCGAATATAATTAACAATCAGACTGGAAAGCAGTAGAAAAGCGTAGTTCTTAACTCTGTCTCCACCGGGAATCGAACCCGGGACCTCACGATTAGCGTTCCGGCGGCTAACCGATCGCGCCACGGAGGTCGTCGTGGTAGTAAGCATTCTTTTTACGTCACAGACTGGCAAAGGATGACAGGACAATGTTCCAAAAGACGGGAATATTATAATGTTATATCCACATAATTACATGCCCAACGGGATGGCTAAACCATCAATCGCCATATGGAAAGGGTGACAAATCTCTTGCTTCTCTCAGATATGTAAAATGACAAAGATAAACGCGTTCGCGAGTATTAACCCTTGCGGGGTAGTCAGAGGTTAAGGTGTCCATCTCCGCAATTGCGAAGGTAGTTTCTATGGCCACCTCGAACCCACGTGTTGACCAAATAGTCATCTAAAAACATACTCAATACTCAGTACCCAATGCGACAGGTGGAAAGCCACGTCGCCATTTACAAGCACTAACTATTTACATTACTACATTATTATTATTAAATACATGAACAGGCACGTTTCCTCACGATGTTTTCCCTCACCATTCGGTGCATTTCGTAAAGATTTTTCTTACGAAAATGTGCATAGCAATGTACCAATGGAAATGAAGTTTAATGCTTCATTTCCATTGGTACATGCTCAAGCGGGTTTTGAACCCTGTACCCACTGATACAGAGTCAAGTCCCAAGCAACTGAGTTACGTCGAATTATTGAAGTTATATTATACGGTTGTTTTGGTATGGAAGTTATATTATTTTTCAGTCTCCAAAAGTTTAAAGTACAGTAGGTCATGTATCTCTCCAACTTATAAAATAAAGAGAAACTTTAGAGACAAAAACAAGTTCAAATAACATAAATACATACTAATAATAAAAACAATGTAAAAATCAATTATATACATAAATACACACATATACATTCACAGAAGAGGAACAACAACTGAGTTACGTCGAATTAAATATGTAATTAAAATTTAATTGGCTCAAATATGTACATAATTTACATTATTTCTAATTTAATTATATATGTTTATATAATGCTATTATTTTAACTTATATCTCTTGCTTCACGCTACGCACACCCGACAAGAAGTACTAACTTATATAATTCCCCCTCTTAATTGACAATAAACTGTCATTTATCTGTCAAAATATTTAGGGGAACAATCATTTAATGTCATACACAAATAATCACTTATTCGAATCAAATTAAGAAAAGCATAGATATATAATTATGATATATTGTGAGGGAAAACATCGTGAGGAAACCTATCTACTACTATAAAAATACATACAAAGACAATACAAGTTATACAAACACAGTTTTTAATAAATGTCTTCAAGAATGGAAGAATATATAATGCAATAATAATATTTGGACATTAAACTAGTCCCTTGCTAAGTATATATGAGACTTGTGTTAAGAAATATATATATAATAAATATATATATATATATAAATATATTTAAGAAATATTTACTTAATGTAGATATATAAATACATATATAGCATATATAATCAACGATCAGACTGGAAAGCGGAAGAAAAACGTAATTCTTAACTCTGCCTCCACCGGGAATCTTTGAGACCTCACGATTAGCGTTCAGGTGCTTAACCAATCGCGCCACGGAGGTCCTCAAAAGTATGTATGTTTTTTAGTATAAGTTAAGTATATACTATATGATTGCTAACTCCTAAACTAAAATAACCTAGCACTAAAAATGACATTTACTTGAAACATTGGTGACAAGTTGCTAGCACATCGCCCAATAGAACTTCACTCCTAGTCCCTTAGTCGTCTTATACGAACTGACAAAAAGAACGGCAGCTAGTTAGACTGCTAAACTTGAGTAAGAAAAGCTTTTTATTTTTTATTCTTTTTAAAGCCATTCACCACTAAGGTAATGTCGGCTCAAGTACAAACACTGATGCCATGGCGTTTGTCGCCATGGATACACCAATGCCGCCAGCCGCTACAACCTAAGAAAAACGAAGTCGAAGCTCCAATTCTTCTCTTCTTTGTTCTTCGGTTCGTTCCAGTTGAAGATTCAAATATAATCGCTGCTGACTTAATTGACGAACCATAGACGACGAATAAAAGCTTAAATATTACAATTAAGGGGTGAAATTATCTTACCGACAATTATATTTTAGGGTCGCAAATGTAATTATAGTTAATGTCATTATAACCAAAATCACATTAAAAGTCAGCCCTAATGTAATAATAATATTATGTCATAATATTTTCATTCAACGCTACTTTGGAAGTAAATATATTATTAACATTGAGTTCGAACTATCTGGGGCCCAATTCTAAAAAAACATATTTAAATTTCATTCATGCTAGAGCCGGGATTCGAAACTAGGACCTTTCTCATAAGAAGTCAGAGGTCTTACCCACTTCGCTACAGCTGCTATTTAAACAATGTATTTAATATTTGAATAATATTTGACGACCTTCGTGGCGCGATCGGTTAGCCGTCTGAACGTTAATTGTGAGGTCCCGTGTTCGATTCCCGGTGGAGGCAGAGTTAAGATACACGCTTTTCTTCTGTTTTCCATTCTGGTTGTTTATTATATTATATTATTATTTATCCATCTATAATAAGTACACATTTCTTAAATATACGTTGACCAGTACCCTTAACACAAGTCTTAAATGTATCTAGCAAGGGGTTAGTTCAATTGGTGTAATAGAGTCCTAAAATATTATATGTACATCAACCTGGGCCCTTCCACCAATTATTTTAATAAAAACGTTATTCAATATAACTTCAGTAATAGTGTGCATTTGGTAGTGGATTAGCAGAAGTGTGTATTTTCGCTAATTTAAAGCGAAATTTGTCAATTTTGCTAATCCACTAACACCTTAACACCATCACTGAACACTGAAGTTACATTGAACTACGATCTTTCAAAAAGCATTAGTGGACTTGGGTCCAAGATCAACATGTGTGCTCAAAGTGGCCATAGAATCATTCAAGTGTGGAAATGGACACGCGAAACTTTGACTACCCTGCAAGAAATAATAAACGTATAGTCTACCGACTATTAGGTATTACTAATAGGTAATAGTCAGTATCTATACAAATCGGCATGGCTTACCACCTATCACGTTACCTACTGATTATCATTTAAAAATCACTTGCGACTAGACAAAAACCATCACATCATGTTTATAGAAGTGCTGGTACGTACTTAAGGGTTTGTCGGAATATCAGCGTTGGCAGTGTGAATTTCACACAATCAACATTAGCTGAGACAAATCCTATTCACACTTGCGAGGGGTTGCCATGTGCGCTTGGTTCCATTAATGTAAATTATTATATGATTAATTCTTTTCTCTATTTGTGTTTATGTATTACTGCGTCTAGTGTGAATAAAAGGAATTTTATTTATTTCCAGTCTGGTCGTTGATTATATACGCTATATATGTATTCATCTATCTATAACACGTATATATTTGTTAAATATACATTGACCAGTACCCTTATTACAAGTCTTAAATGAACTTTCCAAGGGGCTAGTTCACTTGGTGTAATAGTGTCCTACAATATCATTTATTATAGAGATCAAGTACTACATTTATCCCGTTCTTAACAAAGCTTTTTCGCTTTATCAATATTCATATGTTATTTTTTATCACAATGCTCACTTAATAACATAACATACGCTTCACGACTTGTGTATACACACTCCCTTTTTTATTATGGCAGGGTAGTCAGAGGCTTGAATGCCCATCTCCGAAATTTCGAAGGCTTGTTAGGTATGGGTCATTCGAAGCCCGCGTATCACTAGATAGACAGCACCCAACGTGATAGGTAGTGAACCGTATCGCCGTATAAAGGCACTGACTATTACCTATCCTGAGGGATAGGCAGGTTTCCTCACGATGTTTTCCCTCACCGTTAGCGACTGTAAATTATGTACGTAAATGAAAAACACATTTAAATTTCATTCATTGGTCAGAGTCGGGATTCGAACCTAGGACCTTTCTCTTACGAAGTCCGAGGTCTTACCCACTGGGCTACAACCGCTTTTAATGGACACTTAACCTCTGTTTACCCCGCAAGGGAATAGTGAAGTGTATAATGAGGTAGATAGGTCCCAGAGGGATCAGTAATTCGATATTTATCGAGCGATGGGCTAACACACAACAGGCGTTGGATGTTATCACTGAAACTTGATTGGGTGCCGCCTACTAAAATTTGGAATTGGACAGAAGGTTAGTTACATGTTCATGTTCATAGTTTTAAGAGATTCGCGATTTACACTCATGATTAATAACTAACGGGACTTATCGCGTATGTTTTTATATGATAAAAACCATGGCTGCTGCAACGTAGCCGAAACGTCGGGTTAATAAAGGTAACTTTATTATATAAAAACATACGCGATAAGTCCTGTTAGTTATTAATCATGTTCATTTTAAACTTTACTGTATTGAACGTTCAGTGAGAGAATGCGCAGTTGTCTGTTGCAAATGTGTCAAAATGACGTCCCAAAAAATAAGAATCAGTAATTATAGTTTTAAGAGATTCGCGATTTATACTCATGGTTAATAACTAACGGGACCTATCGCGTAATGTCGGGTTAATAAAGGTAACTTTATTATATAAAACTTACGCGATAAGTCCCGTTAGTTATTAATCATAAGAATCAGTAATGTCACCAAAATGGAAATCGGAATTCTAATTTCAATTGTTTAATTTAAATCGTTATTTTGCAAGTTTTTCGAGATCTAACTGATCTTTTCAACAATAGCTGACACTGTCTTTCTCTTTTCATTTTTTAAATACTTATAATATAAGCATATATATTATACTTGAACCATAAATTTCCCTAGCGAGGCTTTTTGAAAGAGACATTTTTTTAGTTAAAAAAATAAAAAAAACATAATCAACACATGTTTTGCAAACCGTATTCAATGACGTAAATAATAAATGAAGCGCGGTCACTCAGTGAACGCTTAATATTATATACGTGTTAAGAAAATAGTCACTCCTCTTGTTTCCAAGCTAAGCACTAAACAATCAAACGTAACTAAATGAGAAAACAAGTGACATTGACCAATTGTAAATAACCTTTATCGCGAATAATTGTTTCAAGAGTGGTGATAGATAGTAATAGTGGTGATATGATATTGATCAGTTACTTTTTTATACAATGAATATTTCAGGCATGCAAAAGGACGTGAATAAAAACCATTAGACTAAATAATATCCATTGATAAATCAGCTTATAATAAACTGTCACTATTTTATTATAATATTATGGTCTTCGTAACTCCAGATTTATTTTTAAAGCCAAAGTGAAAGTTAGAGTTGGATGGGCCGCGTAGAACTTATACAGATCAAATTACGGATAACAAGTATATATTTCTGAAATATACGTTGATTAGCATTCTTAACAAAGTTTAAATGTACTTATCAAATGACTAGTTCATTCGTTGTAATAGTGTGTCAAACGCTTACTATACAGGGTGGCGCATTCAAAACGGTCAGTATGGGGAAGTCTGAAACTATAAAAGATACGAAGATTTGTTCTTAGGAACCATGTCACCGATTTTGATAAAAATAAAAACTGCATTCATACTTTCTTTTAAAAAACAACTGTAACCGGGATGGGAATCGAACCCGGTTTCTTGAAAAAATAAATTTGCCGTTTTAACTTTTTCTTTTTAAATATCGATTGTGTAGGTCTTAAGCTGTAAATGTCTCTATGAAACATGATGTCCAAAACGAATAAAATGCATTGTTTTGGCATACTTTAATTTATCATAGTAGGTGTTCTAAGTGACCACCGTTGTTTTCAATACGAATAGGTAACGACCTTACTATTGAACTTTGTATTTTCATGTGGTGAATTTGCGTTAAATTTAACTCTATTGCTACTTTTGGGTCTTGAACGGTGTCATAGCTGGTTTTGTAAAATTTATTCTTAACGTAATCCCAAAAGAAATTTTCAAATATGGTTTAACACGTCATTTTAAGTGGACTTTTCAATAGATTGTTAGTGTTTCATTACTGTAGATAACAAAACTTTCTAAAAGGATTAATGCAATGCTAATTCCACATGATATGGTGTATGTAACAAGTATAGAATAACAAAACTACAAAGAATCTATTATTGGGTATGTAAACAACTATGATAACCAAAGTATGCCAAAACAATGCATTTTATTCATTTTCAACATCATGTTTCATAGAGACATTTACAGCTTAAGACCTACACAATCGATATTTAAAAAGAAAAAGTGAAAAGGGCAAGTTTTTTTTTCAAAGCAACCGGGTTCGATTCCCGTACGGGATACAGTTAATTTTTCAAAGAAAGTATGAATGCAGTTTTTATTTTTATCAAAATCGGTGACATGGTTCCTAAGAACAAATCTTCGTATCTCTTATAGGTGCAGACTTCCCCATACTGACCGTTTTGAATGCGCCACCCTGTATTACTCTTACTATTTCCCCGACAGCATTTCTATAAAAAGCTATACTAATTTACCCTTCTGCAAATGTATTTCGTTAGGACGACTGTTCCATAACCTAATTAGGACCCCTCTTTCACACTTTACCCACAAAAACTGAGATAATTGTTTGTGTGTGGCAATTTAATGGGCTCACTCTAATATAGTATCATTGATTATCCCTTGTTGTAAGGGAATAAGTAGAATGCTTACCAGCTTGCAATCTACATACTACATTTCACGCCTGATTCCCTGTAGAAGGATAGGTAAAGATTTCCATTAGCCCCGATTCTGATAGACCAATTTCGCTTACGCACGTTAAGCGTTTTTCCAGTCTTTGGGAATTATACCATAAGCTCGTTAGTCTTTTTTCCGTTCCGTTATTATTTGAAAGTAGTTTATTAAGCTTATTATAAGTATATAATGATCTAAATAAAGGTAGTTTAAACTATTATCAAGAAAAAACTAAACTAAAAGAAAGATAGTTAGATATTTTATCTTTCTTGTTTACAACTTGTTAAATTCTTTTAGTCAACTTAAAATATCTTCCATTAATCAATTAGTTGCGCTTTAGGCATTTTATATTTTTGAATTCGTTTTTAAGGCAATAGCTGTTACTATGCAAAGTTGCGAGGGGACCTCGTTAGTGCCACCAAACCTTACTTACCTTACTTTCTTCGGCGCTACAACCTTTTGTGGGTCTTGGCCTCTTCCACGATGACTTGCCACTCCGATCGGTCCTTGGCTTTTGCTTTCCATCTCGTCATCATATTCATGGCCTTGAGGTCTTCCACCACACAGTCACCTCATCTCTTCTTTGGCCTCCCAGTAGGACGTTTCTGTTGTGGCTTCCATTCCGACATGACTTTTGGTGCTCTAGAAGATCCCATTCTATCCAAGTGACCCGCTCATCTCATACGCTGCGATTTAACGTACCTAACTATGGTCTCTTGGTGTACGAGTTCCTCCAACTCATAGTTCATCCGGATACGATAAGTCCCACCTTCCTTTATAGGGCCAAACACTCTTCTCAGCACTCTTCTCTCAAACACCGCCAGTTTTTCCAGCTCCTTGGCTGTGAGTGACCATGTCTCCGCTCCGTACGTAACTACTGGGCGAATGATAGTTTTGTAGATGGTCATCTTGGCGCTCGAGCGATCTTGATCTTGGTGCTTAGACCGGAGAAGCTTATGAAGAGAATAGAAGCATCTGCTTCCAGCCATTATCCTCGCATTCACTTCGTTTTCCACTTTGTTGTCGCTTGTTAACAAAGATCCCAGGTATTTAAAGCTGCTGACCATTTCGATTCCCGCTGTACCCACGGCGATATTTTGAAGTGGGTATGGCTGACGAGAGCTAACTAGGTACTTAGTTTTGCCTGCGTTCACCATTAGTCCATATTTTGCCGCTTCCTGCTGTAGCGTCATCGTACTTCGGATCATGCTGCTTTGTGTTCGACTGGTGATCACTATATCATCCGCGTAGGCTGCTAACTGGCTGGTGTTGTAGTCTATAAGGCCCCCAATTCCGACATCCCGGATCGCAGCTTCCAGGGTGAGGTTGAAGACTAATGCGGACAATGAGTCTCCCTGTCGTGTCCCGGATCTTACTTCAAATGGCTCAGAGTACTCATTCTGCACAGATACCACTGATTTCGAGCCCGCCATCGCTGCCTCCACCAGACGCACTAATTTGCTGGGGACACCGAGTATTCGCATGGCTTCGAAGGACTTCTTTCTATCTATGCTGTCAAAGGCCTGTTTGAAGTCTATAAACATGTGGTGCAAGTTGATGTTGTACTCCCAAGCCTTCTCCATCGTCTGACGCATTAGATGTATCTGGTAAGTGGTTGACCGATTTGGCCTAAAACCGCACTGATACTCACCCAGTATCTCTTCTGCATATTTTCTCAGCTTCAGGTACACCACCCCTGAGAACACTTTGTACGCAGTAAATAGCAGAGAGATTCCACGGTAGTTCCCACAAACAGTTTTGCCGCCCCCTTTATGTATGGGCATCACAACACCCAGACACCAGTCCTGTGGGATCCTCTCATCCAACCATGCCTGTACCACTAGGCCGTGCAGTCGTCCCATTAGCTCCGGGCCAGCACCCTTCAACATTTCCGCTGCAATGGTATCCAATCCAGTCGCCCTGTTATTGTGTAGGTGCTTCACACACATTTCAACATCCAGAAGCGACGGTGGGGCAATGTCCTCTTCTGCATCATAGAAGCAGCCAGTCCCACTCAACTCGCTGCCTACGTTCAGCAGTTCATCGAAGTGCTCCCTCCATCTCCTCAGAATGTCCGTTTTGTCTGTGAGCGCAATTACCTCCTTGCTGCGACAGATGTTCACTCTGGGTTGAAATCCCTTGCGCACAGCGTTGACTTGTCGGAAGAAGGGGCGTATATGACCACGCTTTTTGCAGTCATCCAGCTGCTGAACCCTTCTTTCTGCGTCAGATTTCTTTTTCCATTTGATCAGCTTGCGCACATAAGCCCTTTCTGCTTTATATTTCGCTGCATCTCTTTGAGACTGGGTCTGTAACCATGCCAGTCGAGCCTTATTCTTGTTTTATAGCGCCATTCTGCATTCATCATCGTACCATTCTTCAGCTCGCTCTCTCTTTCTCTCACCAATCGTCTCTTTTGCAGCCGTCAACAAGCAGTCTTTTATAGTATTCCACTCTTCATCAAGGTAGTCTACCTTCGGCTTTTCATGCAGCAGCTTTTCAATACAAGATCTGTACTTCATTTTCATCTCTGCATCCTTCAGCTTTTCTGTAGCGCACCTGATTTTCTTTTCGCCTTTGCCTTGTACTGTCGAAGTCCTGCATCTCACTTTTGTTACTACCAGGAAGTGGTCAGGAGTCACAGTTTGCTCCGCGGTATGCCCGTACATTGAGGATGTTAGACATTCTTCACTTTTTGCATAGTACATGATCGATCTGGTTGAACTGATTTCTTCCTGGAAGCTTCCATGTACCTAAGTGTACGGCTTTATGTGGAAATTTAGTGCTAGAAATAAAAAAGTCATTGGTGGCTCCGAAGAAACAAAGTCTCTCACCATTATCATTCGTTACGTCATGTAATGAGTGTGTACCAGCCACATCTTGGAAAGCTTGCTCTTTTCCTATCTTGGCATTCAGGTCACCGAGTATTATCAACGCGTCATATTTAGGGACCTTATCACAGACTCGTTGCAGCTCTTCTTAGAACCGTTCCTTATTTTCGTCACTGGGTTCTTCTGTTGGTGCGTAGCAGCATATAAATGTGAAGTTGTACAAGTGACCTTTCACTCTAATGCTACAAAGTCTATCGCTTATGGGTTCGAAGCCCAGTATACACCGTCTTATGTTTTTGCTGACTACGAATCCTGTTCCATAAAGTCCTTGCGTTGCAGCACCACTGTAGTAGATCGTGAAGTCTTGCTTGTCAATCTGCCCCGATCCACTCCATCTGACCTCCTGAATAGCCATCAGATTTAATTTGTAGTTACACAGCACATTTCCAACTTCCGTCATTGCCAGCCTGCAACATTGTCCTCACATTCCATGTTCCCAATCTCATATTGCTTCTTTTGTCCGTTTTCCATAGCCTTGGTCGTTGTTTATAAATCGGTCCGGTTTTTTCATTCTTAGAAGTCTTCGCAATCAGATTTATTTTGCCATACCGGGTGATTAGCCCAGTGATGAACTCTCCTCTTTTACCCGGGCTTGGGACCAGCAGTGTGTTTTGTTACCTCCACACACAGGTAGAGTCAGCATAATACCTACCATCCAAATAAATATTTTTTTAATTATTAACACTTCTAACTAACGGTAGAGTCATAAGTCATCTTTGTAAGACAACCAGTGCCTCACCAAACCACCAAATAGAATTCGCTTAATAAAACCCTATTTGCCACTATTTAATTTGTTTTATTTGCTAGTGTAGGTAGAATTTAGGGACTAGCCCTGATTTTATAGTGAGTATAGTCTATTGTCTGGATAGTTGGTTAAAATAAACTATTCATAAAGTTTTTTGCTCGGAATAGTACTGATTAGATTGATCTATTAATGCAATAATCCGGGTAGTAAACTGACTTGGATCCTTATATAAGTTATTTTATCCAAGCAGAAATACTATTCAACTAAAGTAGTTAGCTGTTTTTCCGGGCGCAAAATTTGGTTAAAATGTCTAACGAGAAATTTTCTCAAAAACTATAGTCATTATGTATTTTTTGTAATACTGAGTATATAGATAACAATGACAACTATAACTTTCTAGTACATCACTTTTAACTGTGATGAATAACAAAGAAGTTTTAACAATTTTTCAAAAAAAAAATCACTTTAAATGGCTCTCCTGAACATTTCGCATAATGCTCGTTAGCCAAATAGTCGGAACAGCGTCGATATGTATGATTATCCCGTGCTAGGAACAAGTAAAATGCTAACCACTTGTCACTCTTTTAACTACTTTTGTGATTTGACTACAATAAATCATCTAAATTATTTAGATGAATTTTTTTTCTAAGTGGGACGTAAGAAGACAGTTAACTAGCTGCCGTTCTTCCCAACAAGTCGTAGGAGACGAGTAAGGGACTAGGGATGATGAAATATATTGAGTGGTGGATGCTTACCTGTTTAATGTGTGCCTGTGTGTACAGAATCTCGAAGTCATGAAAACATCTCCATCGACACTTTTTACCAAGAATATTGGGATTGTGATATCATATAGCACAATGGTGACATGCTACCTGCTGCCCAATTGAATCCATATACCCCTATTTCTTTAACCGCTTCCTACGAAATGCCAGGAAGAATGGCAGCATTTTTTTTAAGTCCCAGACTAGAGAAAATGGAATCGCAACCCTGATATTTATGCTTAAAATTAAGCTAGGTTATAATTACCCTGTAAAAAATCAAAGAACGTGTATATTTTTGAATGTAACAGGTGGTAATCTGCCAGGAAGAACGGCAGCTAGTTAGCATTCTTTCTACGTCCCAGGTCTCTGTATCTATATATAAATGTAGCAATTGAGTGATTCAGTTAATTCGGGAGTGGATCGGACGAGCGTTTGTTTCCTTTAAGGGGCCATGTGGTAAAGCGTGTGCTGCTGGGGTGACTATCAGGGTGGGGTTTAGGTGGGACTGGTAAATATAATAATTTTATTTTAAGTAAAACTTTGACTTTACTAGATAATGCATGCGATACTTTATTAAAAATTTAGAAAACATTGTTGCACAAAGCCAACGAGACATTACTTTAAACAAGGATTTATAAGAAAACTTTTAGACGCAGTACTACACAATAATTTCTAATCTGTAATCTCTGAGATCTCATATTAGAAATATCATAAACAGTTGCTATTATACGCTGAATATCGTAAGACAAATATGTACACAGACTTGCGGAGTCATGTGTTCGTCACCGCAATTGCGAAGGTAGTCATTCTATGGCTGACTGGAACCCACGTGTTGACCAACTCAGTACTCAATGTAACAGGTGATAAGTCGTGTCGCCATTTACGAGTACAAGTGCTCACTGTAACCTGTTCTGTATGTTTCCTCACGATGTTTTCCCCCACCGTAATATTTTTGCTTTCGGCCAATTTAGCTTTTGCCAAAATGTACATCTTCATAATATATCATAATCATACCACTTACACTATTGCAGATTGAGTGATTTATGAGCATTAATCATTTTATGTTCCGGGAAAATGTACCGAGCAAATCAGAAATCATCATTTCTATACATACATGCCGAGAAGTGAAGTGGAAGGGTAGTTACGTAGGGGCCGGTCCGATAAGACATATGACAGTCAGAGAGACATTATATTGAAAAAGGGTGACGTTAGAAGTACCTATAACCGCCAAGTGACTGTTAATAAAGCGAAAGTGGTCTATCAGGATCGGGACAACTAGGGATCCGTAATCTCTGCCTACCCCTCTACAGGAAATCAGGCGTGATATGTATGCACATGCCGTGGCATATATCGAACTTCGAGTCCACTAATTTAATTTTAAAGGCCCCAATGACTGAGCTGTACCAAACTCAGTTTTGTATTGTACACGAATTATTATAAAACTTAATATTTAATTCTAAATAACTACGGTGGGGCTAAGCATCGCGAAGAAACCTGCCTATTCCCTGAACAGGTAATAGTGCTTGTAAATGGTGACATGGCTGACCACCAGTCACTTTTAATACTGACTATCTGGTCAACACGTGGGTTCTAGGTGGCCATAGAATTACTACCTTCGCAATTGCCGGCATAAAAACCTGAACCTATGACTACCCTGCTGGGTTAATGGTCGTTGTCGTGTTTGTCTTTTTTTATTACTAAGTCCCAAATTTGTCTAACAAAAACTAATAAAATTAAAAATAAATAATCATTGAATACAATAATAAAAAAATAATAATCGTACAATTGATATCCACCCTACTCAGTAAAACACTTTTCCTCAGATCTGTTTTATAGCATCTTTTAGGTCCATAATGATTGCGGTGCAGCTATCATTTACTTTTACAACGATTGGACCAGCCCACGGATATAACAGAAATAATTCTTGGAAAATGGGAAGGTTTTGATCATTTTTACATACATAATATATTTAAACCTCTACATCCCCAACGAAATAGGCAGAGACTATCGATCGCCATTTGAAACGAGTAACAAATCTCCCTTGCTTCACTCACACCCATTAACCTTCTCATACATGATCTTCTGCTACGTACACCCGCCTTGAGTAGAATGTCTCCAATTTGATTTGTATAAGTTCTACGCGGCATGCCCCGTCCAACTCTACCTTCCATTTTGTGTTTATAAATTCTTTTTGTTACTTATCATCATTTTTGTAGTTGAATTTTTTATTCGGTTATGTAGGGGTCGGCTTAATAAGACATATGACGATTATATGTATAGATGACAAATTGAAAAATGTTTATGATAGAAGAATCTATAAAAGCCGAGAGTGTGAGGTGTATGGATATGAATGAGGCGAGAATAAACACTGAAATTTCTAGTAATTGGTTATATCAGATACTGGTATAGTCAGATAGACGCTATATTGAAAAAGGGTGACGTTAGGAGTACCTATAACCGCCAAGTGTGTATGAGAAGATGTATGAGTGTCAATGAAGCGAAAGTGGTCTGTCAGTGGGACAAATGGGGATCCGTGGTCTCTGCCTACCCCTCATCAGGGAATCAGGCGTGATGTGTATGTATGTATATATCTATAATCAGGTCTTGTAAATGGCGACATGGCTGACCACCTGTCACATTGAGTACTTACTATCTGGTCAGCAAGTGGGTTGTATTATTACATTATTAGCGACCCGCTCCAACTTCGCACGGGTTATATATAGCCTACTCTACTATTTAATGGATGTTATTATACATATAAAGCTTTCTCTTGAATCACTCTATCTATTAAAAAAAACCGCATCAAAATCCGTTGCGTAGTTTCAAAGATTTAAGCATACAAAGGGACATAGGGACAAAGAAAGCGACTTTGTTTTATACTATGTAGTGATTACCTGTTCAGGGAACAAGTCGGTTTCTTTAGCTCACCGTAGTATTCGGTGACTATTCCGCGAGGTATTGAATAAAACTCAATTTAAAACTTAACATAAACATTTATTTCTACTATCTTTGGTATATACACTTTGGCTTACAATATTTCTTATTAAACAATGTGCTAGCAACGATTTAGCGACTCTTGTGACATGGTCTGGTACTGACAAAGTACCAGTGTTGTACAAGTAACATATATTAGTCAGTTGAGGCCTAGAAAGGGACTTAGTGACTAGGATTGAAAAGGGCATGCTTCAGTTTGGACATCTATGGATGAATGATAGTAGATTGACGAAAGGAATATATGTGGGTGAAGTGGAAGGGCAGTTACGTGGGGGTTCCCAAGTTTCTTACACTTCACAACAGGTTTTATACAACTATAGTTTTTTAGAAACTTTTTGTTCTGTTTACCTATTTTGTCTAGATCGTATTAAAGTGTGTGTATATTATACGTTTAAATGCATATAATAACTTAATGTTGGAGTCAAAAATTTGAGATATTCAAGGTATGTATATGCAATATTATAAAATATTTTCGAGTCGACAACATGCATACGCAAAATTCGTATTACAAAGTATTACGTTTGTGGCATAACGTCAAAATGTCCGTTGCGAATAAAATATAATGTGACAGGATTCTCTTGTCAGAAAATAACAACTAATAAATTCGTGTTTCCATCGTAATTTCGCAGCCTCATTTTAATTGTTATTTGGGGAAATGTCCATCCCCAAATTGGTGACCCCCAGGAGAAGAGCACATGCGGTGGAGTATTGGAGTCCTACAGGGTGAGCGCAAAAATTCCCCGATTTTGGCCTGCCGAACCTGAAATATGGTTCGCTCAGGTGGAGGGTCAATTTGCCCTGGCTAATATCACGTTGGGATCACCAGTTTGGGGATGGATAAACATTTCCCCAAATAACAATTAAAATGAAACTGCCAAATTACCGTGGAAACACGAATTTTTAAGTTGTTATTTTCTGACAGGAGAATCCTGTCACATCATTTTTTATTAATAGCACTGGTATTTATTTTTCTAGTTTTCAAGTCTACTAATGCGTTTTAGCTCAATCGTAGTTCAATATTACTTTAGTAACAACGTAAAGTTGGTAGTGGATTAGGAAAAGTGTCAAAATTCGCTTTAAAATTGCGAAATTTGTCACTTTTGCTAATCAATGAACAATTTCACACTGTCACTGAAGTGATATTGAGCTGATATTTTGCAGCAAGCATTAGTGGACTTGGACCTATCTTATGTTTGCATGGTTCTGTCTATGGCTTGTGTAGCGAATATTCTGCCAAAATCACGAGACGAGAGAAGTCGGTTTTTCATTCTCGTGTATGTATAGCATTAGGTTTGTAGATTTTCGTTCTTCAATTCCAAGGCCCATACATGTTGCGGCCACCCCGTTCGCCCTTTTCCTTTCTTACAGTCTGTGCTAGGTTGGATCTGGAACAAAGAAAATATTTCATATACATTCACGTCCTTTAATCCCTTTCGGGGTGGACAGAACCTCGGAGGCTTATTAATATCTCCTAGGTTACTTTTTAGCATGAATGTTTGGGTTGTAATGTTATATGGAACATTGGTGACAGGTTGCTAGCCCATCGCCCAACAGATTCTATTAACACATAGTCCCTACGACATGCCGGGAAGAACGGCAGCTAGTTTGCATTATTTTGCGTCCCAGCTAGCGAGGATATTTTTATATTACATGTAATTATATTGTTTACATAGTATGTTATGTACATACATATGATGTAAGTACAGCCAACGCTAAAAGTGCAGTCCCAATATTTTTTTTATTAGGTTTACGTTTATAAGAATAAAATACAAAATTTTACGCGAACGTATAGTGGCCATGACAATGCATAGTGACGCCAGTTTTAAAAAGTAAAATAATATTGTCTTTTGTTCTTATAAACGTAAACCTTATAAAAAATTATTAGGACTGCACTTTTAGCGCTGATACAGAGTCAAGTCCCAAACAACCGGGCTACGCGGAATTCTAACTACTAATTTTAAAGACTACGCTTATTATATTATTTATCTTCACAAATAACACAATTCCATACGTAAATTTAATGTAACGAAAATTGTACAATTCCCCCAACCCGCCATAACAGATTGACAGTGACACTTGTTTGTTATCTGTCAAGCAGACAGTAGCTTATTTTTTAAAAGCCACTTGACCATGGTATCTTTTGGAATGCCACGAGAAAAAAGTTTCGAGTACCAACCTATTTTGGGGCGAACTTTTTGCTTGGACCTTTTTTGTAACTAAATTTGTAAGACATTATTGTTTGGTTTTTGTTTATTTGAAATATAATATTTAACGGAAGTCTTTAAAGCTAACTATACACGCGCCCTGTTTATTAAAATACCGTGCTAGCTGAAGGTTCAATAGAATGCTAACTAGCTGCCGTTCTTTCCGGCATATAAGGTCAAATAAATCTATTAGGCGATAGACTGGCAACCTTCCACCTATGTTTCATATTCATACCATCAGAACTTCGATTATATTTTAAAAATGTTCGAAGATCTTATATGTATGTAAGTAATGGTCTTGTTAGTAAAATTTATTCTAAAGAATAATTTTCTGTTTGACTTTATAAGTAAATAAATGAAAATGTATGAGTATACTAATTTTTTCCATGCTTTCCAAAAAAACAAAAACAAACCCGTTCACGACCCTTGCGGGGTAGTCAGAGGTACAGACTTATTATATAAAAACTTATGCGATAAATCCCGTTAGTTATTAATCATGAGCATAAATTGCGAATCTCTTAAAACTATATTGGCCAAGTTTGAATTTAAAATTTCATTTTAAACTTATCAGATGTGACTTTTATCATTCTGCCACTGAACTCTTTATGTACTAAAATAAATAAACTACTGAAAATTCATGAATAATAATAATATTTGGACATTATATCACCAATTAAACTAGCCCCTTGGTAAGTTCATTTAAGACTTGTGTAAAGGGTACTAGTCAACGTATATTTAAGAAATGTATTCATATTATATATAGATAAATACATATATAGCATATATAATCAACAACCAGACTGGAAAGCAGTAGAAAAGCGTAGTTCTCAACTCTGCCTCCACCGGGAATCTTTGGGACCTCACGATTAGCGTTCAGGTGTCTAACCGATCGCGCCACGGAGGTCGTCAATTAATATAACTCTACTACCTACTCTGCAAAAGAAACAGTCGTAAACATACATTTAGAAAAGTTCTCTTGAGAAAATTCAAGCACTTGACCACTATCTGTCAAATTGCTTTTATTTTAAGACTCAAACATATGCTCATGTCGAGTACTTGACTTATACAAAGATAATTTCGGCGCCAACGGTTGTCTATGGTATGTGTGCCTAAATATATACTAAGCTATTGTGGGACGTAAAAAGAATGCTAACTAGCTGCCGTTCTTCCCGGCATGTCACATACATACACATCACACCTGATTCCCTGTAGAGGGGTAGGCAAAGATCACGGATCCCCATCTGTACCCCTGACAAAGCACTTGCGCTTCATTGACACTCATACAGTTCCTCATACACATTTGGCGGTTATAGGTACTTCTAGCGTCACCCTTTTTCAATATGGCGTCTATCTGACTGTCATATGTCCTATTGAGCCGGCCCCTACGTAACCGTCCTTCCACTTCACCCACACTTGGCTTATCCAAAGATAATTTCGGCGCCTGCTGTTGTCTATGGTATATATGCCTACATATAGTCAGATAAAAATACATTTACGAAATGCAAAGAGGCTGTAGCCTAATGGGTAAGACCTCTGACTTCTTATTAGAGGTCCTAGGTTCGAATCCCGGCTCTGGCATGTACCAGTAAATGAAATTTAAATATGTGTTATTCATTTACGTACATAGTTTGCAGTCGCTAACGGTTAGAGTAAACATCGTCAGGAAACTTACTTGTTCCCCGAACAGGTAATAGTTAGTGCCATAGCGATAGCCATATCGCCTTTACAAGCACTAAGTATTACCCGTTTCGGTAAAAAAGAGTTAAATATACAGTTCGATTCAATTTTACTACTGCGTCGATTGGTTTCATGGCGAAATGACGATTGGATATTTTAGGTATCGATGTACAATATTTATATTTCAATTTATTACAACTATATTCAAATGGTAACCGACACATTGTCTACAAGGTTCTACCTACTCTATAAAAAATACTCACGTTAACATATACGAGAAGTAAAAAAAAGGTTTATTCCAAAAAGATCAAATACGGGCATAAAACCCCCGTATCCAGAGCACACGTGCCGCGTATTAAAAAGAATTGTTGGCGTCTGTTTCAATGGCGGGATTTTGTCGTAAACAAAAACTTCCGTTTGAGGTTAATTTTTTCAAATTACTCTTTTGGGAATCCGTAATTTAGTTTGTTTATTAAAATATATGGATACACGGATCGGTATTTGTACACACATGCATACATACGCTTCACGACTTGTTTATACACACTCCCTTTTTTATTATGGTCAAAGGCTTGAGTGCCAATCTCCGAAATTTCGAAGGCATGTTAGGTATGGGTCATTTGCAGGCCGCGTTTCACTAGATAGACAGGTCGTGAACCGTATCGCCATATACAGGCACTGACTATTACCTATCCAGAGGGATAGGCAGCTTTCCTCACGATGTTTTCTCTCACCGTTAGCGACTGCAAATTATGTACGTAAATGAAAAACACATATTTAAATTTCATTCATTGGTACATGCCAGAGCTGGGATTCGAACCTAAGACCTTTCTCATAAGAAGTCCGTTATCTTACCCACTGGGCTACAGCCGCTTTTGGGAATCAGTATCTTAGTTTGTTTATTAATATATATGTGTATCCATTTATGCAGAGTATTTGTCTTTAAAGGTATGTATATGTAGAGATGTGAGATAATTTTTTTAGCTTTACTGATGAAATGCTTTTTATTCAATATATGGTTCATAAAATCACTTATTGAAAGTAAAAAAAAAACATTTTTACATTAACAATTGTCCTTAAAATTAGATAATGTATAAAAAATTAAATAAATCCAATTAAACTATTGGCATTTCGTAAAGAAACCTGCAGAGAAGAAATGCCAAGAAACTCTGCAGACATAATGTTCTGATAATATGCGTTTATTAAGTACCCTTTATCCCTAGTCCCTTAGTCGCCTCCTAGCATTCTTTTTACGTCCCAGACTAGCACGGGACAAGCCATATAACCATAGGCATATAAACAAATCAATATATCCGTAGCCATTTTAATTCAAACAAATAGTCCATAAAATTGATTTTTCCGAATTCATTTTGTAGAATCGAAATCTGTATTTTTTATATTTTATTATTATGGTGAGGTTTCAATTGAGTATACCGTACCTATGCACGAAATAATTATATACGGAAAATGCTATTTTATATTTCTATAAATTCTAATTGCACTAACAATTAGTGCTTGTAAATGGCGACATGCCTTACCACCTGTCACATTGAGTGCTAACTATCTGTTCAACACGTGGGTTCGAGGAGGCCATAGAATTACTACCTTCGCAATTGCGGAGATGGAAACCTGAACCTCTGACTACCCCGTAAGGGTTAATGATCGTGAACGCATTATAATATTATTATTATCGCCCTATTGATCACATTTACCTACCCTACTCTTTTAGTCGCCTGCTGGGAAACGCCGAGAAGAACAGCAGTTATAGGCTATTCGCGTTAAGAATATAGTGACGTCATGATATTCAGAGGTTAAACTGGCCAATGAGACGTGAGTAAACGAGAAAACAAGTCACATTGACCAATTGCAGACAACCGTTGTAACGTCTCATTGGTCAAATCGTGGGGACTGGATGACGTCACTATTTTCTTAATGCGAATATACTATAGTCTTTTAGTCGCCTGCTAGGAAACGCCGAGAAGAACAGCAGTTAGTTAGCATTCTTTTTACGTCCTAGTAATACATTATCTAAAATCTATCTAGTGTCATAGTTTTAAGAGATTCGCGATTTACACTCATGATTAATAACTAACAGGACTTATCGCGTATGTTTTTATATAATAAAGTTACCTTTATTATTAACCCGGCGTTTCGGCTACGTTGCAGCAGCCATGGTCACGGGGAAACTCATCACTGGTCACCACAGTCTGCCCGTGACCAAGGCTGCTGCAACGTAGCCGAAACGCCGGGTTAATAAAGGTAACTTTATTATTTAAAACTTAGGCAATAAGTCCCGTTACTTAACCATGAGTATAAATAGCGAATCTCTTAAAACTATGATTGTAATACTATGCTTGCTATATTAGTGGTATGGTCTACTCACAGTTTGCATCTCCTGTCCCTTATGCCTGCGGCTGGTGTGGTGAATATCTGCCCTGAAGCCGCCGGCTGGCTCCGAATCTGACTCCAGGACTTTCATTAGATATGAGATGTATGAGGTGGCGAGGCGGAGTGTCTTAATCTGCAACAAAATACATACATACATACAAACGCGTTCAAAACGTAGTCAGAGGTTCAGGTGTCCATCTCCGCAATTGCGAAGGTAGTTCTATGGACACCTCGAACCCACGTGTTGGTCAAGTCAGTACTCAATGTGACATGTAAGCCATGTCGCCGTACAAGTACTGACTATTACCTAGGAACAGGTAGGTTTCCTCACGATGTTTTCCCTCACAGTATAATTTGATGCATTTCGTAAATGTATTTTTATTACGATATACATAATGAAAAATTATCTGCAACAATATATGTACATGAATACATACATACATACTTTAGTTATATCCTCAGGGGTAGTAGATTTACGAAAGGAAAAATATATGAAAAGGGCATGCTTCGATGGTTTGGACATGTTATGCGGATGAATGAATGTAGATTGACAAAAGGAGTATATGTGGGTGAAGTGGAAGAGCGGTTACGTTGGGAAAAAAGGGGTGACGTTAGAAGTATCTATAACCGAATGTATATAAAAAGGTGCTCGTGGTTACGTAGGGGTCTTAATACATATGTAAGTCAGATAGACGCCATATTTAAAAAGGGTGACGTTAGAAGTATCTATAACCGAGTGTATATAAAAAGAGCTCGTATATTAAAAAGTTGATCATACATACGTATCACGCCCTTCCCTGTAGAACGTTAATAAAAATCTAAGTAATAAGTGACCTAGGTGATATTATCGTAATATTATCTGAAAGCGATAAAAGGAAGTGAATATAGATTTTTAAGTCATGTGTAGTTTCACTATGTTACGGTCATAAATACATAGTGCATGAAGAACAAATCATTATGACGACAATATAGTATATTTCTTCATACATATCAATTATAATGCATCTTTAATCATTGAGGATGTGTTTTTTATAATAATTAGCCGATTAAGCATAGATTTTAATACAATATGTCAATTAACCAAATACTGACAAAAAAAAATTAATATGGTCGGGTTATATTGGCAGATAACTTTTGGCAGATAATTTCACACCGGTAAAGATATACGTATGTAACCTCAAGAAACAGATAAAAAGTTTGTTTAAACAACGCTCCGGTAACATGCGAGGTTCGACGTAATACTGGCTGTAAGCATTCGTGAGCTTACTAACCCTTCGCCCAATAGATTACATTGAAATTCCATAGGTATCTTATAGTATAATAATAATCTTATAGGAAAATATAATGCTAAATAGCATGCATGCCGCCATGTCATAAATTTGCACCCAAAAAGCATTTATGTACGAGGATGTAATTCGACGTAGCTCAAATTCAATGTAGCTTAGTTGTTTGGGGATTGACTCTGTATCAGCGGGTACAGGGTTCAAATCCCTCTTGAGCATCTACCAATGGAAATGAAGTTTAATGAATTCCTAAATACATTTTTGTTATAAAATTACATTAACAAAATGCGTCGAATACTACGGTGAGGGAAAACATCATGAGGAAACCTACCTATTCCTCGAACACATGTCACATTGAATTCTAACTATCTTATCAACACGTGGGTTCGAAGCGGTCATAGAATTAGTACCTTCGCAATTGCGGAGATGGAAACCTGAACCTTTGACTATCCGTAAGGGTTAATCACGTAAGGGTAAGTCACGAACAAGTTTGTCTTATTTGTCTTAAATGAACTAACCAAGGAGCTATTTCATTTGGTGTAGTATTGTTCTAAATATTGTTTTTTTAAATATACATAAAATACTCTACAGGGTGGTGCATTCAAAACGGTCAGTATGGGAAAGTCTGAAACTATAAGAGATACTAAGATTTGTTCTTAGGAACCATGTCACCGATTTTGATAAAAAGAAAAACTGCATTCATACTTTCTTTGAAAAAACAACTGTATCCAGTACGGGAATCGAACCCGGTTGCTTTGAGAAAATAAATTCGCCCTTTTCACTTTTTCTTTTTAAATATCAATTGTGTAGGTCTTAAGCTGTAAATGTCTCTATGAAACATGGTGTCAAAAATGAATAAAATGCGTTGTTTTGACATACTTTAGTTGATCATAGTAGTTTACATACACCGTGACAATATTCAACAGACATGTAAAATTGTCTCAATGGCTGTTTGTAGTTTTGTACTTCCCTACTTGTTACATACACCATATCATGTGGCATTAGCATTGCATTAATCCTTAAAGGAGGTTTTGTTATCTACAGTAATAAAAAACTAACAATCTATTGAAAAGTCCACTTAAAGTGACGTGTTAAACCATATTAGAAAATTTCTTGTGGGATTATACAAGCTATGACACCATTGAAGACTTAAAAGTAGCAATAAAGTCAATTGTAACGCAAATTCACCGCATGAATATACAACATTCAATAGTAAGATCGTTACCTACACGTGTTGAATATTGTATTGAAAACAACGGTGGTCACTTAGAAAACCTACTATGATAAACTAAAGTATGCCAAAACAATGCATTTTATTCGTTTTCAACACCATGTTTTTAAGAGACATTTACAGCTTAAGACCTACACAATTGATATTTAAAAAGAAAAAGTGAAAAGGGCCAATTTATTTTTTCAAAGCAACCGGGTTCGATTCCCGTACTGGATACAGTTGTTTTTTCAAAGAAAGTATGAATGCAGTTTTTCTTTTTATCAAAATCGGTGACATGGTTCCTAAGAACAAATCTTCGTATCTCTTATAGTTTCAGACTTTCCCATACTGACCGTTTTGAATGCGCCACCCTGTATATTAACACACCATGGAGTAATTAATAAGAGGAGTGGGCCTTACGCAATAGTATTGAAACTAGCGTGGCACTACGCGGGGTGAAACGAGGTACGCGAGATGGAGGGGGGAAATTACATCCAATGAAAACACGGCATTGGCCAATCAAATCAGGTATCTTGTTTCTACTACACATTTTTAGACTCCGCACCAATTAAAACACGCCATTTGGACTCCGCACCGCGTAACGGGCACCGCTCCTTACGCCGGGTCCTCTTTATATTTGGTTCGTGTAACTTACCTTCGACAACTTAGTATCAGCCGGCACATTAGGTATACAATCTCGTAAATCAGAGAAAGCAGTATTGATACTCTGCGTCCTTCTTCGTTCCTTCTTGTTGGCTGTGTTTCTTCTCTTTACTACTCTCACGAAGGGCTGGGGTCTATCGTAGGGGCGTAGGACTTGGGTTTGAGGGTCTAGGTCTAATCCTGGGAAGAGAAGAGAATAATAATAATATTTAGACTTTTCTTACATAAATACAAATGGGCATTTATTTCTAATTTGGTACACAAACTTATTACATATATACATATATTATACATTTTAACATTAGTTCTTCTACATCAGATAATTTGAATATAAATTATTTACTACATTATTTATATAAATAGATTATAATAAAACTATAAATAAAATATTTGAGCCAAATGACTGCCTACAGGGAGAGTGCTCAAGATGCTGGCAATATTTCCGCGCTGAATGGCTAATAGACATTATTACACCAATAGAACTAGCCCCTTGGTAAGTACATCTACGACTTGTGTTAAGGGTACTAGTCAACGTGTATTTGGGAAATGTATACTTATTATATATAGATAAATACATATATAGCATATGTAATCAACGACCAGACTGCAGTAGAAAAGCGTAGTTCACTGCCTCCACCGGGAATCTTTGGGACCTCACGATTAGCGTTCAGGTGTCTAACCGATCGCGCCATGGAGGTCGTCAAACGAGAATGGCATAGTTAAAAAAAGACAAACGCGTTCACGAGTAGTCAGTAGTCAGAGGTTCAGGTGTCCATCTCCGCAATGGCGAAGGTGGTAATTCTATGGCCACCTCGAACCCACGTGTTGACCAGATAGTCAGTACTCAATGTGACAGGTGGTAAACCATGTCGCCATTTACAAGCACTAACTATTACCTGTTCGGAGAACAGGTAGGTTTTCTCACGATGATTTCCCTCACCGTAGTATTCGACGCATGTCATAAATGTATTTTTATTACGAAAACGTACATAGAAATTCATTAAACTTCATTTCCATTGATACATGCACAAGCGGGATTAGAACCCTGTACCCACTAATACAGAGTCAAGTCCTAAACAACGGAGCTACGTCGAATTAAATTCCCATTGTTAAATTACAAAAATAATTTAATTATTCTTAATGAACATTGAAAAATAATTAAACTAATATTAGTTAAAAGATTGATACATCTTTTTATTTATTAATCCTGACTTTCATATTTAAATTAATAAGTATCTTTACATACATAGTATAAGTAGGTATTATACATACATACATACATGTACATTCACGTCCTTGATTACCTTTCGGGGTGGACAGAACTTTGGAGATATAATATCTTCTAGGTCACTTTTTAGCTTAAATATTAAGGTAATACTATAATAATAATTGGGACACTATAACACCATTTGAACTAGCCTCTTGGTTCATTTAAGATTTGTGTTAAGATAAATAAATATATAGCATATGTAATCAACGCCCAGACTGGAAAGCAGAAGAAAAGCGTAGGTCTTAACTCTGCCTCCACCGGGAATCGAACCCGAGATCTCACGAGTAGCGTTAAAGAGATTAGCCAATCACGGGCATCGTCAATAACTATCGGTGTTGTGATATCATTCATTTCTAATTTAAGTGACAGATGGCTAGCCTATCGCCAAAAAGATTCCATTTACCCCTATAGTGTATTCGCGTTAAGAAAATAGTGACGTAATCATTACCCAAACGATTTGACCAATGAGACGTGACAACGAATGTCTGCGATTAGTCAATGTGACTTGTTTTCTCATTTACTCACGTCTCATTGGCCAGTTTAACCTCTGATTATCATGACGTCACTATATTCTTAACGCGAATACACTATAGTCCCTTAGTCGCCTCCTAACCCACGCCAGGAAGAACGGCAGCTAGTTAGCATTCTTTTTACGTCCCACACTAGCATGGGACTTAAAATATTAATAATAATATTTGGACATTATTACACCAATTGAACTAGCCCCTTGGGAAGTTCATTTAAGACTTGTGTTAAGGGTACTAGTCAACGTATATAACGTTTTAAGAAATATATACATATCATATGTAGACAAATACATATGTATATAGCATATATAATCAACGACCAGACTGGAAAGCAGTAGAAAAGCGTAGTTCTTAACTCTGCCTCCACCGGGACCTCACGATTAGCGTTCAAGTGTCTAACCGATCGCGCCACGGAGGTCGTCAAAATACATACCTGTAGTATTTTGCGGGTAAATGTAATGCATGTTGGCTGTATGATAGTTGTCGTAAGGCTCGTTGCCAATAATATGTGCTTCTTCATATCCTAAACAAAAGAAAGAATCATAATAAGTATCAGAATCAGTAATTATTAAGTCAGTGCCTATATACGGCGATACGGTTCACTACCTATCACGTTGGGTGCTGTCTATCTAGTGATACGCGGGCTTCGAATGACCCATACCTAACATGCCTTCGAAATTTCGGAGATGGGCGCTCAAGCCTCTGACTACTCCGCCATAATTAAAAAGGGAGTGTGTATACACAAGTCGTGAAGCGTATGTATGTTAGTAAATCAAAGTCAAAAGACAAACGCGTTCACGACCATTAACCCATGCTTAGTCAGAGGTTCAGGTGTCCATCTCCGCAATTGCGTTAGTAATTCTATGGCCACATCGAACTCACGTGTTGACCAGATAGACTCACCATAGTCGGTACATTTGGTTCATTATTTATTTTACGACAAGGTGGAATTAAGGCTTCGTCATCATCATCAACCTGAATCATTCCACTGTTGGACATAGGCCTCCCCCAAATGACGCCACTTCTCCCTGTCAATGGCCGTTCGCATCCATTCGATGCCGGCCAACCTGCGCAGGTCGTCTTCCCACCTTACCGGGGGCGCCCCACACTACGTTTACTTCTATGTAGCATTTTATTTACATACATGTACCCACGCCTCTACGTCCCCAACGGGAAAGGCTGTGACTAGATCGCCACCTGGACTGATGACAAATCTCTTTTGCTTTACACCCATTAACCTTCTCATACATGCTCTTCTGTTCTTCACTACACCCGCCTTGAGAAGAATGTCTCCAATTTGTTTTATAAGTTCTACGCGGCTTACCCCGTCTAACTCTACTAAATAATAATCTAAATAAAGTAATCCTCCTTTCATCTATCCACTCCATGTGCCCAAACCACCTTAATATCAAAGAATCAGCCTATATCAGCCCACTGCTGGACGTAGTCCTCCCCAAGGGCACGTAAACACGATCACTCGTGGCCCTCAGCCAGCCACTATCAGCGACTTTCAGGTCATCGGTCCACCTAGCAGGGCGCGTCCTACACTACGTTTACCGTTATACCTTTCTTAATTTTCGTCTCTATATCTTCACTCATACCACCACGAATCACCCTATTCCGTACCCTTTAACACAATGTTACATTACACAATTATCCGAGGGACTTTATCTCTACCGAATTATTTCTGCTTTCATGATTCTTCTGCCAAACCTAGCACTTACTACCATACATAAGCGTGGGGACCAGAACAGCGTTATGAAAAGTCAGTCGAGTCCGTTTTGACATCAACTAACTCATTGCGTTCTGTTACCGAAACAATACAATTAAATTGAACCGTCTTAACCTTTTGTTGGTTGAATAACCCTAACTTAATACATAACGTAAATTACTAAAGCTTTGTCAGCACAAAAGTGTCACGTTATTGGAGGTCTCTTACGTTGCAAAAATTACATCGGGAATATCCATAACAGATTCTTCTACTTACCATAGTTTCTTCCAATAAAGTGCGGATTGCTATAGTCTTGAACTTCATAATCTTGCGGACTAGCCCAGTACATCGCATCTACTGGAGAGCCTAAAAAAAGGAATATGTTAATGAAATTAACCTATAAATAATGATAAAGCACTTATTTACAGCCACAAAAACATACACAATACAAAAAGTTTACATTTAAAACTTATAAACTACGAGGTATTCAGGGTTTAGGTTTTCCAATTCCGCAATTGCGAAGTAATTCTATGGACACCACGAACCCACGTGTTGACCAGATAGTCACTACTCAATGTGACAGGTGGTAAGCCATGTCGCCATTTACAAGCACTAACTATTACCTAGGAAAAGGTAGGTTTCCTTACGATGTTTTCCCTCACCGTATAATTCGATGCATTTCGTAAATGTGTTTTTATTACGAAAATGTACATAGGAATTCATTTAACTTCATTTCCATGGGTACATGCTCAAGCGGGATTTTAACCCTGTACCTACTTGTTACAGAACCAAGCCCCAAACAACTGAGCTACGTCGAATTTTACTTATACGTTAATGAACTTAACCTATAAAATAATAAAGCACTTATTTACAGCCACAAAAACATACACAATATAAAAAGTTTACAAATCAAACTTACAAACTAGGGGTATAGCTTGTGCATGTTATTGTCGCAGCAAAAGGGTTCCAACTCAGCGGGGTATGTTGCAGTTGATAGCAAACGCAACGCTGGTCCTATGTTGGAACCATTGGAGAGCAAAGTTTATATTTTGAACAAAACAGTGATTTAGATAAATGAAATTTGATATCATATGTATATGTATGTATTTGATAGCTTATACTATTTTGGAAGTTTTGAATTGTAAACGTTATGTATTGTGTATGTTTTTGTGGCTGGTAAATATGTATGCTCAGAATATATGTAGATCAACGATATCGAAAATCAAAAAAATGTAACATTCAACTTTTGTTTTAGTCGTCTATGGTTCATCAACAAAGTCAGCAGCTCAGTGAAAGTTGAAAACACAAATAAGTATTTTCGGCAGAATATTTAGTCAATTGTGATGCCAAACTGGCTAAATATGTTCGCTTTGGGATTATTTTGGATTCTCAGTTGGAACGAACCGAAGAATTGGAGCTTCGACTTCGTTTTTCTTCGGTTGTAGGGTTTTCGTTAGGTTGTAGGCTGGCGTCGTTGGCATAACCATGGCGACAGAATAACCAGAAGTGCAAACGCCTTGGGATCAGTATTTGTACTTGAGCCGACATTACCTTAGTGGTGAATGGCTTATTAAAGAATTGAAAGAAAAAACTTTTGTTTTATGTTGGTTTTAAAAATATTGCTCCTTAATTATTTCTGTATATATGTCTGTAAATGTGGTACATAAGTAAAAGTATTTACATTTCATTAATACATTATTCTTATTCTTTATAACACTAAAATATTCAATCAATATTCACATGAATGAATAAATACAAAAAATGAGACTAAATTAATACTCACAAAATAAATTTTAAAATAATTTCATTTACTATATGAGACCGGGTCGTATCGCGATAAATTAAATAAAGATTTTTAGCTATTTCCTTATTTTAGTTCCTCGTAAACTATAGTATATATCGAATAGGAGAATTTGAAATGTGGGCTTATAGCCATTAGCTGGACTCAGAAGGTCTCAAATGTGGAAGTACTTCGTCGAATAAACCGTTCTCAGTCAGAGCTACTGCAGACTGTCAAAAAAAGAAAAGTTTCATATCTCGGACACGTTTTAAGACATGAAAGATATGACTTGCTGCAACTCATTATGATGGGCAAGATAGCCGGAAGAAGAGGTGTTGGACGAAGGAAAAAGTCGTGGCTCCGTAACATACGAGAGTGGACGGGAATCAAGAGCGCCGCCGCCGAGTTGTTCCATCTCGCCAGGGATGGGACTGAATTTGCCAAAGTGACTGCCAACCTTCGTTAGTCGGAGAGGCACCTCAGAGAGAGAGAGAGAAACTATAGTTAAGTATAGTTATGTCTTAACTAAATATTTTATTGACCGGAATCACTTACCATCTTGAGTATGGCTGCTGGAATAATAAGCTGGTTCATATCTCTCGAAAATCTCGTCTGTTGGAGACATCGAACCATAACTTGACATGTCGACCTGCAAATTAAACATACATATACTTGTATTCTTATGACGCCACTTCTCCCTGTCAGTGGCCGTTCGCATCCATTCGATGCCGGCCAACCTGCGCAGGTCGTCTTTCCAACTTGCCAGGTGGCGCCCCACACTACGTTTACTTAGACGCAGTCTCCACTCTTGGACTTTTTCGGATAGCCTGTGTCCAACAGTGGACTCATACAGACTGATGATGATATTTTTATGTTCCTTTATATTTTAGGGGTATATTAAATCTAAAAATATTAACAAAATGCATCGAATATTACGGTGATAAAAAAACATCGTGAGGTAATCTACCTGTTTGCCGAACAGGTAATAGTTAGTGCTTGTAAATGGCGACGTGGCTTACCACCTGTAACATTGAGTACTGACTTGGTCAACACGTGGGTTCGAGGTGGCCATAGAATTACTATCTTCGCAATCACGGAGATGGAATCTCTGACTACCGCAAGGGTTAATGGTAGAGAACGCGTTTGTCTTTTTTTGTCTAGATAAAACCTAGGAGATCCAATTTAGATTTTTATTGTTTACATATATAATATTAATGGAGTTGTCATAGCTATTATATGCAATATTTGTGTAGAGTTGCTGGTTTATTGTCCTACGAAAAGCCGAGAAGAAACGGAGATGTTTTAATTGACGACCGGGATTAGCTTGGGGAATAAAAACCGCATCTAATTAGGTAATTAGGTAGATTCCCGCCGAGCTGGACGCCGTTTGGGATCTCCACGGCGCGCTTTTTGTGACTGACATTAAATTGTAATTTTTTTTAATTGTAATTATCAATTTTATTTAATAATAATAAGCTTTTATTCATTAAAACACATGGACATACAGACAGAAAATTAAAAAAAAAGAGAAAAGGAGTTTATACAAGTAAGTTATTAAATCCTACATGTGCATGTCATTGCCCAGTGAAATGGTCGCAGCTCAGCATATATGCAATGATTGAAGTACAATCACTGCGCTGATTTTATGCTAGAACCATGAGGGTTATGTGCATTCGCCGAGCCATACAAACGTAATACACACACACAAATATATTAATAAATACATACTATAAACCTCTGATTAAAATACAAATTCATAAAATCAACACATATCTACATAATCATCATAGATACAGATTACACATATATCATAGGTAAAAAGAATATATTATAGATAAAAATATAAATAATATATTATAGATATAATTAATACATTACATAATAATAAAATAAAAATAATAAAATAAAATAATTCGACGTAGCTCAGTAATTCGACGTAGCTCAGCTGTTTGGGGCTTGGCTCTGTATCTCGAAGGTACAGGGTTCAAATCCCGCTTGAGCATGTACCAATGGAAATGAATTTCTATGTACATTTTCGTAATAAAAAACACATTTACGAAATGCATCGAATTATACGGTGAGGGAAACCATCGTGAGGAAACCTACCTGTTCGTCGAATAGGTAATAGTTAGTGCTTGTAAATGGCGACATGGCTGACCACCTGTCACATTGAGTACTGACTATCTGGTCAGCACGTGGGTTCGAGGTGTCCATAGAATCACTACCTTCGCACTTGCGGAGATGGACACCTGAACCTCTGACTACCCCGCAAGGGTAATGGTCGTGAATGAATGCGTTTTAAAATACATTACATAATACACCCAGCTTCTTTTTTTTCTCTTTTTTTTATTTCTCTTTTTTTTTATTT